>CM052543.1:8291793-8344227 GCA_028533065.1 Trachops cirrhosus | reverse complement strand
TGTTTCCTTTGCCAGATTGGGGAAGTTCTCCTTTATTATTTGTTCAAATATCTTTTCCACTTGTTGTTCTTCCTCTTCCCCTTCTGGTATCCCTATAATTCAGATGTTGGAGCGTTTAAAGATGTCCCGGAGGTTCCTAAGCCTCTCCTCATTTTTTTGAATTCTTATTTGTTCATTCTTTTCTGGTTGTATATTTTTTTCTTCCTTCTGCTCCACTCCATTGATGTGAGACCCATCTTTCATTCCATCACCACTGGTTCCCTGTGCATCTTTCTTCATTAAACTTACTGTAGCCTGCATTTTTTCAGCTAGTTTGTGACCCAAATCAGCCAATTCTGTGAGTATCTTGATAGCCAGTGCTTTGAACTGTGCATCTGATAGGTTGGCTATCTCTTGGTCTCTTAAAAGGATGGGTTCTGGGGCTTTCAATTCTAATTCTGTTTGAGCCATCTTTTTGCTGTTTTTTTTGTTTTGTTTTGTTTTGTTTTTTGGTCTTGTCGCTCCTGTAGTGAGGGGCAGGGCCTTAGGAGTTCACTGGGGCGGGGCACCCCAGTCGCTGGGTTGTGATGCTGTATGTGGGGGCAGGGGCCAAGAAGGAACAATGGCACTTGCTCTGCTCTCTGTAGGACCCCAGACCCTTCCGCCACTTTCTGCAAGCCAACTGGGCCCCTTTGGCACCAAGTCCTGTGTGGGTGGGCCTGTGTACCCTGTGGGACCTTCCTTCTCAGTCAGTGACCCAAAGCTCTATTTCCTGGTGCTGGGACCCTGAGTTGCGCGCAGTGCCTTGCTTCACAATGTCCGCCTCGCTGGGTCTGCCGGTCGCCACCCCCTGGCCAGGGCCCACCAGCCACCGCTGCTTGTGCGCCCAGGGTCTGCTAGGTCTGACGGTTGCCACCCCCTGGCTGGGGCGCACCAGCCACTGCTGCTTGTGCGCCCAGGGTCTGCCTGCTGTCGGCCTGTGCGCCGCCCCGGGTGCTCAGCTCTCCGCTCCGCGTCCCTCGCCTGGCTGCCTGACTCCACCCCTCCTACCGGTCTGGATGAAAGTGTCTATTTTTAAATCCTTGGGTGTCCGACTTCCATACACTTCAGTTTTCTGTCAATTCTGGTTATTATTTTGTTTCTATATTGTTGTTGTCCCTATCTTGGTTGTGCGAGGAGGCACAGTGCGTCTACCTATGACTCCATCTTGGCCGGAAGTCCTGAAAATTGTTAATTTTATTGTTTCTACCTTTGAGCACACATCTTTTTAATATCCTGTGCTGATGAAACAGGAAGTACTCATAAAGCACTCTGTTGTATACTAAGCATGACAATGGTTGTCTTGAGGAAAAGCACTTGTGTTACTAATTGGATTAGCCACTCTTTTTGTGGAACACTATTTTCATTTAAAAAAAAAAAAAGACAGACATCTGGTCAAGATGGCAGCATAGGCAGACATGGCTTTCCTCCTCCCCCAACCACATCAAAATTGCAACTAAGATATAGAAAAACTATCACTCAGAACTGTCAGAAGTTGAGTTGAAAGGAAGTCTGACACTATGCAATTAAAGAAAACACATCCATCCAGACTGGTAGCAGGAGCACAGATGTGGAATGGGCTGGTCCCGTATTCACGTGTGGTGGATAAAAATTTAGGAGGGGTATCTCGGGAGCAAGGAGTCCCAGCCCCACACAAGGTCCCCCAGCCCAGGGTTCCAGTGCCAGGAAGGTTAAGTCCCCACAACTTCTGGCTGCAAAAACCAGCAGGGATTGAGTCAATGGAAGAAACATCTGGAGCCCCAAGCAGTTCCTCTTAAAGAACCCACTTACTCAGATTCACTCCCTCTGAGCCCCAGCACCAGGGTAGCAGCTTCAAAGGCATCAGTGGCATACAGGGAGAATCAGAAGTGTCTGGTGGCATCAAGGCCACCAGAGGCCATTGTCCCTTTTCAAAACCCTCCCCCCACAGAGCTGGCAAGCTGGTGCCATATCTGAGACTCCATCAACTTGGCTAACACTATGGCTGGTGTTAACACTTGCTATACATGTAACACTTGGCTAGTCCAGACCTGGAGATCCCCTGAAATTCCACCCCGCCCAAATTACATACCCATCCAAGCTGCTTTTCCATATGAGTGACTGGTCTTGGCTCATGTTTCACAACTTTCTAAATCCTCTCAAACAAGCAACAACTTGCCTTAGTGAGCCCCAGGCCCAGCAATAGTAGCAAGCACCATAGATTCACAACTTGGCTTTGCTTGGGAATCTCCAAGCCCAGCACAAGTAGCAGCCTTCTCAGATTGCTTTATAGCTCAGGCAGGGTGGCCCTCGGGCAAAGCACAGATGAAGGCTGACCTTTCCCTGCACCACCCAGGAAACTCCAGAGCCTGTGCACCCTGTGGGCAGCTATGGACTACGTCAGAGTATCACCACCTTGCCCCCCTGCAGAGCTGATATTCCACAGAGGGCTGAGGGTGGTAGTCACTGGTCACAGCCAGTTCTTACAACTGAGTTGCCTGGATAAATCCCTCCCATTGACATACTGACAGTAACCAAGGCTCAATCGCAAGAGTGGAGTGTACTCAGCCCACACGAAGGGTGAACCTCGAGTACGCAACTTGGGTGCTAGGGTAGGCTGTGCCACTGGACCCTACAGGACACCTACTACATTAGGCCACACTACCAAGACACGAAGTCAGAGCAGCTTCACATAATACATAGAGACGAACTCAGGTAGGCTGCCAAAACGAGAAGACAAAGAAACATGGCCCAAATAAAAGAACTAATCAAAACTCTAGAAAAAGAGCTAAATGAAATGGAGATAAGCAATCTAACAGATGCAGAGTTCAAAACACTGATTATAAGGATCCTCAAGGAACTTAGTGAGGACCTCAACAGCATAAAAAAGATCCAGTCATAAAGGAAGGATATGCTAATTGAAATAAAGAACAATTTACAGGGTTGGATGAAGCGAAGAATCAAATCAATGATTTGGAACATAAAGAAGCAAAAAGACAACCAATCAGAATAAGAAGAAATGAGGATAGTATAAGTAGCCTCTGGGACAACTTCAAGTGGTCCAACATTCACATCATAGGGGTACCAGAAGGAGAAGAGAAAGAACAAGAAATCGGAAATCTATTTGAAAAAATAATGAAAGAAGCCTTCCTGCAGGTGTGGCTCAGTGGATTGAGTGCTGACTGGTAAACTGAGGTTGCCCGTTCATTTCCCAGTCAGGGCACATGCCTGGGTTGCTGACCAGGTCCCCACTTGGGGGCATGTGAGAGGCATCCTGTTGATGTATTTATTGCATATTGATGTTTCTCTCCCTCTCTTCCTCCTTTCCCCTCTTTAAAAATAAGTGAAAACTTCCCTAGTATGCTGAAGGAAATAGTCATGCAAGTGCAGGAAGGACAGAGAATCCCAAACAAGTTGGATGCAAAGAGGCCCACTCCAAGACACATCATAAATAAAATGTCAAAGGTTAAAGATAAACTCTTAAAAATAGCAAGAGAAAAATAAGTTAGTTAACTACAGGGGAGTTCCCATAAGACTGTCAGCCAGTTTCTCAAAAGAAACTTTGCGGGCTAGGAGGGATTGGCAAGAAATATTCAAAGTCATGAAGAGCATGAACCTACAGCCAAGGTCGCTGTACCCAGCAAAGCTATCATTTAGAATTGAAGAGCAGGTAAAGAGGCAGGCAAGAAAAAACTAAAGGAGTTCATCATCACCAAACTTATTATATGAAATGTTAAAAGGGCTTATTTAAGAGAATTGATGGTTGCCAGATGGAATAGGGGATGTGGGGGACAGGATGAAGAGGTGAGGGGATTAAGAAGTACAAATAGGTAGATACAGAACAGCCATGGAGATGTCAAGTACAGTATAAGAAAAGAAGCCAAAGAACTGATACGTATAACCCATGGACATAAACAATGGTGGAGGGATTGCCTGAGGGTGTGGGGGGTGCTCGGTGGAGGGGGGCAAAGGAGGAAAAATGAGGACAGCTGTAATAGCATAATCAATAAAATATAATTTTAAAAGTGACTGACAGATACTCTGGTTATTCATACATAGGTATTTGGCAGACATTTTCTCAAAAATGAATGCAGTGAGCTTGTCACTTTGGGGAAAAGGAACTGTCAGTACTTGTCTGAATTTTCAAGTGACAATTATAATTTTGGAAAACTTATGTCTGCCACACTGAGCCTGGTAACATCCTAATACCTGAAAGACTTTTAATGAAATCAATGGTGGTGATATCAGTGAATGTGATTTTTTGATACTAACATTTAGAAGATGTGCATAACTGAACCAGTATTTTCCAGGTGACCAAGAAATGTTTCAAAGTCATGAATGGGTAATTAATCCATTCAAGTGTAAGACAGAACAATGGTTTTTAATTTAACAGAGTATGATATGAAGAGATCGTTAGTTTGAAATCAGACTCCACATTGCTGCTAACTTTAAAGAACTCTACTTGTTGATTATTAGTATACTATCAAAGAATATCTAGCTCTGGCCTGTGTGGCTCAGTGGGTTGAGCACCAGGCTGTGAACCAAAGGGTTGCCAGTTTGATTCCTGGTCAGGGCACATGCCTGGGTTTCTGACCAGGCCCCAGTTGGGGGCATGCGAGAGGCAAGCAATTGATGTTTCTCTCGCACATTGATGTTTCTCTTCCTCTCTTTCTCCTTCCCTTCTCCTCTCTAAAAATAAATAAAATCTTAGGGGGAAAAAGGAGTATCTAAAATTATCTGAAAAGACTACTCTTACTCTTCCTTTTCCATCTTCTTGTCTGTGAGGCTGGATTTTCTTCATGTACTTCAACCAAAATAACATCACAACAGATTGAATGCAGAAGCAGATATGAGAATTCTACTTCTATTAAGCCAAACTTTAAAGAGATGTGCAAAAATGTAAAACAACCCTTTTTAAAAAAATGTTATTTTTGTTAACATGGAATAAGTTTATTGTTATTTTGAAGTGAAATAAATATTTTAAAATTCTCAGTACAATAAATAGTGGTACATACAATGCACACCAATGCAAGTTCTTTGGATCTTCATAATTTTTAAGACTGTAAAGGGGTCCTGAAACCAAATAATTTGAAAATTGCTGGCTTAGAGTGAAAGATTTCTTATGTTAGGAGTCTTTTGGAAAGGGCTCTCTTTTATGTCCCATGAGGGCTTTGTCTAGTGCCTGGCATGTGCTGGGTGCTCAGTAAAAATTTGGTCAGAGGGATGGAGTACAGACTAGAGAGCAATATTTATGGTGAATATACATTTTGAAGAGTTTGATTTTTTTACTTGGATAATTTTGTTTCTTCATATAGATAAGAAACCCGATCGGGAGGAAATTCAGATGAGCAATATGGGATCAAACTCAAGGTCATTAGGTAGGCGATTAATTCTTGCCTAAGGATACTATTTCATTGGGGTGACAAGAACTACCGAGCTCTGCAGTGTTTTCTAGCGCCCTCACCATCTGCCCTTCTGGAAGAGCATTGACTGGACATTTCCATTTGGAAAGACGTGAGGAAATGTAGAAAATTTGGCGTACCCACTTCCACACTCCCACTTGATCAAAGGTTTTTTTAAAAAAATGTCTTCATATGCCTGCCCCACTACTACAGAACCAAGTTTGTGTCCCTGCGCTGCTCCTCACAGCCTTTCATGGGCCAACAGTAGGCTCCTCTCCATTTACTGTTTCAGCCCACCAGGTCTACCTTGCCATTCTATTTCTGCATTCTAGACTTTTTTGATTTTGCTCATGTAATGTAATGCCTCTTCTGGAATGTCATTGCCATTTGCTTTTCTAAATTCTTATCCTCAAAGGCTTAACTGAAGTCCTGTCTTTTTTGCTACATCCTTTCCAACTCTTAGAGCACACTTTGCTCTCTTGTTTTAATGCTAATATCTTTTATAGACAGACCTCTTCCATTTAGCTTTATTAACATACAGGGCGGGGCAAAAGTACATTTACAGTTGTGAGTACAAGAAACACAGTTTATTCTTGTACTATTATTTGTTAATTTTTGTATTATTTTCCATACGAACAACTGTGAACCTCCTTTTGCTCCACTCTGTATGTCATTCTTTGCATATTTCATATACATTACCTTCCCAATTAGATTCAAGTTCTCTTTTTTAAGTCGGGGCCACCAGAGCTTAATGCCTTTCTGGAGCGTTTGGCAAAGTTGTTTTTGAAACAGAACTACCTAATTCACACTTTATCTGCTTAATATATATAGTATGTACTAGAGGGGAATATCATGTGTGTGTGTATATGTTTCTTTAGATAACAACTATTCCACAATGAATGAGAGAGGGGATCACAGTAGAACACTGGATCGATCAGGGGATCTAGGCGAAATGGAGCCAATGAAGGGAACACCCCTGATGGTAAATTCTCTATATACGCTTGTCCTTCTATGTCTGATCCTATTTTGAAGCCTGCGTGTTTTGTGAAATAGGGAAAAAAATACCTAGTGAAAGGCAAAATCCTCTTCTGGTAGGGGCTTTCGGGAAAAGTAGGAGTTTTGACTCCTTGTGGGATTTCTTGGGCCATTTATGCCGGGTGGTTGAGATGGGGGAAGGAATACTGTAAATGTGTTGCTGACATGACTAACCCTAACTGACCTAACACATTACTCTCTTCCTGTCCCTGCCTCTGTTTTCTTGAAAATCTTGCCCATACTATTACTTTGTTTTGGTTGAGTGTGCAGATTTGGGCATTTATTTTCTCTAGATCTGCCACACACTCATAAGGTTCCTATTTCCTTACTCTCATACTAACAAATTGCATGTGTTCACAGCAGGACGAGGGACAGGAATCTCTGCAGGAAGAGTTGGATGTGTTGGTTTTGCATGAGGAGGGGGGCCAAGTGTCTTACCCCCCCATGGTATGTCCTCCAGCCACCCCCAGGATCATCACTGAGCAAGGAGGCCCCTGTGTGACAGCAGTTTGCCAATCATGCCCATCTGATCAGGCTAGAGACTCTAGTCTCAGCCACCCGGTGCTTGGGGTGCTGTTCTGTGATTATTACCTCTTGAGGCTGGGACATCTGCTGGGGATCTGATTCTCCATTATGTGCTACCTTATGCTCTCCAGATTTATTCAGCTGTCTTTCGGTTTTCCTTATTCCCAACCCTAGTAACATCTTTCTCTTTTTTCCTTACAGCAGAAGATATAGCATCACTATCTTCACTACATCTGGGCGTATAATATATGTACTTTTATTTGGTGGTGAAATGGACTGACGATTTTCCCCTTTCTTCGCTGGACTGTTGTGCCAACTGCCAGGCTGCCTCCTCCCCTTATAGCCCTAGAGTGGCTGCCTTCTTTCCATCGACTCCTAACTTTTTCCAATGAAGTTTAATTGTCCTTCTTCCCCACTCCAGATCCTCTCCAATTGTTCCCAAGAACCCTGACTCTGTTATATGCATATCTTGAGAAACTGCTGCAGATTAGCTCTTTCTGCCAGCTCTCCCTGGAACTCTTGGCCTGTGTGGAGGGAGGGAGAGAGAGAGAGAGTGGGAGTCTTCACTGGAAGCTGTGGGAAGAATTGGAAGTCACATGCTACATATGCATCATACAGCAATCTGATAAACCGATGATTCTTAATCAAGACCTTTTTTCCTGATGGGACTTTTTTTTTGTTTTGTTTTTATTTCTGTTTTGTTTGTTTCGTTTTTGGATAATGGGAAGTGTGTGCCCTTCCCTTATTCCTAATGACTATTTCTGAAGCAAAGAAGGCTGACAACATTGGCATACACCATCTGGCAAGGGCCCTTGAGTAAGTGAAGGTCTCTTAGAACTGAGATAAGAAACTTGGTTCTCCTCATCTCCAGGGCAGGGACCATCAAGGACTTAACAGACGCCATCTTTTTTCCAAGCCTTGTGCCAACCCTGGGGGGCTGCAGCTGCCCCTTACCGAGGCCATCCTTAACCTTCCCCTCCCATCCTAACTTGGCTTGGCCATTTGCAAGAGTCTGTAAAAAGAGGAGAATGTATCAAGGAAGACTATTTGGGTGAGACGGAGCAGAAAGATGTTTTCTGGGGAGGAGAAGGAACCTCTAGGAGGAACTAGTAGGAATGTACATGAATCGGTTAGTCTGAAACTGGCAGGAAGCTTCACAGCTGGCTTCCCCCCTCCCCTGTTTCTCCTTTTGTCACCCTTATAGCCCTGTCCTTCCTGCCTACTCCCTGGATTGGTTGGCTGACTAAAGGACTTGGTGTACATACTTCTGCCCCCTTTACCCTAAAAGGTGAGGGTCACCCCTGGCTTTGCCTCTCCTTTGTGCCTTTGGCCTGGGGTGTATCTCCTCCTTCCCTTCCATGTGCCTTCCTTTGCCTCTGCATTCTCATTTTTCATGATTTTGCAAATTATATTTTGTTGATTCTTACCCACAATTGGCCCTAAAGAGCAGAAAGAAGAGGAGAGGTGACCTAGAGACCCTCAGATTCTCCATTGGGAATTGGTGTAGCCTCTAATTTCAGCCATTGCAAGTTTTTGCTCAACAGTATATAGTTGGGATTTTGCAAAAATCCTGTTCTGATGACTGTTAAATGAGGTTGGTGGGAGGAGTGAGTGGTATGATCCTTAGTTACCCAGAGTGGACCATCATCTCCGAAGGGGTTGTAGGGAAGTCATGCCTGCCCCCCATCCCCAAATACTTCCTCCTTTCAGTTTAGTGTATATTAGCTGGTTGGGCTAGAGAACTCAGCTGCTATGCTGGTTGATATTTTTTAATCCCTTCCCTTACTTGCTTTTGACTCCACCCCTAAATCTAAAAGTTCTGTATAGTGCAAACTGGAAATCCTCCTTATCCTCTCTCCCCTTCCCTTATCTAATATATGGAGCCTGTGGGGTAGGAGAGAAGTGCCCAACCCACCTGCCCCTCCCTCTTCCCCTTCTATGCATTAAAATCCTTTATTTACCCTTTTCCACCTTCCCATTTCTTTTCACTCCTTTTCTGGCAAAAAGGAGCCTTTTCCTCCCTGACCCTAAGAACATACTGTACAGGGGAAGCTGCCCCGTCCGGACCCGTCCCCACTCTTGTTTCTTTTGTCCTCTCTGCTCTTTTGCTGGTGCTCTTTTTCTTGGTGGGGTGTGGGTGATAGAACAGCCATGGGCTTTTGGGGACCTTTAACTGTCTTTTTTTTTTTTCCTGTTTATAGAAACACTAAACATTCAATTCCAGAAAACCAAAAATTGTACCTTCCCACTGAACACTACTAAGGGGCATGTCTTCTGCTCCATACCTTTCTGTTTTTCTTTCTCTCTTGTTAATGCTTTTAAAAACAAATGAGTTTTTTATATAAATAAAGTTTTTAAAGTGTGTATGTGGGGGGTCTGTGTCATTTCTTCACTTCAAGTTATATCTGTCTCTTCCCTCCTTTTCGTCATGGCTATTTTCTCACGTATCGGTGTTCTTTTTCTCTCCAGAGCACAAAAAAAGGGCTGTACCAGGATGGATTTAATTTAAACTCAATCCCAACTTCGTGAAGCAACATTGTTTTAAATTACATATGAAATGTTTTTCCTCTGAAGATTCTTAAAGATTAAATGTGACTAAGTAGAGCATGGGAAACTTAGCTAACTTAGGAAAGCGAAGTATAAAGAATTAATGACTTCCTTAGTCATTGGGATTCTTTGGCAATATTAACAAAACTAATGTTGAATAAAGTCCATTGCAGTGCAAGGCCCTCTTGAACATAACATGGGTAGAAGATGAGAAGCTACCAATTCCACTGCCTTTTTCATAAATAAATGTAGAATTAAAAGGCTCGTGTATAGAAGTGCTAAAAAGAGCCATACTGTTGCTTCTCAGTCTATCTGCAACCCTCTAGAATACAAAGGACAGGCCTGTGGTTTTCTTTGTGTCCTACCAAGTACGTGAGTGGGCAGTAAATACTGGTTGGATCACCGGGGATTGTCTTCACTGCAGAGATCAAGGATTAAGACCTGTGGAGAGAGACTTATTTTTCTGGGGCCCATATTTCCTGTTCTATAATAAAAAGACTTGGGAATTTATGTAAAATGTTTCTGTATGCCCAATCTTTAGATTAAAAATATATAGCTGCTTCTGATGATGGTCATGTCTCAATTTTGTTGAAGAGGCTGATGTGTATCTTGTGGGCTGGGGATAGGAAGGGATTTAATTGAATGGAAAAAATGAGTAAAAAGCTACATGTATTTACCAAGTACCTTGCAATGTGCTAGGCGCTTTACTGGTGATGTAAATGTAGTACGCACAGGTTCTCGTTCCTCCTGGAACTTGTGGTAAAGTACTTTACTCTGAGGGCAAAGAGGTCTACTCAGTGAGGTGGCCAGATCACAAGCTGTAGAGATAGTGTGAAAGGGAAAGGACAAGATGACCAGTCCCAGGAAGTTGCAAGGTCCTAGGTGTTTATGATGATGGCTTAGACTGGGTCATAGTGCAGAGATAAAAGTATCAATTTCAGGCCTATTTAGCGATGATGGTAGTAGGTAATATTTAGCTCTTACTATGTGTAAGACATTGAATACTTTGTATTGACATTTAATCTTCACATCAACCCTATAGGGAGGGAAGTGACATGAACATATGATGATAATAGCAAATATTTGGGGGCCAAGCTTTGTGCCAAAGGCTTCACATGTATCAGTCCTATTTAATATTTACTACATCTTTGATCCAATGAAATCTTAAGACAGTTAAGTAACTTGCGTTAGGTTGCACTCAATGACAAAGGTCAGATTTTGACTAGGTTTGTTTGATTCTAAGTCCTGTGTTTTTAATTTCTGTGAATGCTTCTGACCCATTAACGGCAGAACTGGCACAACATAGGATGAGGGCATGGGGAAGGAGTTAAGAGTTATGGATAATTTCCAGGCCTTTGGGGGTATCAGTCACTGGTTGAGGTAGGAGATGGTAATAAAGAGTTGGAGAATAAAAGTTTAGTTACAATACAGAGTTGGTGGTAACTGGGAGACAGTGCAGTGGATGGAAGTATCCAAAGAGCAGTAGGATGTGGGGCTGTAGAATTCAGAGAGGGCTGAATTCTAGGAAGAAATTTGGCGGTCAACCTCCAGGTTCTGCTTCAAGTTCTGGGGGTATCTGAGCTGGTGCAGGGGGTGTTAGCGTGAGAAGAGTGAAGAGTTCAGTTTTGAACCCTGGGATTGCATCAATATTCAAGAAGAAAAGGAGGACTGAGAAGGACTGGGAATTTGTTTTCTGGAATGATGATGGCATGAAACTAGATAACTATCTGATTTAAGAACTTTTTTTTTTTTTTTTTTAAAGAAGACTGCCTGGCTTCCCAGTGCAAGGAGATGTAACTAGCAGCAAACTGTAGGGTTTGCTTTGATCTGTTTTATCTTAAGATGACACGTTAATTTTTTTCTTCTGATCTCCCTATAATGTTTGGGTCTTGGTCTGGGGTCTGGGGGCATGGATTCAGTCTCCTTTTAACTCTTCTTTCCTGTAGTATAAAACGAGGCCACTTTATCAATTGGACAAAGTGGGCGATAGCTCAGTTTCTCCCCGCAGAGCCTGACTGCCCTGTTTCATCTCCTACCCCTTGCTTGCCCCTTGATCCCTCTCCTTTGCTTTCCTGTTCATTTCTCTTCCACTGTATCTCTGCCGCTCTAGACAGAGTCGCCACTCCAAACCTGTACTGCTCGACAGCCTTTCAAGTGTCACTCCTCTGGTTTTATGTGTCATTGCTGCTCAGAAGCTTGTTCCTCTGAGAGTGGTGAGCATAGCTCATGGAGGAGGGCCATCTTCCACACTGACTGATAGAAGGAAGCCACTTCCAGCGAGGCTCTGCCTGCCCGGAGTCCTCCCTACAGAGCGGAAATGCCCAGCCTGCTCAGGATAGCGACCCTGGAGGATTGGCAGGACTGACCTGAGATCACTTTCCATTTCTGTCCCTTACTCTGTGGCTTACCCTGATTCCAACAGATCTATTGCCACATGAACCCCTGTTCGGATGAAATGGGACCAGTACAGAGTGGGGACTTGCCCTTACGGAGTTCTCTACCTCTGAGATGGGACAAAGCACCAAGCACAGAGCATAGCAGGTGCTGAGTGTGTAAGTACGCGGCATCTACCAGTGATGCGTGGTGCCCAGTGCTGGCAGAGCCCATTACCACCTCTGGCAAGACTGTGCACACCTTAAGCCCACCTCCACATACAATTTAAAATAATAAGGCAGATTATAGGATTAAAGTTCCTCCTTTTATGTTACCCCTCAGGGATAACGACTAGTCATTTGTAGCCTGTCCTTCCAGATTCCTTTCTATATGGGCCTAAGCAACAGGCTTATTTCTAATGGAATTTATGCTCTGCAACTCCCCCCGCCCCATAAAAATATGTCACAGACATCTTTCTAGTGCATACAATGATCTACCTTAATTTCCTCGTGATTGCTTGGTTATCTGCTGTCAATCTGCCATAATTTTATTTACACTCTGACCTATGCCTGCTTCTGAGCCATCTTTTTGTGGCTAGCATGGAACCCAACATCCCACTTCCTCAGGAGACTTCTCTTCTAGGGTGGAATGTCTAGCCAGTGGTCCCGTGGTTGGGATGAACAGACCTCCCCTCTGCCTGCCTCTCTCTGGGTGGGTCAGGCTGTCTACCTCCTCACCCCGCCTCCCCAGAGGATTTGGAAATAAGCTTATTAATGTTCTGTGCCTTGGGAGGAGATGCTAAGCATCACCCCCTTCCCTTCCCTCAACACAGTAGAGGATTTAGGCTTTTTTTTCTCCCTCAGATTTCATTGAAGGTGGGGAGTGCTCTGCCTGCCAGGCTGATGTGAGTGCAGAAACAGGAAGTGGGATGCAGTTGGCTTTGAGTTCTAGCCAGCCCGACAAAGGCTATACAACCTGCTCTGACTTGTTACTGATGGGAGTTCCTGGGAAGGACCCTGGCTCAACCCGATACTCATCATGTCTTCTCTGCACTCGGGAGAAGTCAAGCCCCAGGCTCTGCTGTCCTGGCCTGGTTAATGTCTGACTGGACACTTCGGGGCTCAGCTCTGATTCCATCATTACTTCCTGTAGAATGTCTTGAATTCTTACCCTACTGATGATCACCTCATTGCTAGTTGCTGTGTGACTTGCATTCTACATAATGCCACTTAAGTGACACTGACTTTCCTAGAGTGGAATTCTGGCTGCATGAGTATTTCATTCATCCTGCAAATATTTGTTTGATAACTACTTTATACAGATGCTGGGGTGAAAGACCATTCCCGTCTTTTGTCTTTGAGGGGCTCCATTCCCAGGGATGGAGGCATTCAATTTATGAGTGAATGAGATAACATTTATTTTAATGATACCTTTCTAGCATTAGAAGAGGGGTGAACTCTACCGGGAGAGAGGGCAAGCCTTCACTGAGAGGTGATATGTAGGTTGGTTTGAAATGATAGCTAGGAGTCTCCCAACTGGAGAAGATATGAAGACAGGTCAGATGGGATAATAGGTAAAGTACAGTGGTGTAGAAAGAATATGGTTCACTGGGTACCCTGGTAGGTGAGGGGAACTTTCTCTTTAGAGAAACGTTTCATCTCATGAGAGAGTGATTGAAACAGAATGTTGCCATTTTGCAATCTTTAATAAATAGATCTTAGGTATTGAGCACCAGCTGCTCCTAACATCATAAAAAGAGACAACTAGATACCACCTACAAAGTAGTTTTGCAAAAAAAAAAAAAAAAAAACAAACCTGCGTCTGATCCAGCTTCTAGGTCCAACTATTTTTATAGAAAATACAGAGGGTGGGGAAATCTTAAACTGCCATGGAGATGCAATTAGTAAGATGGGAGGAGGGTCCCACGACAAATGACTGAACTTCTTTAATAAATTAATTGCAAGGAAAGAAAAAAATGGGAGGAGACCTAGAGATTAAAAGTAAGACAACCAATCTCAGGGCATAGGTCCTGCTTGCATCCTGATATAAAGATGACATTTTATCAGACAATTAGAACTTTGAACACTGGATACTTGATATTCCTAAGGGATTATTATTATTTTCTTAAATGTGACAGGGGTATCATGGGTAGTAATTAATTCCTTGCCAATTTGAGCAATGTGATGAAATTTTAATGAGTGAAATTTTAGGAGCAAATTTGCTCCTAAGCAATGTGGAGGAAGAGTTGATAGGGGTGTAAATGAAATACGATTGGCTGTGAACTGATAATCATTGAGGCTGGGTTATGGGTATATGGAGGTTCATTATTACTATTCTATTTGGTTTTTATGTGTGTTTGGAATTCCTTATAATAAAAAAGTTGTGTTTTTTTTTTTTTTTAAATGCTGAAGGCACAGCAGGAAGTGTGCTAGGAAGTGTGGTTGGTAGGTGGCAGTTGTGGTGCTTGGGTTATGAAGTTCCTTTCCTGCCATTCACAGGCACATGGGCTTTCAACCACCGGGGAGACCCAGGGTTCTGGGGTAGAGTCTCCGGAGCAGCCACAGGATGGGAGAGTGGGGCCAAACAGGGGACTCCGAGTCACCTACACATTTTAACGGAACAGTTTTGCTTCCAACTTTTATTAAATTGGGCTTCTGGGTAACATTTCACTTAAGAACAGGATTCTGATGCTTAATTTTTTTTCCCTAACCACTGGAGGAAGAGTTGAATATTTTAAAGGCAATTGAGCTGTTCTGCAGAAGACTTGACATGGGGATGTCGGCTAACAGATGGTTATGACAGCACAACTAAATGAGAAATTGGTTTGGAGAGGAATGTAACTAATACACGTTTGGTCCAGGAGGTAAACCATTTATGATAGTATTCATGTAGTTGCTTCCCAGGCCACAATTCTAAGGACAACAAAGAGGGTGTGGAAGTGTGCCCACTTCCCTCATAACAAAGTGAGTCTCTCTGAGCACCTAGGAGAGTGGGGGCCGGAACAGAGCTCCCTCTCCTATCTTACTCTGGGTGGAGCACCTGGAGAACTGTTGTCCTTTCTGGCTGCAGTCTCTGGTCTTAGTCGGGCTCTCTGGTGTGCTGTGACTGATAGCATAGGGAGGTAGGGAATGACACCAGTTATTTGGGCTCACGGTGACCCTTCTATCAGCAACCTCAGCTATGCCCCATGGCCTCTACCTCACAGCACTGTAGCTTCTTATAGTAGTTTGAACTCCAGACTGTACGACTCAACAGTTAACCACCTTTTCTTCCCTTATCTCCACAATTTTAGAGTCTGTTGCTTAAGAAAAAGCCACAGGCCTTCCCTTCTCTAGAGGGAAGGTCAGTCTCTCAGGAGCTAATGTTTCCCTGATCCCTGTGCATTTAAGCCCCACCCCACCCACCAGGTGCCTGTGGCTGATAAAAACAAGCTATTAAAATTCTAGGATACAGAGACAAAACCAAGGGGGGCTGGGATCATGGGTGGGGATGGCTGGGGT
Organism: Trachops cirrhosus; assembly: GCA_028533065.1. Classification (NCBI taxonomy): domain Eukaryota; kingdom Metazoa; phylum Chordata; class Mammalia; order Chiroptera; family Phyllostomidae; genus Trachops; species Trachops cirrhosus. The sequence goes on along the minus strand of CM052543.1, from coordinate 8,328,848 downwards.
TAGGGGGAGTGGTAGGGGAAAAATGGAGACAACTGTACTTGAACGACAACAAAAAAGAAGTAAAAAAAAAAATCTCAGATTTATAGGCGAAAATTATTTAGGTGCATCCTCACTGATCTCCACCCCATTGGTTATCAGCTGTGTTTCTGGTGGTTGGGCTTTGTTTGTTTGTTTGTTTGTTTTAACCTTGCCCTTGCCCCTCTGACTTGATGCTTGAATGAGGCCTCCTTCGTTCTTTCTGTACTTGTCAAGATAATTCTAGCCTTCTTGAATTATGGAACTCCCTGAGAATCTGATGATAGTCATGGACCTTCTCCAGAAAATACACACACACACTATTTTGCCTATAATTTATGAGTCTCTAGATTTTTAAAGCGGTGCTCAATGCATCAGGAAGCCTTTAGATGGTAAAAATGCAGTGTTCTTGGCTCTCCCCCAGACTATTAAATCAGAATTTCTGGCGGTAGAGCCTACAGATCAGCAATTTAAATAATCTCTCTGGTAATTCTTAAGTATACTAAAATTTGAGAAATTCTGCTCTAAAGACTCAGCTTATCTTCACAGCTCTTCCCCTCCCGGGCACTTTTATTAACTCTGGCTCCAGGGGTCCAAACTCTGGAGACCGTCTCAAGGAAAACAACTCCTTTGCTGTGGGACTGAAGGGAAGCCCTTTCCTGCAGAAGCTCTGGAGTCTGAGAGCGGGGCTGGGTCACTGCCCTTTCCAATTTAGAGAGCCAAGTCATATCCCAGAGAGCCATGTTCCCTCCTTCCTTTACACATCGCTCATCAATTCTTTCTGTGCTCACCCTTCTCCCATCCAGAGTGGAACCTCCCCTGGTCTGGAGACCATCTCCACACAGAGCAAGATGTCCTGTGCTTCTGTATGTTTGCCTCATCTCAGGCCAGTGGTCAGATAGCCAGTGGTTCAGACTTCGAGGGCCTCGCAAGTGGGGTGGAGGGATGCAGTGGGCTGGTTGGCAGGGTGAAGCCTGCCTACATCCTAGCAGGTCCAGCTCCATCCTGAGGTTCAAAACTGACGCCAGAGTAGAGAAGGCTTTGAATAACTTCCTTTTAATGGATTCTTTCACTGACTAGAAACATTTAAAAAATGTCACTATATTTATTAAGAAAGTTTATAAACTAAATAAAACCCATAGTACTTTGTTATAGTCAATTTATGTCACTGTCTTTAGGTTTTTAGATTTTTCTTCTAGGAATATATTCAGTTAAAGAAAATATCAGTTGTTAGGTAAAAATAGATCCTTGTTTCTGAAGACAACACATCTAACTCGATATTCCCTTGTCCCTAGAATTAATTATAATGTGACTCTAAGTTCACCATTTGCTATTATATCTCTATTCCCCCCCCAATAGATACAAGGAATTTATTTTCAGAAAAAAAGTTTAAATGAGAGTGGAGTTATTTGAAACCTATCATTCCATCTAGGTAATACTATCTCTGTGTGGGTCCTAAACAGAGACCTCTAGGCTGGAACTTTTATTTATTTATTTATTTATTTATTCATTCATTCATTCATTCATATTGAATTTATTGGAATGACATTGGTTAATAAAATTATATAGGTTTCAAGTGTAAAATCCTATAACACATCTTCTGTACACTGTATTGTGTGATCACCACCCCAAGTCAAGTCCCCTTCTGTCACCATTTACCTTTCTCTACCACCTCCCACCCCCCTTCCCCTCTGGTAATCACCACACCATTGTTTGTGCCTGTGAGTTTTTTTTCCTAATCCCTTTACTTTTTCACCCAACCCCCAACCTCCCCTCCCTTCCCCTATAAACATTTTTAAAAACCGTCATAATTGAAAACAATTTAGAAGTCCAGAAAGTTTTTTTGTTTGTTTATTGTTTTTGTTTTTTTTGGAAGCAGAAGGTTAGTCAATTAAAACCCTGGGTCATTCCATTGTGAGGCAACCACTATGAACATTTTGGCATCCTTCTATTTAGTGTTTTTCTTAAAACAAACAAATAAACAAATATAACAGAGCCTATACAATATAAACAACACAGTCTCTTATCGAACATTGTTTTATAACATTTCCCAGTTAATTCTTCAAAACCACACTATTTATTTCATGAGTGGAGATAGTTAATCCAATGGATATACCACTACGAATTTAACTTTCATGCAGATGTTGGATACTTAGGTGTTGGTGTAATACTTATGTATACTACTATAAATATTCCGTACTCAACATCTTGTGCCTAAATCTTTGTCATCTGGGTTATTTCCTTAGAAGAGGAATTGCTGGGTCAAACGTTATGAACATTTTTAAAGCTCTTGATAAACTACTGAATTATTTTCTAGCTAGGTTAGGTCAGTGGAGTCTTATGATGCTTAGAAGCTGCACTACATAACAAAGTGCTTCAAAGGATTTGCATGTGAACAAGATACTACAACGAAGGTGCGTCAATAGGGTTGAGAAGAGAGTATAAATGGAAACAATGCATCTTCTCCCCGGAGGAGGTGGAGTCTATTTTGTTAATACTAGAAGCACAAGTTTTCAGTCTCGTACCACACCCTCTCAGAGACTTCAGGCTTGGTTAAAGTTATGAGAGTTTTGGACTATGGGCCCCCATCAAATCTGCCACTGGTTTTCTAAACTGTCAGGAGACTTGCCTCCTCTATTGTTCTTTCTGCTCTGGCTCCTCTGCTAGGACTACTGCTGCCCTTTTCCCAAGGCCGTTCCTGCCTTGGAATTGGAATACAAATTTCCTCCTTGTTGGCCAACTCTGGATCATCAGCTCTAGTAACCACTTTTACTCAGCTTTACTCTTTCAACTTCTTACAGTTTCTTCCATTCAACAACTTAGAACATGTTTCCCGGAGACTGAGCTGAGGCAGAGTCTCATGTGAATAGAACCCCAGTGTTCTGTCTTATCCTGTCTTTCCTGAAGTACATTTGCACATTAGGTCCCCTCTTTTTGCTCACTACACCTCAGTTAGTAAACAAATACATCTCTGAAATTTCCTACAGTTAGACTCTTTGAAAAATTGGTAGATTAGATTTAGATTTAACCTGTGTCTTCTGACACAGGTTAAAAAACACTTAGTTACTTGTCGGGCAGATATCACATGCTGGGAGAGCTACACTGAGAAGTCCAGAAGCTACTGTTCCATCTAGCACCCTCCTCTTACAGCAAGGGTATCACTCAGAGAGATGCACACCACTGTTTCTGCCCCAGTGGGGAACTCTCCAGCTCTGGCATTTTGCCAAAGGGAAGAGGCTGGCTCTAAAATAGAGTTCTTTTTTTTTTCTTTTGCTTTAGAGTTTTTTGTTAAGGAACAGACTATTTGAAATGGAGTGTAGAAATGGAATTCAAGTCAGGGCATTCTCAAAAAATAAAGCAGATTTTGTTGGGAAGCAATTAAAAAGAAGCCAGACACAACGGCCATTGTACCTCTTCAGAGCCCTTCCCCATACAGAGCCACAGTGCAGTGGCACTATAACTGAATTTCCATCAACCTGGCTCATATGGTAAGCCTTGCCCTGATGATTACCTAAGGGTGTGCCCCATATAACTTACAGCACACTCAAACTGGTAACAGTGGCTTTTCCAAATGAAGGGCTGGGCTAGGTGCAGGCTTCAGACCCTATAAACCTGCTCCAACAAGCAACAGTCCAGCCCAGTCCCTATACCTCTCACTGAGTGGCCCCAGGCCTGGCACTAACAGCAGCCATCTACAGATTGCATGCCAAGGGACCCCAAACAGAACACAGGTGGAGGCTGACATTGCTCTGCACAATCCAGTAAACTCCAGAACCTGTGCACCAAGAGGACAGTTACAGACCATGTCGGACCATCCCACAGCTACCTCCACAAGTCACAGAGGGTTGCTGGCCATGGGACACATCCAGTCCTTCCAGCTGTTTGGACTGGGTAAATCCCTCCAATTGACCTGCTGACAGCAATCACAACTCATCTACAAGAGGAGGGAGTACTCAGCCCACATGGAGAGTGCACCTCGAGTCCCCAGCTTGGGTGATATGGGAGGCTGTGCCACTGGACCCTATAGGATGCCTAGTACATTAGGTCACACTATCAAGACATGGAGTCAAGGCAGCTCTACTTAATACATAGAAAAAAATACAGGGAGGCTGCCAAAACAAGGAGACAAAGAAATAGAGCCCAAATGAAAGAACAGAACAAAACTCCAGAAAAAGAACTAAACAAAATGGAGATAAGCAATCTATCAGATGCAGAGTTCAAAACACTAGTTATAAGGATGCTCAAGGAACTCAGTGGGTACTTCAACAGCATAAAATAACCCAGTCAGAAATGAAGGAGATGCTAATTGAAATAAAGAACAATTTATCAATAAGCCGGGAATCAAATCAATAATTTGGAGCATAAGGAAGAAAAAGACATCCACTCAGTACAGCAAGAAGAAAAAAGAATCCAAAAAAACTGAGGGTAGTGTAAAGAACCTCTGGGACAACTTCAAGTGTTTCAACATTTGCATCATAGGGGTGCCAGAAGGAGAAGAGAAAGAGCCAGAAATTGGAAATATATTTGAAAAAATAATAAAAGAAGGCTTCTTTAATTTGGTGAAGGGAATAGACATGCAAGTCCAGGAAGCACAAAGAGTCCCAAAGAAGATGAATGTAAAGAGGCCCACACCAAGACACATCATAACTAGAGTGCCAAAGGTTAAAGATAAGAGCAAATCTTAAAAGCAGTAAGAGAAATGCAGTTAGTTACTTGCACGGGATTTCCCATAAAACTGTCAGTTGATTTCTCAAAAGAAACTTTAAGGAATTCGTTATCACCAAGCCCTTATTATATTAAATGTTAAAGGAACTTACTTAAGAAAAAGAAGATCAAAATTATAAACATTAAAATGGCAATAAATACATAACTATGAACAGTTGAATCTAGAAAACTAAACAAAACAAGCAGAACAGAAACAAAATCACAGATCTGGAGAACATTGGGATAGTGGCCAGTGGGGATGAGGGCCTGGGGGGATGGGGGGAAAGGTGAAGGAATTAAGAAATACAAACTGGGCCCTGGCTGGTGTGGCTCAGTGGATTGAATGCCAGTCTGCAAACCAAAAGGTCGAACAAAAGGGTCACCAGTTCGATTCCCAGTCAGGGCACATGCCTGGGTTGCTGACCAGGTCCCCGGTAGGGGTCATGCAAGAGGCAACCACACACTGGTGTTTCTGTCCCTCTCTTTCTCCCTTCCCCTCTGTCTAAAAATAAATAAAATCTTTTCAAAAGTTAAAAAACGAGAAATATGAACTTGTAGTTACAGAGTAGTCAGGCAAATGTTAAAAGCAAGTATAGGAAATGGAGTTGCCAAACAACATATGTATGGCCTGTGGGCATGAACAAAGGAGGGTGGATCACCGGAGGGAGTACGAGGTGCTGGGTGGAGGCAGCAGAGGGGTTAAATTAGGACAACTGTAATAGCAGAATCAATAAGAGCAAACAAACAAATAATAAAAAGAAGCCAGTAGCTTTGTGAGTGATACAAGCTAAACCATGGGCCAGCTGGTTTACTGAGAAAACCAGTAAAGAGAGCTAAGAAGAGCCCTCCTGGGGACAGGACAAAGCTCAAAAACTATTCCTACAAAGAAGTACAAATTTAATTGGATTAGATTGTGGAGTACTGTATGCCCCAGGGTGCTGTCACAAACAAAGGCTTAAGAGCTGGGAGTAATCAAGGAAAGAAGAAAAGGGAACCTTGCTAAAACCCACTGTTATCCTAGGGAGACTGTGTGCACGCCCTGGACTGCTCCCTTCAAGGAGCAACATCGGCGCCTCTGTTCTGAGGAGGAAACAGGCTTCACTAAAGTAGTCCAGCCAGTCAGGAAGCAGACAATCATAATCAACCCTGGAGCAGAGGGAGGGAACTGGTATCCGGAATTGATACCATACATTATCTAAAGAGTCCAATTTCAACAAAAATTATGTGACACTCAAAGAAACAGGAATGTGTGACCCCAACACAGGAGAATAAGCAGGCAACAGAAAGCGCCTGTGAGAGGGACAAGTGTGAGTTTTAACAAAGACTTCAAACTCGTCATTAATATATACAGGGTGGGGCAAACGTATGTTTACAGTTGTCATATGGAAAATAGTGCAGTAATTAATAAATAGTAATGCAAGTAACCCTGTTTTGTGTACTCACAACTGCAAACATACTTTTGCCCCACCCTGTATATTTAAAGAACTAAAGAAAACAGCTTGAAGAAGTAAAAGGAGATATGATGTCAATGTCTTATTATGTAGATAATATCAATAAACAGAAATTATAAAAGGAATCAAATGGAATTTGCAAAGTTAAAAAGTACGATAATTGAAATGAAAAACTTACTACAGAGGCTCAACCATAGTGTTGAACTGGTAGAAGAAAGAATTAATGTACTTGAAGACAGATCAATATTGGATTTGATCAAAATTGAAAACTTTTGTTCATGAAAGGACGTTATCAAAAGACTGAAAAGGCAACTCACTGAATGGGAGAAATATTTACAAATTATATTTGTTACCTGTTAAAGGACTTGTATTTACAACCTATAAAGAACACTTACAACTCAGTAATAAAAAACCCCTTCCAATTAATAATAGGTGCTCAATATACATTTTCTCCAAAGAAGATATATAAGTACAAGAAAAAATGATTGACCTTTTTAGTCATCAGGAAACAGCAAATCAATACCACAATGAGACATTTCACACCCACTTGGATGTTTAACCAGAGAGATAACAATAGCGAGGTACTAAAGGACAGACAATAATAAGTGTTGCTGAGATGTGCGGAAGTTGGAATCCTCATATACTGCTGGTGGGAATGTACAATCAAATGTAGCTACTTTGGAAAACAGTCTAGCAATTCCTCAAAAGGTTAAATGTAGTTTCTGTATGATTCAACAATTCCACTCCTAGAGAACTGAAAATACAATTTTATACAAAACTTGTACATGAATGATTATAGCAGCATTATTCATCATAGCTGAAAGTTAGAAACAGTCCAAATGTCTACCAACTGATGAATGGGTAAACAAGATGTGGTATATCCATGCAACGGAATATATTCAGCCATAGAAAGGAATGAAGTACTGATGAACCTTGAAAACAAAATATGCTAAGTGAAAAAAATGACCACATATTTTACGATTCCATTCATGTGAAATGTCCAGACAAATCTGTTAAGACTGAAAGTATATTAGTAATTATCAAGGGCTGAAGAATATAGAGGGATTGAAGGATGATGGCTAAATGTACAAGGTTCCTTTTGGGGGTGATGAAAATGTTCTGAACTTAATTGTGGTGATGGTTGCACAATGATGTGAATACACTAAAAATCATCAAATTGTATACCTCAAATGGGTGATGTGAAATAACAGATAAAAAAATATACATTGATCTCTGCTCCTGATTACTGGCACGGGTACCTAAAACCCTCATAACTTTCTAAGTGATAAGAGCACTAGGAACGTCTTTTGTTCTAATATTGGTCTTTGAACCTCGTTCCTGACACAGAGCTCCAAAATCCTTTGAGATTTGCCGGTTGATAGCAGTGTCTTTTGTTCTGATGAGGTGACTCGGGGTGGTGGGCTGGTCACCTAAGCCCTGGCCGTGATTAGAAGCTTGAATTTTTGGCTCCATTGCTCATTCTCCAGAGATGGGGAGGAGCTGGACGTGGAATTAATTATTGACCATGTCTGTGTGATAAAGCCTCCATAAAAATCTCAATAGTGTGGGGTTCAGAGAACTTCCGGGTTGGTGAACACGTCTACCTGCTGGAAGGGTGGGTGCACCCCAACTCCATGGGGAACCTGGCCGGACCTTGTGCTAAGTGTCTCTTCATCTGTATCTTTTGTTGTGCCCTGTATTTTATAATAAACGAATAAATGTGTTTCCCTGAGTTCTGTGCGTTCTTCTGGCAAATAATCAAATCCAAGGGTGTGTATTGGGGTGGAGGTCACGAGAGCCTCCAATCTGTAGCCTAGTCAGACAGAAGTTGTGGGGACCTACCACCTGTGATTGGCATCTGAGCAGGATGGGGGGCAGTCTCATGGGACTGAGCCCTTACCTGTGGGGTCCGTGCTAACTTTGGTTATTGTCAGAATTGAACTGAATTGTCGGACACCTGGCTGGTGTTGCAGAGAATTGCTTGGTGTGGGGAAAAAAAACCCTACACATCTGATTAAAGGAGAAACACACAGGAACAGAAGTGTGTTTTTGTTCATACGTAGGTGAATTGTAGGGTATGGGAATTATATTTCAATAAAGCTGTTACAAATATAATTGTTATGACTTGTTTATACTTAGAGATGTGAAGGTAGGAGAGAACAAAAAACTAAGAAATTAAAATTCAGGCAATCATTGACTATTGTACAACTGGTGCTTTTATTGATTATGCATCCACACTTCTAAACTTTCTGCCTATGCCAAATTTGACTTTTTTTTCAGTCGACGAGTAATTATTTTAAGTTCCCTCCTGGTACTGCTGACTGCCAGCCAGGAATGTTGCTGTAGGAGGGCTGCCTCTGAATACGGCGGTGTCTGTGTGGCTGCTTGGACACTGCAGTGCACACTTGCCCTTCTTTATAAACAGCATAGCAGGAAATAGAAAAATAGAGTGCTGATGTGAATGATTTTACAGTGGAGACAGAGGAAGATATCACTTGGTGTGCCAAAAACAGTAAATTTGATGCTTACTGAATTTAAGCAAGTCTGACAACTGTGTTCAATTATAAAGGAAAACGACTAAATTTAAAACACATGTCCAAAATGCTATAAAGACGTTGCCGGGGTTTGTGGTCAGGGGTCATGGTGGACCTGACGTGTGGATCTCTACAATCAGGTGTGGTAAGATCTTACTTTGATACACTGATTTTCCTTCTGAATTTATTTTTTTTAACCCTGTGATACTTGCCCCCCTTGGCAGCCATGCCTCGGGGTAGGTTCATTGCAGCATAGTGCAAATACCAAAAAAGCCAATCCCTGGCCTTTGAGGTTTAAAATATGTTTTGCAAACTCAAGACAGAGATAAACCTTTTGTGATAAAAGAAAAAAAAAAACTTCTGAACTTTAAAAACTAGAACCATGAATAACCCAGGGCATAAACTCATGCCTTAATTACAGGCATGCAAGGATACGGGATCGGTTAGAACCGGTTTCCCAGTGTTTTCTTTCTCTCGAAAACTAGATAAAGATTCCCTAGGCTTGCAAGGTGAAGAAGGGGCAGAAGGGAGCTCAGTGGCTGGTGAATCCCTAGGAAGGAGCCCTGTGGCCCAGCCTCTAGAGCTTCCGCACTCTGGAGGTGTAGGAGCCACTGAGAGGACATGGCTGAGTGGCAGGGCTGGACAGAGACAACCTGCTCACCCACCCAGTGGCCTGGGACAGTGGGTGAGTGTGTCTGATGGCTTTGAGAGCCTAGAGAGGTTTTGCTTTTGGGACATGCAGTCAGGACTATTAATTTTAAAAAAATATTTTATTTATTTAGTTTTAGAGGAGCAGGGAGGGAGAAAGAGAGGGAGAGACACAGCAACTGGTAATCAAACTGGTACTCAAACTGGTAACATTTCGCTTTGTGGGAGGGTGCCCAACCAACTGAGCCATACTGGTCAGGGCAGGACTTGGCATTAATTAAAGAGCGTGGCCTCCAGTCCAGTTTCAGCCTGGAATTAGGTCAAGTTCAGCGTCTTCCTCTGTGCTTCTCTAAAACACATATACTTACCATATTGCGTGTATATTTAAAGATGTTCACACCAAATGTGAATTTTTTAAATCAGTCTCCTAAGCACAGTGTCTTATATAATGCTTTAACTGCCCAGATATCACACACAGACACACCCCTGAGAATTATGAGAGATGTTCATAAAACATCTGTTTTCTAGCCAGATGTAATGTAGGGGAAGGTCTCTCTTGATCCTGAGGTTTTATTAAATGGAACAGCTCAGCAGAATGTAGCAGCAATAAGGAAAAAGGACAGTTATGTCCTGGTAATCTTTCTTTTTGGAACAGGAATTAAAAACAGCCAATTGCAGCCTACCCCCACTTTCACTAAGTCAGTGTAAAACAGAAATGATTGTGCTGGTCCTTGTCTATTATTTCTTGACAGTTAGGATGAGCTGCCAATGAAAGACTTAGCTTGTGGCTGTGGTGTAATTGAAATCTCCCTGATTTGGGTGTGGAAGTCCTGATCTTGAATACTTGTCCTCTCGCTAACCGTATGACTTCAGGTAATTAATTTATTTTCACGGAGTCACATGTTCTTCATTTGTAAAATGAGATCATCGCAATGCTGCCTCCCAATATGGTGGCTAAGATTCACTGTGACAATGGATATGAAGATGCTTTAAAAACTGCAGTGCTCTGTACAGAGTGTGATCTCTGCTGTTTCTTCCCCCACTTCTTCCACTGCCTTCAAAACCAGGGCTGCTCTTGGTTAGGTCAACTCACTACGGGATTTGGAAAATGTTATGTCTTTCTCATGCCAACAAACAACCTTGCGGGGCTCAGCAGGGAGAACTGTTAATCTGGAGCTTCCTCTGCAGGGTGATCTTTACCTCCTTGTTTTGGAGGCTACAGGTGAAGGGAATTAGGATGATGTAGAAGTTGGACACTACTTGGCCACTGGTATCATTAGTGAATCCATGAGGCTGAATGTATGTGAAAACCACTGTGTAATGAGACTGGTAATGGCTAGGGAGTGGGAGGCACATACGGAGAGGACTTCCTGCCTCCCAGCTGCTGAGCGCATTCTCCCGATGGCAACCAAGACCACGCTGTAAGTGGTGAGGGTGACTGCAGCAGGCACAGGGTGATTAGAGCAGAGTGGATACAGAGGACCCCTCTTGCTGCACCTATGTAGTCACACGCTAGGTACAGAAGGGATGGGATGTCACAGAAATAGTGTGTTACCTGGTTGGGCCCACAGAAAGGCAGGGCAAAGACATTTGTAGTCTGGAGAGGGGGTGTAGCTTCACCAAATGCATAGGAAGCAGCCACCAGCTGGAGACAGGTCCCCTTGGTCACAACAGAACTGTAATGGAGAAGTGGGCAGATGGCCATGAAGTTGTCATAGCTCCAAGGAGGCTAGCAGGCAGCTCTCAACTCTGACATGTGCCATAAAGAAGCTCTCAACTGTGACATGTGCCATAAAGAAGGTCAGCCGGACCACACAACCCTTGAAAGAGATGGACTTATCAGAGGCCAGAAGGTTGACCAACAGCTTGGCGTTACCACAGAAGAAAAGCAGATATCAAGACAAGAGAGGATGCCGAAGAATAAATACATGGGGCTATGGAGGCGGGAGTCTGGGAAGATGAGTGGCCTCAGTCTCAGGTGGCCCACCACTGTCATGGCACAGATGAACAGGAAGGCTCCAAAAAGAAGCTCCTGGAAGTCTGGATAATTGGAGAAACCCAGCAAGATGAACTGGGTGACGGGTGTGATTGCCACTGGTAAAGGGCTAGTTCTCCAGGTGTCATCTGCAGAGGGGACAATTGATAATCACCCAAACAGTATTGCCCAGACATGCTCACCACTGTGCAAGTTGAAATGAGGGAGAAAACCAAGCGAGTATAAGGCTTCTTGTACAAGAAGCTAAATGGAAAGAATCATGTTCTGGTGGATAGAACGTGGGCTGTAAAACCAGGCAGACCCAAGTCTTAATTCTGATTATGGCACTAACTAGTTTGGTATCCTTGGATAAGTTCTACCGGTGAACCTCAGTCTTCCCATCTGTGAAATAAGGAAAACATGACTACTTTTCAGGATTTCCGTGTGGCTTCCATGAAAAAAATGAACATAAAGTGTCTGAGTGTCTGGGACACAGTGGTGATCAATAATAAAAGACTTCTTCCCCAATATCTTGTGCCTGTATTGATAAATATGCTTATGGCTCTACTTGACAATTCATTCTGTCTTTTCAAAAATCAAGATATAATTCACATGCCATAAAATTCATCATTTTAAAATGTACAATTTAGTGGTTGTTAGTATATTTACAAGGTGTACAACTGTCACCACTATTTAATTTAGGGTTAAATTTTCATCAGCCAAAAAAGAAAACTGCATGTCCATTAGTAGTCACTTCCCATTTCCTGCTTCCCCAGCACCTGGCAACCATGAATTTACTTTCCATCTCTATGGATTTTCTTATTCTGGACATTTCATATAAATAGATTCATTCAATATGTGGCCTTTTGTGTCTAGTTTCTCTCACTTAATGTTTTCAAGGCTCATCTGTGTTGTAGCATGCATCAGTGTTCATTCTGTCTTATATTTAAACATCCTTCAGGGCATTCCCTCTCTATATCATAACCATTTTGTCCTCTGAGAATCTATTGAGTTGACTGTCACCTGGGACCCCATCATCTTGGAAGTGGTGGTTTGGTGCTTGCTTGATTGTCCTCCAAAATGTTTATCCACAGGAGGACGGAAAATGCCCTTCCTCCCCACACTTCTCTCTTCTCTCTTATACCCTTCATCTCCCTCCTCTTTGAGGGTCTGGGACACATCCTGAAAGTCAGTCCTAGGAAAGCCTTACCAACTTCTTCAAACTGATACATAAATGTCAGTCTATGTAGAGAACAAGGAGGAAATGTGGTGTTATTTTGCAGAAGAACGTGGAACAGCCTTGTTTCTACCTGTTGTAACAAGTACAGGGTATGACAGAAAGAGCACTGCACTGGCAGGATAGAGACCTACTTTCTAGTTCTGATTCTGTAGCCTAAAATTAGCTTTGTTACCTTGGACAATTCTCCTCACTCTGGGCTTCTGCTTCCTCATTGGCAAAGTCAAGGTTTGGTATGGGAGATGTCTAAGGTCACATTTGGTCTTGACAGTCTGATTGTGAATGGGTGCATCTTCCTTGAACTTCTTGCCTGGGCGTGGATCTTTGTGCCAAGGTAGCCCCAGGCAACACAAAAAGAATCCATGTGAATTTGTTGGGTAAAAGGAGACTATACACTGGCTTGTAACAGACAAGTTAAGGAGGGTCTGTGGAGCTCATAAGGATCTATATGAACACATTGGCTATTTAAATTTTTTGTCCATAAAGTAGGAAGTTCTGAGAAACATCCTTAACAGAAATTAATAGATGGGAATATAAGGAGTTTTGCTATGGTAACACCTACAATTCATTGAACCCCTTTTTAGTTAGTGCCAAGAATCCCATAGTGATGTATCATCAAAAATTATTTTTAATGCTCCATCATCAGTCAATTTGAAAAGACTCTCCCTCCATTTTGTTGAAAGATTATGAAATGATCTCTTTGTGGAGCCTGGAAGTTTTGTAGGCTGGTGAAATGACATTCTAAGATTCAGGATGGGTTAGAAGCATGCCTTTGGTTTCAGAACAGGAGAAGGGCAGTTGTGAAAGGGAAGGTGATAAAGTATGCAGAACCCCCATCACAGCAGTCCTCTCAGGGACTTGGTTTTTTCTCAGCAGACACTAAGGTTCTGGAAATTGCTCCCTTTAGAATTGTTTTGCCTATGAACCCCTTAAAAAGTCTTCACTTACCCTCAGGGGTACACAACCCCATTTTGAAGACTATGGCCTTAGAAGAACTAGTCAGTTTCAGGATACTACCTTTTCCCTGGCTGCCTCTTCTCCTTCCCAGACTGGACTTGTGATTATGCAACTGTAGAATTTACTGGAACACCCCATCCCCCCTTCACAGACCAACCCGTTGTTTATTATGAAGGTTGCAACCCTAAAAGTCAGTTATGACATTTGCTAAATTTACATGCTACTTACCACGTATTTAAAAAGTCAACTCATTTAAAAATGAACTAGATCTAGCTCTAATTTAAGAAAAAACCCCTAAAATCCATGGGTTTAATATAACAGTGGTATTTTTAATGCATATTTATTAAAACTATAACATTAAAATAAACTTGTTAACTTATGTCTAACCTAAAATCTTAGAGTCCACACTAACATGGCCTTGGAAATCTCTTAAACCAGGTTTAAATCTTTGTTTCCATGTTTATTAGTGGTTTAGTCTAGGATCAATTACATGATGTTGTAATTAGTAGGTTCCTCATCTGTAAAGTGAGCTGAAAATCCCTACATCACAAGGAATGTTGAGAGAAGCAAATGAGATACAACAAATATTGGAGGTATAGGTCAGCATAGTGCCTAGTAAGTTACCAGTAAATGATAGCTTATATTGACTATGCCTTGAAACTTAGATTTACTAATTGCTGAATGTAGCTTTGTCTTACTGGAAACAAAGACACAAAGAGTAACCTATTTGATTCCATCCTGGTAGAATAGATTTTCCTTGGGGTGCTAAATGCAGGCATTGCAAGGAAGGGACAGCAAGGCATCAAGCAGTCCACTGAAGATTGATGAATGGCTGTGGTTGGTAAATGGCGGCTGGAATGAAGAAGAAAAAGGGGACTCTGAGATAGAATTGGAACAAGACACCACGTTCAGATGGAGGGGCCAGGGGGAAGAGCGAGTCTGGAGAAGCGCTGCTGTCCGTCCACGAGGGTGCTGAAACGGCTCAGGGCTGCAGAGGCGAGTTGCAACTAATGTGTCTGAACACATCTCTGCTTCCTAAAAATAATATCGCAGGTACGCCTCTTTCCCACCTTTCCTACAGTGTGTCACTTCAACCTTCCACCCACATCTACCCTTCTCTCTTATCCCACCCCATCTTCTCATCTAGCCGGCTGATGGCTCTCCTTCTTGCAAATAATGCTCACTGCTGCCAGCACATGGTTCCTTCTTAGGATGGTGTTGAGTGTGGGAAGTATCTGGCATGAGCCTCTGAGAACTGATGACTACAAAAATGCTCCCTCGGTCATAAATAGCCCTCAGTGTTCATGTGGCTGGACCACAGCCTCAAGGACTGAAGAGGCCGAGGATGACAGCTTTCAGAAACACGGTTTTAGCTGCCTCTTACTCTGCGTTAAACCCTTCAGGCACAGACTGTCCTTCTGCTCCATGCAGTCAGGTCTGGGCATGTAATGCTGTGCTCTAATTCCTGTTTTGTTCTTCAAACTTATGATGGTTTTCTTTCTTCCCCAACCAGAGTTTATCTTTCCCATTGTTCAATGTCTAATTTAATCTTTCCCTTCCCTTCTCCAGGCCATCCTAATGGAAAGCAATATTCCTTTCTTTTGAAATCCTATAGCATTTTCACTTTGGACGCGCCACTTGGTCCTTGCTTCTAAACTGCACTAAGCTCATTTTAATCACTAAACGTGTGGCAATTTTGCCTCTCCCATTGAAATATCACTTTGGAGGGCAGGAACCAAAGTGTTTGTAAGTTCTGTATTCCTTCTAGTTCCAAACAGATAGAATGATGTACAGTGGTGCTCAATAAATATTTATTGGTTGAAAAATAGAAGGAAATGACTTTGAGGGAAATAAAGGAAATGGATTAGAGAACTGAAAATTGATTAATAGCAATTCAGAAAGGGCTCAGGACCAGGGAATCTGGGAAGCTGATCCCGCCCCACCCCCCACCCCCGCCCCGAGTTAGGCTCAAAGGATGAGTTGGGAGGAATTGGGTGGAGCTGGGACAGAACAGGCTACAAGAGGATTTGCACATACAGACTCAGGTGTGTCTAAACCTAAAATTTGAGAGTTGCAGGGAATCTAATTCAATCTAATCTGATTAAATTGTCATAGAGATGTAGAATCACAGGCTTGGAAGGGACTTCCATGGGTCACTCCAAAAGGCATCAGCTGATGCACAAATCACCTTTTCATCATCATCATCATCAAGTGAGTATCAAACCTCCACTCAGACCCGCTAGTACTGGAGACTTTCCTAGCTATAGAGACCATAACGTCAGTTGAAGAATGGGATTCAGTTTGGCTAAGTTCAACAATTTAAAAAATGTGAGAACCTAATATACACCTAGGATTGTGGTACATGCTCCTGCTGGGAGGAAACAGACCTATGGCTCTGCATTTCTGTGGATGCCAGGGCGTTGTGGGGAGTTTCTTACAACCTTTTGCCAAGGTTATTTCTTGTTTTCTACTTTCTTCTATCCTTTCCTCTATAGTTAGTTCTTCTCACAACTTTGCTTTTTATTCCTTCCTGCCCCTCCCACCCCATAGTCACCATGATTTAGGCTTTCTAAGAGCATTCAATTCCTGGGGTGAGTTCCTTGAAAATACTGAGGGTGAAGGAAATTAATACTCTCTGTACTCAGCACATATGTAAAAGATGGGAGAAACCTTCAAAATTATGTATCCAACTCTGTCACATAACAGGAGACACTAAAGGCCAGAGTGGAGATATGTTTCATCCCTGATCGCCTGATCGAATGGATAGAGAGGGTGAGTGAAATGAGTAGTCGCTATTTTCATACAGTAGGTCCCAGATGAATATTCTCAGTGACCAACACTCAAGAATGTAAAACAAAAGGACTGTAAGAATTTGAGCTGATGTGGATGTCACATTTGCTTATCATTTTCATACACCCACATCAACTCCCCACAGCCTCTTCTCAGTTATTTCCCAAGTGAGAATGTATCATTGTGCCTCTTATTTGTCATTTTTAGTTTTTCATTTCTCTACTCCTCTTACCCACTCAGAGTCTTTGGCCCAGATCCCTGAGGCATGCAAAGGGAAAAAAGTATCCACAGAACATTAAAATTAAACTTCAGATAAATGTGTTTCTCTGACCATCTGGTTCCTCTTAGAATAGCCACTTCTCAAAGGCAGCAGCTCTTGGCCTCAATATTCCATGCAGGACCCAGAAAAGGGGGATGCTCAGTGAGTAGACCCAGGTTGGAAAGGCTGATGGTGGCAGGCAGAGTCACCCAGAGATAGCTGAGACACATAGTCTGACAAAGATTTTAATCCAAGACTGTACATGCTGGAGGGTAGGGACTTTCTTATTCAGCACACTGTCTCTGGCATGAGAGGTACAGAGTAGATCGTCCATATTTGTTGAATGCGTGAAAATGTGATGTTATAGGAAAAGTGCTATGCCATTTTGTAAGGGTGTGAAAGCCCAGTATCAGTTGCCTATCTACTGAGTGAATTGCCTCTAGAGAACATAAAACTTCATGGTTTTGGAAACTTCACAGCCATTCTCTCATTGGATTTCTACCACGTATTTCTGGAGTAGGTATCCACTGGGAAGGGCCACGTGAAGTCCTAAGTGTGACACAAGTGTAAAGTGTGGTTATTTTGACACAAATAATGGATTTATCAATTTTCGGACCAAATATTCCCAGTGCTAGATTAGGGTCCTGGGAGGCAGATTTACAAAATTTATCCTCAAGTACTTTAGAGAACAGTGACGTATGAAGGCTTGATAAACACGTGTGAGGGCAGCACCGAGGAATCCAATTTGAGTCAGCTTAAACAAAAGAGCAGAATGTATGATATGGTGAGAAGGGTAGCTCCTGGCCCTGGTGGTGGTTGTGAAACATGCTCACAAATTCACTGATGGTCCCTTCCCCTGGAGCTTAATTCCCTTCCCCTAGAGCAAGGGCTGGACTTGGTGACTCAGTCCTAACAGATGCAATCTGGAAGAAGTGACAATGTGTGACTTCTGAGACTTAGTCATGACATTAGTTTTCTAGAGCTGCCGCAACAAAGTCCCACAAACTGGATCACTTAATACAAATGTACTGTGTCATGGACTAGAGGTCTGAGATCAAGGTGTTGGCAGGGTTGTTTCCTTTTGAGAGCTTTGAGGAAGACTCTGAGTCTTTCCCAGCGTCTGCTGGTTTGCTGGCAATCTTTTGGTGTTTATATTGATCTCTGTCTTCATCATCATGCAACATTTTCCCTCTGTGCACATCCGTCTTTGTGTCCAAAGTTCTCCTTTTTATAAGACATCAGTCACCATAATGACCTCATTTTAACCTGATGACCTCTGGAAAGACCTTATCTCCAAATAAGATCACCTTCTGAGGTACTGAGGGTTAGGACCTCAACATGTGAATTTGGGGAGAACACAATTCAACCCGTAGCAATCATAAAAGGCCTGTAGCTTCCTCCATGCTCTCTCTTTGAATCACTCACTCTGGGGAATGTTGGGAGAACACTCAAGAGGACCAACAGCAAGGTCCACAAGGCAGGGATTAGCTCCTCCTGCTACCAGCCAGGTGAGTGAGCCTCAGGGAAAGCAGCTCCTCCAGCCCCAGCTGCACCTTGAACTGGCTGCAGCTCGTGCTGACGTCTCCCCCGAGCTTTACTGAGGTATAATCGACAATTAAAAATTCTACATATGTAAGGTGTACAACTTGATGATACCCTGTGAAATAATCACCATAATTAACATAACCATCACTTCACATAGTTACTATGTATATATAGTGGTAAGAACACTTAAGATCTACCCTCTTAGCAAATTTGAAGCATGAAACAAATTATTGTTAACTATAGTCCCATGTTGTACCTTAGGCCTCCAGAATCCATTCATTTTGCACAGCTGGAACTTTGTGCTCCTTGACTAACATCTTCCATTCCATCCACCTCCCTAGGCCCCTGGTAACCACTGTTCTATTCTCTGCTTCTATGAGTTTGACTTTTTTAGATTCCACAATAAGTGAGATCAGGCGGTATTTGTTTTTCTGTGTCTGACTTCTTTCACTTAGCATATTCTCCTCCAGTTTCACCCATGTTGTTGCAAATGGCAGGATTTCCTTGTTTTTAAAGGCTGAATAATATTCCATTACACACATGCCACATTTAAAGAATCCATTCACCGGTTAGATTGTTTCCATGTCTTGGCTACTGTGAATGATGTTGCCATGGACATGGGAGTGTAGATACCTCTGAAATTCTGGTTTCATTTCCTTTGGATAAATACCCAGGGGCGACATTGCTGAAGCCGAAGATGGTTCTATTTTGAATTATTTGAGGAGCCTCCACTCTGCTTTTCATAAGGACTGTACCAGTTTACATCCCCACCACAGGGTACATGGTTTTGGCTGATAGCTTGACTGCAGCCTCATGAGGGACCGAGCAGAGTCACTCAGCTCAGCTGCTCTGGAATGCCTGGCCTTCAAAATTGTGGGATAATGAATGTTTGTTGCTAACTTCAGGGCTAGTTTTTATGCCACAATGGATAACTAAAACAGGCCCCATAGGCAGGGAGAAGGCAGGACCTAGAAGGCAGGAAAGCAGACAGAACTCTCTGCCTCTGGCTATGCTGCCTGCTGGCTTCCCACAGTCAGAACTGTGGCTGCCTCGTGGCCCCTGAGTTTTCACATCACAGTTCCAGCGACACGGAAACCTTAAATCCAGTTTTCTGCGTGCGAAAATGCGGGGTCCAACTTGGGTCCGCTGAGGCAGGGGGGTAGGTTTAGGGGCAAATCTGAGGTATGTGGGGCTTGACAGTTGTATTATTCTTGGGTGGAAAGCTCATTAAGAAAAGGAATGCAAGATTACATACAAAAAATGATGACTTGGAATGAATGAGAAAATAAATCACAACAAATGAAGGATGCTCTAGAGCTGACCAATACCAAAACATTACAAAGTGGAAAAACTGCATGACATTTGTGTAGTTGAGCCTGACGGTTCCACAGGCTACCTTCTGACTCTGTACACTTCAAAGCCATGTGCGTCTGAGTGCTGTGGGCCACAGAGCGCAGGGGTCTGAATGCTGACTCTGCCCATTCCTGGTTGGTGCTGGCTGAGTTGGCACAGTGCTCCTGGAAGCCATTTTCCACTGGGATGACGGCCAATAACTTAACTAAATACAAACATATTTACAAATCAGTAAACCCGGGCATAGTGTTTCTACCTTAAATACCCCGTAGCTGACCTCACATTGCCTGCAGCCACTCTAACACTGCGGAGGGGTGGGGGGTGGGAATGTGATCAAGGGGCAATTGAGGTGGACAGACACTGTTTTTAACCGATTGTGGGTGAGATATCTTCTTTTTAAAATTGTACAGAAAAACATGTGCCCACACAAACACACAGCTGAGGCCTTCCCAAGGCATTGGATTGGTCTCTCTGGGCAGGTAAGGAGCCCTGGCGTCTTCGTTTGTCACCTTCATGGAAGATTTATCTCTGGGCAGGGTCTTGTAGCAACAAAACGGTTGCTGGAGACTGAAGCTGGTGGGTGAGATGGGCATTCCCTGAAGAAATGAACAAATGCTCCGATGAAAGATAATTACAATATATTGTGAGTAGGGACTCGGGTGGGCCAAGAGAGCACAAATGTGGAAGTTCAGGGCATTGACTCATGCTGCAGGGTAGAGGTCAGGGAATGTTTGCTGGGGAAAATGACATCTTGGGTGACTTATAGAGGCTGAGTGGTGGGGGGAGAATGTTCCAGGCAAATAGGTAGCATGTGTACATGGAGGCGGTGTAAGAGACCTAGGCTGACTTGGGCACAGAGATTATTATCTTAGTGACATTGGAATGATGTGTGTGAGGATGAGCTTGCTGAGAGGCAGCCCAGGAAACAACCCGGCTCAGATCACGAGGGCCTGGCATGTCATGCGAGGATCTTTGAACTCTCCCCTGAAGGACATGGGGGTCCCAGGGAAGGGGTTGGAACCGGGAAGTTAGAATATCGGGTCTGCATGAGCCCATCAGCCCAGCACCTTTGGTCAGTATGGAAGACTTAGTGTTGTGAAAAGAAAATGCTCCAGACAGTTTGGTGATCTAGTTGGCTTTTTCCACTCAGTGATTCATGGATCAGGCGGCATCCTATCTAGCAGATGAAAAGGAGCTTCAAAGAGCTGTATTAGTGAGCAGAAATAAGGAAGTCATACTGGACCTTTGCTGATTGGTTAAATCAGGGTTACTTTCCTTACATGGAATAAAGGGAAATGTTGGAGCAGGGCTGGGTGACTTGTGCTGAGTAGGCAAGTGCTGATTGCTTGTCCCAGGCTTTCCTTTCCTGGGAGAGCTGAGCACAGAAACTTAGTGAGGTTTCAGTTTGCTGACATGGGGCTTAGGGTGAGCTACTCCATCCTGGGCCTCATGTGGTTACTTTAACAGCAGAAACTGGAACTCCTTCCCATCTGAAACACAGAAACGCAGAAAAAAATTAATAACAAAGTAAGTTGTAATCACTATGTTGTAGACTTGACATTAATATAATATTGTATGTCAATTGTTATTGAAAAAATAAAAGAAATTTAAAAAACCTGGAAGATAGGATTGAGCTCAAATCTAAGCAAAGGAAATTCCCAACAGCCAGAACTTCAGAGGCTCCTAAAGCTAGAAGAGTGGAGCTTGAACACTGGCCCCCAAGAGGAAGGGGACGGGGTCAGTCTTTATAGCTGGGTGGGGGGCTCACATGGCCGCACAAATGGGGAGTCTGGACCACAGGCCTGGCATGAGCAGATGCTGGCACTGACTTAGGGCTCATAATATGACTGTCTACCCAGGCCTCTCTGGATAAAGGGGTAGGACATTGGGAAAATGTGCAGATAAGGTGTCATTCATTCCTGAGCTTCAAACATAGAGACCTCTCAAGACCCCCTTCCCTCCCAGGGTATGTGCTGTGTTTGCCACCTACAACATATTCATGCGTATAGTATTCATCGGGATCCCACTCTATGCCAGGTCTCACGTACTACAGATAGAATTTTCTTTGAAAAGCTGCTGAATGATTATCTGGGAACATATCTAGTGACAAAATATTTGAAAAATCTTGACATTTTTCCCTCTTCGCTCTTCCCCAACCTCGGCATTTTATCTTTTCCCCTGCAAGCCCCAGCAGGCTTTTTGTTTGAGGCAGGATGAGTTGGTTTTAGGATGCACGTCCTGGCAGAACAAAGAAAGGGGTGGATTCCATCCACGATGAGAGGCTATCCATCTCCATCGAGGGCCCCAAGCCTGGGTCTGGTGCCTTACCTAGGAGTCTGTCCACAAGATATGGGAATTTATCAGTCGAAGAGAGTCACTTAGCCCGACTGAACAAGGTGTCTGTCTGCCAGGTGGCAGAACTGGGTCAGAGATCAGGGAACTGGTAATGACACACAAGGCAGAGTCCCCAGGGCCTCCTGGACCTGCAGTGTCGGTTACGCAAGCAGTGAGCCAACAGCCCTAGGGAAGGAGCAGGGTGTGTGAGGCTGGGTGGAGGTACATGACTCCTGGAAGACAGTCTGAGCATAGGGCAGGGTTAGGTGAATTTATACCCTGGGAATTTATAACTTTCTTCCTGATGAGGGATGTGGAGTAAAACAGGTGAGGTCTTAGTGTCTGAAAGGGACCAGAGAGACACCTCCAGTCTGCTGTGTTATCTGCCCAAGAGGGTATCACAGTTTTGGATGGGTCAGGGGTGACTTGAAATCGGTATCTTGTTTTCTGAATTACAAATTTTTTGAACAGATTGCCTCACTGTGTAGTTAAGGTCTTGGTTTCTGGAATCTCCTTGGTGCTGGGAGGAGGGCAGGAATGAACTTCACTCTCTGTAAGAAAACCTTAGTACTGCCCTGTCTAATGTGGTAGCCACTGGCTAAGGGTGGCTACTGAGCCCTTGAAGTGTGGCTGGTCCAAAATGAGATACATTGTGAGTAGAAGATACACTTTGGATGTTAGCAACTTAATATAAAAAAGGGAATGTAAAATATCTCATGACTAATCTATCAATATTGATTACATGGTGAAATGAACTATATTTATGATATATGGGTTAAATAAAATATAATATTGAAATCAATTTCACCTGTTTCTTTTGATTTTTAAAAAAGCAATTATTGGAAAATTTAAAGTACATATGTGGCCTATATTTGTGGCTTGCGTCCTGGTTTTTTTTTTTTTAGGTTTTATTTATTTTTTTTAGAGAGGGGAAAGGAGTAAGAGAGGGAGAGAAACATTAATGTGTGGTTGCCTCTCATGTGCTTCTACTGGGAACCTGGCCCACAACCCAGGCATGTACCCTGACTGGGTATCAAACCAGTGATCCTTTGATTTGCAGGCCAGTGCTCAATCCACTGAGCCACAGCAGCCAGGGCTTGCAAGCTCTTTCTGTTGGGCAGTACTATCTCTGTCCATCAGGACTTTCAGTTACCATAGGACAGGGACTCCTGGGTCTCTTCCTGGCTCTTCCTGCCCACTCTAAACCTTGGGAACTCCATTACTTCTCCACTCCTGCTCACACACTGTTCTGAAAGCAGCAACAATCAAGCTTTGATGTAATTAGGGCCTGAGCGATAATCTTCACCCATCTCCTACCTAGGAAAGCAGTAGAGAGCCAGCAAGCCCTCCAAAGTCTCAACCAAGTTGATTCTTCCTATCCCCAGGGGACTTGGCAAGGTCTGGAGACATCTTTGTCACAGTTGGGTGTGACATCTTAGGTAGAGGCCAGGGATGCTGCTAAACATTCTACAATACACAGAACAGCACCTCACAACAAAGAATTATCCAGCTCCAAATGTTAATAGGGTCAAGACTGGGAGACTCTGGCCTGGGCCTAGGAAAGGCCTTGGGTATCTCTGAACATGGGCTGGCAGGGAGGTTGTGGACATTGACAGCAGAGGAATCTGCTCTGCCCTCTCTGATTCCCTGGCTTTCTTGATCATTGGTGACTCATGGCCCTTCCCCTGCACTCCTTCTATACTCATCTGGAGAGAAAAGGCAGTCTCCTTCCCAGGTATGATTCACATGCCCCATGCCTCACTTAGAGACCTCTCCCTGCTGGAGATAAGCCTTCTAGGAGAGAGGTTGATAGAGGGGTTGGTCCAGAGGGGCAGTTGTTAGTTGCTCATTCTCTTCCCTTTACCTTGCCTATCTGTAGAAGTCAGTCAGACAGACATGAGCAGAGTGGGAACTAGCTATAGGCGAAGTATGCAAGGTCACCAGGAAGGAAAGCCCAGGTGCCAATGGACAGTTGTAAGGTGGGACCTCACCCCAGGGTGACCTTTCCTCCCCTAGCATATTGTTGGTCAAGCGGTTTAGAACCCCTGACCTTTTAAAATTTTTTTAATTGAATTTATTGGGGTGACATTGATTAATAAAATTACATAGGTTTCAGGTGCACAATTCTATAACACATCATCTGTATATTGTATTGTGTGTTCACCACCCCAAGTCAAGTCTCCTTGCATCACCTTACTCCACCCTAAGCTCTCTGCTACCTACCCTCCCCCACCCCCAATATTTCATATCTCTGGTCATGCATTTAGGACCCTCCCCGGAACTTTCCTCCCCTGGCATGTGGCTAGTCACGCAGTAGATCCTTTAAAGGAGGAACTAAGGGGCCAGAGAAAAGCTTTATCCTTGCAAAACTACTCCCTTTAGCATTAAGCCCTCAAGACAACAAGGTTCTGACTCAGATCAAATAACCTTAAGAAAAAAGCCTTGGGTCTATTAACCACACAGACAGAGTTTGGGTTAAACTACAGATAACATCTAGTCCATACTTGTGTTTGGCTCCAGGCCCAGATAATCAGAAAGGCCAGGTGGCGTGATGCCTTGGATGACTTCAGGACCAGCTGCAATGACTAATGACTCCCTTCCCATCAGTGGAGGCCACAACCCTGAGGAGACATACCTGAAAAGCTAATAAATATCTATTGAGATCTTCCCTTGGGACCTCCAGATATAAGCCCTTAATAAGAAGTGAAGGACCCTAGCACGCCCATACCTTTATACACCCCTTATTTCCCCAGGGCACTCTATCCGGAACAAGCCGGAACCTTTTCCCCTCTCCCACCCCCAGGAGCATTTTCTTTCCCTTTCTCCTAAGCCCCAAGGGCCCTTATTTTACTTCTGCAACTTGTTTCCTAAGCCCATGCACCCCAGCTGGCTCACTTCTTCCACAGCTTACTTCTTCTACCTCTGAATTTCTAAATAAACTTTTGCTTGCATCTGAGTCTTGGCTCTGAATTCTTTTTAGCCAAAATTCAAGGACCGAGGTCTAACATCTGGTATCATTTTGCCATTAACATATCATTTCTTTTTTCACTCCCCCCCACTGTTCCCCACTCCCTCTGCATCTGCCCTGAAGCTCACAGGAAGCTCCTGCTCAGAATCACAATACCAGTATTGCTGGGCAGATATCAGGCCCATGGAGAGGAAGCTGGTGGAAGCTGATAGGGTTTTCCCAGAGGGAATAAACACTGTAAACTTGCCTCTGATTTCTTACTGAAACCCAGCCTCCAGTGTCTGCAGCTAGGAAGCAGTGCTATTGGTGTTTGGAGAGGTCTATTCTGTCACTTTCTAGCAGGATTTCTTTTTTCAAGTGTGATTATCTAAAGCTAGTTTAATTAGAAGTACAACAAAGATCACGGACTCCAGCAGTCATGGGAGGGATCGATCAGATGTGAACTTTTCTTTTTCCCTTTGTTTTTGGTTTTGAAATCATTTTTAAATTGCTATTCTATTACAGGTATCCTAAATTTTCCCTCTTTGCCCTCCTCTGCCCATCCCACCCCCTGCTCCCACAGTCAATTCCCACACTGTTGTCCATGTTTGTGGGTCATTCATTCATGTTTTTTGTCTAGTTCCTTCCCCTTGTTTCCACCATTATCCCCCTCACCCCTCCCTTCTGGTCACTTTCAGTCTGTTCCATGTTTCCATGTCTGTGGTTCTATTTGTTAGTTTATTTTGTTCATTAGATTCTTCTTATAGGTTATGGTATAAGGAGATTATCTGGTATTTGTCTTTCACCAACTGGCCTATTTCACTTAGCATAATATTTTCCAGTTCAATCCATGCTGTTGCAAAAGGTAGGGGTTCCTTCTTTCTTTCTGCTGCGTAGTATTTCATTGTGTAAATGTACCACAGTTTTTTCAGCCACCCATTTATTGATGGGCACTTAGGCTATTTTCAGCACTTAGCTATTGTAAATAGCACTGCTATGAACATAGGGGTGCATAAGTCCTTTTGAATTGGTGTTTCAGGATTCTTAAGGTGTATTCCCAGCAATGGAATCACTTGGTCAAAAGGCAGTTCCGTTTCTAGTTTTTGAGGAAATTGCAAACTGTTTTCCACAGTGGTTGCACCAGTCTGCATTCCCACCAACAGTGCACTAGGGTTCCCCTTTCTCTGCATCCTCAACAGCACTTGTTTGTTGATTTCTTAATGATGGCCTTTCTGACAGGTATGAGGTGATATCTCATTGTGGTTTTAATTTGCATCTCTCTGATGGCTGGAGATGTTGAACATCTTTTCATATGTCTCTGAACCCGCTGCATGTCCTCTTTGGAGATGTGCCTATTCAGGTCCTTTGTCCATTTTTTAATTGGATTGTTTTCTTTCTGGTGTTGAGTTGTATGAATTCTTTATATGTTTTGGAGATCAAACTCTTGTCTGATGTGTCATGGGCAAATATGTTCTCCCGTATGGTTGGTTCCCTTTTCATTTTGATGACAATCTCTTTAGCCATGCAGAAGCTTTTTAGTTTAATGTAGTCCCATTTGTCTATTTTTCTCTTTATTTCCCTTGCCCTAGGAGACATATCGACAAAAATATTGCTATGTGGGATTTCTGAAATTTTTCTGCCTATGTTTTCCTCTAGGATTTTTATGGTGTCACTGCTTATATTTCAGTCTTTTATCCATTTTGAGTTTATTCCGGTGTATGGTGTAAGTCAGTGGTCTAGTTTTATTTTTTTCATGTACCTGTTCAGTTCTCCCAACACCGTTTATTGAAGAGGCTGCCTTTACTCCATTGTATGCTCATTCCCCCTTTGTCAAATATTAATTGCCTATTGAGACGTGGGTGTATTTCTGGGTTCTCTATTCTGTTCCATTGATCTATGTGTCTATTCTTATGCCAGTACCAGACTGTTCTGATTACAGTGGCCTTGTAGTATAGGTTGATATTAGCAGGATTTCATTGAGTCCTAGTTCCAAACCCCAGCTCTGGAAGGTACATTGCCTGCCTTTAGGGAGTTTACAGTCTAGCTGGGAACACAGAGCCTGCATACTTAAAATAATTACAAACAGCTTTAAAGGGGACTCAGTGGTAGCAGAGACTTTAAAGGAGCAGAGAACTAAGGTTCAGAGTGATGACAGACTTGTCCAGAGCTGTGGAAACAGCCTATGCTCTGCGTCCAATGGGTGACCTTCTCCATGAAATAATGGTAAATAAAACCTAGGATTAGCCTTGGCTGGTGTGGCTCAGTGGATTGAGTGCTGGTCTGTGAGCCAAAGGGTCACTAATTTGATCCCTAGTGGTCTGGGCACATGCCTGGGTTGTGGGCCAGGTCCTCAGTAGAGGGCATGCAAGAAGCAACCACACATTGATGTTTCTCTCCCTCTCTTTTTCCTTCCTTCCCCCTGTCTTTAAAAATACATAAATAAAATCTTTAAAAAAATAGGATTTACTGAAAATCGAAACTGCTCCCTGCTTCTATTCCCCACACATAGTTGATACCTTGGGAGGAGCTGATAGCCTCATCTCCTCCCAAGGAGGACTGCTGGGTGTTTCTGGTTCTGTGGGAAAATAACTCACAGGTGTGGCTTGCTGATCTGGAGGTGAGAGTATTAGCTCCTTACAGGACAGAAGCAGCCTGGTAACTTGGTAGCAGTTGTACTGGGCTTTAGCTAGAGGCATCCCTCCTTGTTCTTGGAAGAAGGAGTCTTGCCTATTATTCAGCCTCAAGTGTCCTTCTGACAAGTGCTATAATCTACTGAGCATCTATTATGTGCCAGACACCGTGTTAAGCACTTTGCTGCATTCTCTCGTTTCAGTCAAGTAACAAGCAGTGATTGAACATTCTCTTTGTATCCAGCACTGAGCCAGGGGCTGGGTGACTGGGACACAAGATTAAGAAAAAGACAGAACACTCCAGGTACTCATATCTAAAGGGGAAGTGTGTGAGTGCAGAGAGTGTTGGTGTGGATGTTAATAATCAGCTCTGACTTCGTCTCCTGGCCTGCTGGCGAGGTACGCTGTACTGGGTGACTACCTCCTAGTACTGTTAGGTGCTAAGACTTTCTCTTCCCATTAAAAAGGGAGACTGGATTAACAAGATTTAAAGACAAACTAGTATCAAGTAGAGACTTCGATTTTGTCATAATGAGAAGAGTTAAAAAAAGAAAATTGAAAAAGAAAGAACTGTCTTGTGATTCAGTTAAATGCTATTTAATATCAGCTACATGATATGGTCTCATTCCTAAAAAACATTGACATATAAGGATATTTGGCTCTATGGAGAAGTTTCCCCAGGGAAGGAAGGAAACAAATGGTTTGTGAATAATTGTTTGTGCCAGATCCTGTGTGACCTCCCTTTACCTCATGGGGACCTTATAATGATCAGTTGAGATGGGTGTTAAGGCCTGTTTTCACTTGGAAGGATCAAGAATCAGGGGTTGTGTCCTGGCTGGTGTAGCTCACTGGATTGAGCACAGACCTGGGAACCAAAGGGTTGCCGGTTCGATTCCAAGTTGGGGCACATGCCTGGGTTGTGGGCCAGGGCCTCAGTGGGGAGCACATGAGAGGCAACCACACATTGATGTTTCTCTCCCCCTCTCTCTCCTTCCCTTCCTCTCTCTCTAAAAATGAATAAATAAAATATTTTTTTAAAAAAGAATCCAGTGTTGTGTACCTTGACTTGACATCACACACATGCTGAGTGAGAGGGTTGATCAGAGGCTGCCTGAACTCAGGTGTGACCCCCAGAGCCCATGATCCCTCCCATACCTCTTTATACTTCCATGACCCAGTTCTTCCTTCTGATATAAGGAACGTAAGAAAAGCAGTACCCATTGTCTATTTGTGAGGTGCAGTCATCAGAAAGAGGCAATACAGTATATTGGTTGAGAACATGGCCTCTGGAGCAAGACTGCCTGGATTCACATTCTGCCTCTTCCTCTTATTAGCTGTGTGATCTTGGGCCAGTTGATCAGCCTCTCTGTGCCTCAGATCCCTGAGGGATAATAATAATATTCATTTCATATGGTTATGAAGATTAAGTGTGTTGACAAGTGTAAAGCATTTAAAATACTGCTGGCACATATTTCGCTCTCTCTATGTGCTAATATTATCCATACATTATGTTGTGGCTACCACACTTGGTTAAGAAGGTAGCTTGCCAAGGTATCTCCTTTTAAAAGCAGACTTCACATCTTTATTTCTCAGGCTGTAGATCAGAGGGTTCAGCATAGGGATGATCACAGTGTAGAAGACAGACACAACCTTGTTCTGTTCCAGGGAACTGCGTGAGCTTGGCTGAGTATATATGAAGATGAGTGTGCCATACAAAAGGCAGATGACGGTGAGGTGGGAGGTGCAGGTGGAGAGGGCTTTGCTCTGAGCCTCCAGGGAATGCATTCTGCAGATAGTCACCAGGATGTAGGCATAGGAGACCAGGATGATCGTAACAGTAAAAAACAAAATCAGGGCAGAAAATGAGGAGATGATGGCTTCAACCTCAGTAGTGTCTGCACAGGCAAGTTGAAGCACAGGGGGGATGTCACAGAAATAGTGATTAATGATGTTGGGGCCACAGTAGGGCAGCTTGAAGACATACCCAGTTAGCAAAGCTGAACTGGCAACAGAAGCTGTATAGGTGGCTGCCACCAACTGGACACGCAGACGATGGGACATGATGGAGTGGTAGAGGAGAGGGTGGCAGATGGCGACAAATCGATCATAGGCCATGATGGCCAGGAGCAAACACTCAGCAGTACCTTGGAGAAACATGAGGGCCATCTGGACCACACAGCCAGCAAAGGAGATGGACTGGCCTGAGGTGATGAAGTTCTCCAGCAACCTGGGGGTGTCTGTGGTAGATAAAGAGGCGTCTATGAAGGAAAGAAAGCTCAGGAAGAAGTACATGGGCGTGTGGAGCTGTGGCTCCATGTGGATCAGGATAATCATGCCCAGGTTGCCCACGAGGGTGACTGAGTAAATGAACAAGAAGAGTACGAAGAGGGTGCCCTTGAGCCCTTCCTGGTCTGTGAGCCCCAGCAGGAGGAACCAGGTGACCTGGGTGCAGTTCTCAATTGTGGTGCACCTGTCACTGAGAGAGACCAGATAAGACATGTGTGTGCTTTAGAGACAGACTTGGGGTCAGTTCCCAAAGCCCCCTCTTTTTTTCTTATTATTCATATTACTATTATTTTTTAATTGAATTTATTGGGTGACATTGGCTCGCAAAACCATACAAGTTTCAAGTGTACAACTCAATAAAACGTCATCTGCACACTGCAGTGTGTGCCTATGACCCCAAGCAAAGTCTCTTTCATCCCCATTTCCCCCCTTCTCCCACCTCCACCTACCCCCAAATCCCCTTTCTCTCTGGCTGTCACCCTTTTAATGCCTCCAGAGTGGGCAGTGCTAGGGGATCTGGGCAGGGGACACTGTCACAAATTAAACACCTACCATGAGTCATGCGTTAACTCATTTCCTAAACAGCTATTGAGACTGCATACATAATTTCTCATTTAAGTATTATGCCCATTTATATTTGGTGAGATTATCTACTTGCCCAAGGTAAGAGAGCTAACACATTAGGAAAGTGGGATCAGAACCCAGTCTATTCTATAAGAGTGTGGTGATTGGTGGGGAGAGAGGGGGCGGTGGAGGAGGGCATAGGAGGTATAAATGGCAAGGGACAGAGACTTGACTTGGGGTGGTGAACACACAGTACAGTGTACAGATGATGTGTTGTTGAACTGTACACCTTAAACCTGTACAATTTTGTTAACCAGTGTCACCCTAATAAATTCAATAAAAAGGAAAAAATCTTTCTAACTAAAAAAACCCCTAGTTCATTCTAGTAAACATAAACTTTTATAGTTTAATCACTTTCTGTCCACAAATTTCCTGTTCCATGGGGACCTGGCATTGTGAGTGAGTGTTGGCAGACTGGCGTGTTGGCCCAGAGAGGGAGTATATGAAAGGATAAATTTCAACCATATTTGTGGGCAAAGTCTCCAACAGTGTCAGCCCGGAGGCCAGGGACACAGGAAGTCGGGACTAACATTGACACAGTGTAAGGGGACTCAGGAGAGAAGTCATTTTTCCCAGTGTTGTGGGTTGGATTGTTTCTTCCTAAAAGATATGTTGAAGTCCTAACCCCAGGTACCTGTGAATGCGACCTTATTTAGAAATATGGTCTTTGCAGAAGTAATGACGTTAAAATGAGGTCATACTCAATTAGGGTGGGTCCTTAATCCCATAGGACTGGTGTTCTTATAAGAAGAGACAATGGAGATGCCCTGGCTGGTGTGGCTCAGTGGATTGAGTGCTGGCCTGGGAACCAAAAATTTGCCGGTTCGATTCTTAGTCAGGGCACACGCCTAGGTTGCAGACCAGGTCCCCAGTTGGGGGCATGTAAGAGGGAACAGGCTGATGTGTCTCTCACAGGTTGCTGTTTCTCTCCCTCTCTTCCTCCCTCCCTTCCCCTCTGTCTAAAAATAGATACATAAAATCTTAAAAAAAAGAAAAGAAAAAGAAAGAGACAGTGGAGATACAGGGAGGGGCATGCCATGTGAAGATACAGACACAGAGGCAAGGTGACCACATGAGGAACAGAGGCAGAGACTGGAGTTACGATGCCACAAGCCAAGCAGTCCCTGGGCCTTCCAGAGTGGAAAGGTCCTCAGAGGGAGCATGGCCCTGCCGACACCTTGAATTTGGACTTTGAGTTTCCAGAACAGTGAGGGGATAAACTTCTCTGGTTTTAAACCAGTGTGTGGTGCTTCACTGTAGCAGCCTTAAGACACTGATGTACCCAGCTGCAGATGCTGCTGGCACTGAGGCTCTGATGCTCTGCTGGTGGCCTCCTAAGCAGTTGGCAGGAGACTGGGATTTCCTGATCTCCCTCTATTGACAGAGCTAATAATCCTGGGAGAGAAAATGAAATAAAACAAATTAAAATAAAGTCTGTGTTATTATTTACTACTAATTAAGAAAAATATTTGTCTAGGGGAACAGGAAGCTCTAGTAAACATGAAAACTCTGGCTCAGCAAAGACTTAGTTTCAGCTAGAAACAACTGAGGGCTGTAGGACATGCCAGATTTGTGGCTGTGGGGTCCAGTGCAGGACACAGTTTTAAGTCAGAATTGGAGGTGAGGCTTCTAACCAGAGAGCACAGGTCAGAGAGTCCATATGTCACCTCCCTGAGCTCCCCAGAGGGGTTCTCATGTTTATGAAGTTCTCTCAGCTGTTGTCATGCTCCCAAGAATTTGCTTCTGAGTCTACTCACCCTCCAGGTTTTCAAATAACCAAGGTGGCTATTCTAGGTGACTAACCAGGTAGATAGCTCTTGCATGGGATACCGGCCAGGGTCTGTTCTGATTGGTCAGACATCTGTTGTGATTGCCTGAGTGTAGGTTCTGATGGTTCAGACCACTCATGGGGAGTTTAGAGTTTAGAGGGGGACACAAACATTAATAAGAAATCACACAAATTATTGAAAAACTACACCTGAAACAATAGCTCCAAGTAGAGGGACTGAATACTATGAGCCAAAAACTTTGACTCAGTGAGGTCAAGGAGGATTTTCCTTAGGAGGAGCTTTCCATAGGAGAAAATGAAACAATCTCTACAAGAGTCCTGAGCTGTGAGAGAACCTGGTGAGGAGCAGGAGCTGAGTAAAGGCCAGTGTGGGTAGAGAGCAAGGGGAGAGTGCGTGAGCTCAGGCCAGCAGGCAGGCAGTGCTTTATAACATTTTTTGGGTGCTTGCTGTGTCCGACACTTTTCCAACCACCTTAAATATCATTTAATCCTCTCAACAACCTTATAAGATGTCCAGTTGAAATCTCCATCTGCATATAAGGAAACCCGTGCACAAAGTACTTAAGCAACTTGCCCAAAGACTCACCTTAGGTGGTCAGGTTTTAGAGATTATACTCCTATTGTTCAATACCTTAGACCATGTTAAGGAATTTGTTTCTTATGGGATTCCATTAAAGAATTTTCTTCAGGGGGATGACATGGTCATAACTGCTTTTTGATTAGATCACTCTGAATGTATTGTGGAGAAGTGATTGGAGAAGGGTCAAGTGGATGAGGGAGATTTTTTGGGAGAATACTGAAGCCACCCAGGAATGATTCATAGCTTAAACTAGAGTGGGGCTAGTGGAAGCAGAGGGAAATGGATCTGAGAGATGTTAGGCTGTAAATATGTCAGGATTTGGTGATGGACAGGCGATGCCAGCGTGAGGAGGAGAGCAAGCAGTCAGGGTAAACTCCAAGGTCTCTGGTGTACAAAATAAAGCTCGTAGTTGAAGCTAAGAGACAGTAGGATGTACCAGGCAGAGTCTGAGGTATAAAAGACATTATTAGCTCTAGGGGCAGGATCCTGAGGAAATCAATTTCAAACTCACTGCATACTGCTTCAATGCTCTGATTTTTTTCCCCATTCACCTCTGCACTGGAGTTGACCAGATCTTGAGTCTGAGGAGCATGGCTTAGGAGGAAGAGGGGATAATCGAGCTTAAGCCCTCACTGGTGATAGGGTTCCAGCCCTGGGCCTACGGCCCACTTACGTGTGGTTGAGCAGAGACCGTCCATCCATGAGCCTCGGTTTCGGAGTCCTCTTCCAGGTGTCTTCCCCTTTTCCTTGATTGCCTCTGACCAGTTTTCTCAAGGGAACTTCTCTGACAGTCGTGAACAAAGCCAAGAGATTCCTAATTGCTGGAAAGGCTCCTGTCTTAAGATTCATCTGGCTTTTTTTATCCTTACCCCTAGAGCTCAGAAATGTGCCAGTGGGAATTTATGACTGGTTCTCCCACGTGCGGGTCCGGACTGCTGGCTGTCTCTGGGGGATGCTGGAGAGATCTTGCTGAGGGGGGCCTGGGAGCCGCCTGGAGAGCAGGGATTCTCCAGCAAGTGCCAGAACCGACCCTCTTCATTTACAGGGTCCGTCCCTTGTGGCCTCATTTTCTTCACGTTCGTTATTGAGACTCAAAAGGCCCTCAAGGTCAAAATGTACCTAGGGACACGTGTCAACACAATCCCTGTGTTTCACAGGAAGGGGCTGGAAATGCTAATGATATCAACATTGAAGGTCTCGATGTGGCTTCCTGAATTGTTATTTCCTTTGATCTTCAAAATATCCCTGGGAAACTTGCTTGACGTGTTTTTTTTTTTTTTTTTTTGTTATATATAGACAATAATAGTATTATACCACAATTGCTTTATTCTCTTAACAATATTGAAAATACATCTACTTCAAAAACAACATAATTCTTCCTCTCTACAAAAGAGCCTTATTATCTCTGTGAAAATAAACCTGCTGGTTGTCAAATTTTTAAGCAACACAGAAAAGAGCCAAGAAGAAAGTAAAATGTCACCTGAAATCAGAAAATGGGAATTAGTGAGGGCTTTTGTTACAAGTCTCTCAATGTCTTCATAAACAGAATCATGCCAGACAAGCTATTCTGCCACTTGCCTTCTCACTACATGAGAGGTCATGGGCCTTTTCCCACATCAGTTAATATGTAATAGCCCACATCATCGTATTTACTGACTGCATATTGTTTTGTTGTGTATATGTGCCGTCATTTACCTAGCCGGTCCCCCGTGGTTGACAAGAAGGTATTTCTGCCTTTTTGCTGCTATAAAAACGCTCTGACAGACAACCCCCAGGTACGGAGCCTGGAGGGGCAATTCCAGGGAGAGTGGGATGTGTAGGGACTGCCTTTCCGTTGCCAGGAAGAAAGACACTGGCTCTCCTTGGGCAGCCTGGAACCTGGGGTTCTGCAATCCCAGGGGAAATCACTATGCAAAGCAAGGCAAAGGGCCTTGTTAGGGAAATGAATTGTTTGGTTAAAAGAAATTTAGTCCCTAGACTACTGATCTGGGAGAGAGTCTCGGCAGATGAGAGAATGGATTGCTCATGATTCCTGCAGGTAAAAGGGGTTTATTCACCTGGGAGAGACCTGCTGAATCTCACCTGCAGAAGCGAAACAGTGCCCAGTCCTCTGACCTTCCCCACTGCATTCCAACCTGCACATGTCACCTGATGCAAACGCCTGGCTCATTGTGTCATTCTCTACGTAGGAACATGCAACAGCCTCCTCCCTTCTGAGCAGAGAAGCCAGGTCATCTACACCCACATAACTACAGGACGGAGAGCAGACACTTCCTGTGGCCACATGACTTAACAAATTGTCCAGGAAGTTCAAGCTAGGAAGATATGACTGCAAACCAATGAATAGCTGCCCTGTTTGCTTCAATAAATTCCTGCAAGCCAATTTATCTGAATAAATAGTTTGTCCTCTGCGCAAGCAGCTCTCCTATCAGGAAAATAGATTACTCACCCGGACAGACAATTTTCTCAACAAACAATAGTTTACTTACCAAGGTTTACTTTCAGGCTCTTTCCAGTATCCGCCAGACCTGAACTATAATGTCACAACTTTGTCCAGTCCTAATCTGCTTTCTGATTTGAAAGATTTACTTAAACCACTAAGTCCTGCTCCGTAAACCCTATAAATATCTTCCGTTAATTTCTTCCTTCTGAGACACTACTAATACCTGGATTCTTTCTTCAGTAGGTCTAATCAATTTAGTCTTGGTCAAGCAACAGGTTTTCTGGTTGTCTGTTGAAGAGTTATTAGTTGGCAATTTATTCTTTTTTTTTAAATTTTGTAAATTAAAAAAATTAAATTTATTGGGGTGACATTGGTTAACACAACCCAAGGACATGGACAACAATATGGGGATTGGCTTGGGGAGGGGAGAGGGCAGGGCTGGGTGGAGATGAGGAAAGAGAAAAAAGTGTTCCCTACCTCTCTAACAACATAAACAATAAGAATAAAATTTAAAAATGATTACCATATTTCACTGTGTATAATGAGCAATTTCCCCTCAAATTTTTGAGGGAAAAATAGGATGCACACTATACAGGGGTAGTACCTGAAATACCTTGTATTGGTCTTGTGTTTTGTAGTTATTTGTTACATAAAATTTGTTGTACCATAACATGTTCAAAAATAAATGTTAAAATTCCTTTATAATACAAAAAACAAGTATCTAAATATAAATAAATAAGAAAATTAATTAAAGAATTTAAACATAAGATTTTTTTCCCTTAAAGTTTGGGCCAAAAAACGTGGGTGTGCATTGTATATGGCAAAATAAGGTATATAGGTTCCGAGTGCACATTTCTACAATACCTGATCTGTATATTGCATTGTGTCCTCACCACCCCAAAGTCAAATATTCTTTAGTCACCATATATTTGGCTTCCTTTACTCTTTATTACCTCCCCAACCCCCTTCCCTCTGGTAACCACCATACTGCTGTCTGTGTCTATGAGTTTCAGTTTTATATTCTTTACCCAAGGTTCCTGAGGGCATTTTGCTTTCTTTTTTGGCTACCTTTATTACCTCATCAGTATATCTTTCATCAGTATATAAGTTCACTCGTATTGCCAAGAAGGTTCATATTTCACCCAAATAGCAGGACTAAAACTCATCTTACATGGATCATCTTCTTTGGCTACTTTAAGCAATATTACTTCTTCTCCAAGCTCCTAATCTTTGATTGAATCAGTGAATCACTACTTGTCCACTCTTTTTGTTTTTCTATTTAGAAATTAAAAATAATTAAAATGACAGCTTACATTCAATATTATTTTATATTAGTTTCAGGTAAACAGCATGAAGTTTAGGGAATTGCACACTTTACAAAGTGTTCCCCCTGATATTTCCAGTACCCACCTAGCACCGCACACAGTCATCACAATGTTATTGACTATATTCCCTATGCTGCACTTTACGTCCCCATGACTATTTTGTAACTACCAGTTTGTACTTTTTAATCCCTTCGTTTTTGCATCCATTTGCCCAATCCCCTCTCCTCTGGCACCATTGGCTTGTTATTTTTTTAAAATATATTTTATTGATTATGCTATTACAGTTGTCCCATTTTCCCCCCTTTACTCCCCTCCACCCTGCACATCCCCTCCCACCGATATTCTCCTTCTTTAGTTCATGTCCATGTGTTGTACTTATAAGTTCTTTGGCTTCTACATTTGCCATGCTATTCTTACCTTCCCCCTGTCTATTTTCTACCTACCAACTATGCTACTTATTCTCTGTACCCTTTCCTCCCTCTCCTCCTCCCACTCCCCTGTTGGTAACCCTCCATGTGATCTCCATTTCTGTGATTCTGTTCCTGTTCTAGTTGTTTGCTTAGTTTGTTTTTGTTTTTGTTTTAGGTGTGGTTGTTAATAATTGTGAGTTTGCTGTCATTTTACTGTAC
>CM052543.1:8275650-8291293 GCA_028533065.1 Trachops cirrhosus | reverse complement strand
TCCATTGTGTAAATGTACCATAGTTTTTAGATCCATTCATTTACTGATGGGCACCTAGGTTGCTTCCAGCACTTAGCTATTGTAAATTGTGCTGCTATGAACATTGGGGTGCATAGGTTCTTTTGGATTGGTGTTTCAGGGTTCTGAAATAAACAATTGTCTTTATAAAATCTTGAACTGGCCTGCTTAAATCCATAAGGTACCATGACTTATCTTCTTGGTGTGGTGTGTCATTACTCAATATAAATGATATTGGTTGCCTTTTTGGGGGTTCAAGTTCTATCTTATTAAATTAATATTGCCCCACATGCCTCCCTTTTAAACATTTTTTTCTTCTGTTCCTGTCAGCTCAGCTTCAGGTATGCTGCATTAAAATATAGGTCTCAGATATCTGTCTTAACACAACATAGTTTTATTTCTCACTCATGTTAGGCATCCAGAGCCAGTTGGCAAGAGGGACTCGGGCTAAGTGAGAAGCTGGCGGGTCATGTAGGGGCTTTCCACTGCTTCAGCCTGGAAGTGACAGACATGTCTTCCCCTCACATTTTTTTGGCCAGACCAGTCTTACATGTGCTCAGGAAGAAGGAAGATAGATGGGATTTAGTGAATACAAAACATGGTCTTTGCCTCAATCACTTTTCAGGATGCATGTGTCTGAGTGTCAAAGGGTGTTTATGTACCATTATGAAATTATACCTGTATTTTGGTTACAACATATGCTTTATTATTAAAAAAGTCTTACTTATCTAATTCCTGAAGTCAGCTCTCTTCTTGTCTCCCGCTTCTGACTTAGGTAGGGTGTGTGAGGTCTCCGTCTTTGCCTTGAGGCCTCTCTCCTGCAGAGCTCAGCAACTCTTCCAATTCTTTCAACCTTTACAACAGCCTTGGGACCTAATTATCCTCATTGTAGAGATTGGGAGCTGTAGACCAGAGAGGTTAACGTGCCTTATCTGAGGTGCACAGCAAGAAAGTGGCTGAACCAGGATGTCAGTGTGAAGGTCCTGATTCCTGGCTTGGTTTGAGATCTTATTCTGAATTCCTGGGGCTTAGGCAATCAGAGACTGAGGCTCATCTTCCCACCTAGCCCCATAGCTCTTTGCTGCCCTCTCTTGGCTTCCTCACTTGTGACTGAGTGAGAAGGTTCTGGCAGTCTCTAGGTTATATCCTGTGTTCTCTCTTCTTGATTTTTGATACCCCTATGCCCTCTGATTCCCAGGAACTGAGTTTATAGTAGGGCCTGGCAAATATTCTTATTGATTGATGTTTAAGAGGAGCAACTCTGATAGGGGTGTTGGAGTACTTTAATGAGGGTCCGCTATATGCCATCTGAGGGCCATCTCATGACTTAGACTGTGGGAGAGGTATGCTCTCTTTTCCACCGGACTTACATGTGTGAGGATATAAGCCTGGAGCTGCTGACAGTCACTTTGCCACCAAGTGGGGAGTGCTTGTTGAGAGTGAAGCCAAAATAGAGGGCAGAACAGAAGGATGGAGAAAGTTGACGTTGTTTACATCCCTAGGACTCTTCAGTTACATAAGCCCATAGGCTCTTGATCAAGTGAGCTCGAGTTGGCTTTTCTGTTATTTGCAACCAACAATTCCTGATAGACAAGGTTTCACTTTGTCGGTAAAGAATATGAGGACCAGAGAAGGGGAGGTGATATCCAATGGCACGTGTATAGAAGTGGCACAAATAACTCAGCCACTCGTCGCTAATGAAACTTGGAGTGGGAAATCAGCTATATCCTGAGTACATGGGAATTACACAGCCTGTAATCTGTGCAGTTTATGTTTGAATCCTTTCATAATTGGTTTTAAGGGCTGTTCTTGGTTGTCATATTTTCCTTTCCTAGTGCTTCTAGGAATATCTGAAATTCAGCTCGCACATTCTTACCGTACAGCTGAACTAATACATTTATTTGACAGACAGTATTATAACGCCCGTGTAGACATGCACACATCATTTAGTCAGTGACGCTTTACTCATGTGTGAACTCCCGTGGGCGGACTTCCTCGTCATGCAGCCTTCTCCGTTCTCCTGCTGTAAAGGGATGTGTCTGAACACTCCTCCGCTAATCCTCCCCGTGGCCAATGTTGGGCACACATTTATTTGATCTGATTCTATCCTCAGTTCACGCAAGTTGCACTGAATCTTGGAGGCTGAGAGAATATATCCTCTGCTGACTTGCTACCTCTCTGTAGCCACAATATAAATACATTCTTACAAGTGCTTGCACTGGGATCTACTACAGCAACCCCTACGGGAGCACCTTTATCTATCCCACGTTATTAAATGCTCACTATGACCTCGGCGGAAGGCTGTGAACAACGCAGATAAATTCCAACCCTTGCAGAATGTACAGTACATTCCCGAGGGCCTAGGAATGTGCTGTCTTCCAGGTAGCTTCTCTGGATTTACAAAGCCCGTCAATTTGTATCAATAATTCCTCATTTATTGTGTGCAGGGCAGAGGTTACCAAAAGGGAGGAAAACTTCATTTTATTGGTGATAATCATCTTTTTCTGTTTTTAATCTTTTAACAGCTGGAGAGTCATTTCCTGTTCCCTTTTGTTTCTCTCTTCCTGTTGATTCTCAAAAGAACCTCTATATCCACTGGGCCCTCTGGCCCTTTTGGAATGTACTCTAATACCAGGTGCATCCTAATAGATTTAAGACATGCTAGACAGTGTTCTAAGTGTCCTACGCAAAGTGCTCGTTTAATCCTGGCCACAGCCTTGTGGATTCTATCATTGTGCATCATAGGAATAGATTTTTCTAAAATGAATTAGCTTCAAATCTTTATTTCTTTTTATTTTTTTTTCTCAGAGACAGTGGGAGAAAGGGGTGGAGAGAGAGAGAGAGACAGAGAGGAAGAAACACTGATTTGTTCCATATATTTATGTATTCATTGGTTGGTTCTTACATGTGCCCAGAACAGGGATCAAACCCAAAACTTGGCATATCAGGACAATGCTTTAACCAACGGAGCTAACCAGCCAGCACGAAATCTTCATTTCTACTCCTTCAATTCTGCTTTATTATTGTTTGAATTCTGACTATTCAGAATATGTTCAGTTAATATCTAATCTTGACTGCCTCTTATATGCCTGGTGCTTCCGGGGTGTGCAACAGATGGAGATAAAATTCAGCCTGGCTAAGATGGCATTCAGTGCCTCAGCTGACCTGGTTTGGCCACTTTGGGCATCAGAATTTTGACCACAATTGAGATACACATAGTCCAACTCTTGAACTTTAAACAATACTTACTGACAGTCAGATCAAAGGGAGTTCATGCTTAAAGAATCCCTTCTGCTCCACAAACATAGCAGTATTGCATAAAACAAACAGAGAAAACAGAAGGAGGCATAGTTAGTTTTTTTCTTAAGATACAAGACAAGCATTTTTGAAGATCCAAGCTGGCACAGAAACACAAACAGGGATCGGGCTGAAGGGGTGGGTGGGCTTGCTGGGTTTGGATGGAGTGGCAGGCAGTGGTGATAAAGAAATCAAAAGTATTCTCTGTGAGGTGGGGAAGCAGAGGCAGGCTCACCGACTGAAGCCCAGGGTAAGGGTGGTATTTGTTTCTAATCCCCCACCCTCATGAGAGGAGGTTGGAAATAATGCTGTTGCCAAATGCTGAAGGAGCAGTGGCTCATCTCCAGCTCCAGGCCGGGAGACAAGAATCAGACATCACCTTGTGACCAAGAGCTGAGTCAGGCTTCCCCTTGACCCAGCCTGGCTCTGCCACAGCCCAGTGGTTCTGCAGGATGATCTCTCTTTGCCCTTATTAGACCTGGATTTGAACCGGGGACCTACAGATGTGCTCAACAGGATAGTTGAATGCAGAGGCAAAGTAGAAAAAAGGAGAGAAAATAGAAAAAAAACACAACCTCATATTCCAAATGAGACTGTGAACCAAATAAAAAACTGATGAATGAAAGCTAATACTAAGAAAAACAGTCAACAAACCAACAATCAGAACATGGCTTCGTTTCAGATGAAACTGATTTTACAAGGCTTTAATGTAATATACGGGTACTGATTATTTCATACAAGTGAATGAAATAGAAACTTCCATTAAAATAATAAAAATTATGAAAAAAACTGCCCCAAAACAAGAATGAGAAGATAGAAAAAAGAACCAGTCGGAATGTTTGAACACCAAAATATATAGTCGTTGAAATAAAAAAGTTGAGGCTTTGAGTTATGATGGCTATTTGGACACATTTACCTAATTCATTACCTTTCTAAAGCACCGTAAAGAGATGAAAGGAAGAAGGAAATAGAAGATCGTTCTATGTAGAATAGCATTGGTCTAAGAGGGAAGTCCCAAAGATATAGACATTGGGGGTTCCCCAGGAAATGGCTTAGGTACATCACCACAGAGGAAAGCTCCTAACTGACAAGTCATACCCAGAATGCCTGCTCAGAATGTCCAAGCTGCTTTTAAATCCCTTTTATTCTTAATCCTGAGGAGAAAGATCTAAGATTATCAGAAATATGAGGAAAACCTGTGATGTAAGACATAGAAAACACAATGAACAGACCAGAAAGAGCAACTTGAAGGAAGCAGGGACTGTATAGGGGAATGGAGAAGGAAAACAAACAAGAACCCCCCCCCCCAGCAAATATTAATATTGTTAGCGAGATAAAAAATATTGTATCTATGAAGCAGAATTTAGAAAGATTTAGAGAAATTTAAAAAAGATTTTATTTATTTTTAGAGAGGGAAAGGTAGGGAAACATCAATTTGTGGTTGTCTCTCGAGCGCCCCCTACTGGGTACTTGGCCTGCAACCCAGGTATGTGCTGACTGGGAATAGAACCAGGACACTTTGGTTCATAGGCCAGTGCCCAATCCACTGAGCCACACCAACCAG
Organism: Trachops cirrhosus; assembly: GCA_028533065.1. Classification (NCBI taxonomy): domain Eukaryota; kingdom Metazoa; phylum Chordata; class Mammalia; order Chiroptera; family Phyllostomidae; genus Trachops; species Trachops cirrhosus. Next base: position 8,286,414 of record CM052543.1, on the reverse strand, counting down.
GGCTAGAGAAATATTTTTAAACGAGTGTTGGAAATTAAAAATGTGATGGCACAAATGAAAAAACTCAATGCAAGAGTGTGAAGATGAAGTTAAGGAATTTGCCTAGAAATCAGAACAAAAATATATAGAAATTAAAACTAAGAGGAAAAAAATTGGAGGACCAGTTTAGGAAATTTAACATATAAATAACACATTCTACTTCATAGCATACACAAAGATCAAGTTCAGTTATGTTAAAAACCTAAGTGTAAAGAGCAAACCTAAACATTTTGGTAATACAATTTACACAATGTACAAAGCACAACCATACAGAGAAATATGGGTGTATTTAACTACAGAAAACTCAAAGATGCTGCATAAAATGAAGTTAAAGCACTGGGAAAATATCTACTGTTAATCTAACAGACAAAGTATGTGTGCCCAGGAAACACACAGAATTTCTACAATTTATTAAAAACAACTATTCAAGCTCTGGGTGGTGTGGTTCAGTGGACTGAGTGCCCATCTTCAAACCAAAGGGTCGCTGGTTTGATTCCCACTCAGGGCACATGCGTAGGTTGTGGGCTAGGTTCCCAATAGAGGGAGCACAAGTGCAACCACACATTGATGTTTCTGTCCCTCTCTTTCTATCCCACTTCCCCTCTGTCTAAAAATAAATAAATAAAATCTTAAAAAAAACAAAAACCCAAACTATTCAATAGGAAAATGAAGGAATGCAATAGAGGGAAGGAAATCCAAGTGGTCCATACACATTTGACATGAGGCCTAACCCTCAGATGGTCAAATCAGTAAAGGGACACATTACCTAGTGCTGGCTTTGTATGAGAACTATGGTAACTCTCAAACACTGCTGGTGGCACTGTAGTGGGGCATGCTCCTTCAGAGAGTGATTTGGCATTATTTAGTGATGTGGGTGATGCTTATTTAGGTATCCACCCTAGAACAGCTGTTCTCAAACCTCAGCTTGTCTCAGAATCACCATGAGGACTTGTTAAAGCACACATTTCTGGGCCCCACTTCCAGAGTTTCTAATGCAGTAGGTCTGGGGAAGGAGCTGAGGATTTGCATTCTGACATGTTCCAGGTGATGGTAGGGACCACACTTTGAGAACCACCCCTGCCAGACAGCTCTTCACAGATGTGAAGAATGAGATGTGAATGAGAGTGTTCATTGTTAGGAACTGGAAAAAAATTAGAAACAACTTAAATGCCCATCAGCAAGAGAAGAAGTAAGTACATTTTTTAAATACAACAGAATATACACAGAAATTAAAATGGATGAACTAGAGATGCCAGCATAACATAAAAATATATTATAAACAATGTTCTATAAAAGGAAATCACAAAGTGATAGATGAAGTTTGATACCATCTACATACATTTTCAAGACACGCAAAACAAAGTAACGGTTGTGTATAACAAATGGTATAAATCATGAATGTGTGGGATAACACAGAATATAATTCTGAGGAGGGAGTGAGTGTAATGGGATTGAAAACAGAGGGCCTCAAGTGTATCTGCATTGTTTTTGTCTCTCTATCGATTCATTGGTTGATCTATTATCTGTCTGTCTATCTATCTTCACAAAAAAGAATCTTCAGTACATTTTGCTGTCTTAGTTCATTCAGGTTGCTATAACCAACTGCCATTGACTGTGTAGCTTATAAAGAACAGAATTTTTTATTTTTTTAAAATATATTTCATTGATTATGCTATTACTGATGTCCCAATTTTTCTCCCTTTGCCCTCCTCTGCCTGGCACCCCTTTCCCCTCCAGCAATGCCCCTGCTTAGTTCATGTCCATGAGCCATACATATAAGTTTTTGGCTTCTCTATCCTATTCTATTCTTGACATCCCCTTGTCTATTTTATACTTACCAAATATGCTTCTTATTCCCTGTACCTTTTCCCCCATTCTTCCCTTTTCCCCTCTCAGTTGATAATCTTCCAATTGATCTCCATATCTATGGTTTTGTTCCTGCTCTCATTGTTTGCTTAGTTTGTTTTTTTTATTCAGTTGTTGATATTTGTAAATTTGTTGTCATTTTACTGTTCATAGTTTGATCTTTGTTTTCTTAAATAATTCCCTTTAACATTTCATGTAATGACTTGGTGATGATGAACTCCTTTAGCTTTACTTTGGGAAGCACTTTATTTGCCTTTCCGTTCTAAATGATAGCTTTGCTGGGTAGAGTAATCTAGGTTGTAGGTCCTTGCTTTTCATCACTTTGAATACTTCTTGATAGTCCTTTCTAGCCTGCAGAGTTTCTTTTGAGAAATCAGCTGATAGTCTTATGGGAACGCCTTTGTAGGTAACTCTTTGCTTTTTTCTTGCTACTTTTAAGATTCTCTCTTTATCTTTTACCTTTGGCATTTTAATTATGGAGTGTCTTGATGTGTTCTTTGGGACTCTCTGTGCTTCCTGGACTTGTATGTCTGTTTCCTTCACCAGATTGGGGAAGTTTTCTTTCATTATTTTTTCAAATTGGTTTTCAATTTTTTGCTCTTCCCCTTCTCCTTCTGGAAGGTTGGTACATTTGGAGATGTCCCAGAAGATACTTATACTATTCTCATTTCTTTGAATTCTTTTTTCTTCTCACTGTTCTGGTTGAATGCTTATTTCTTCCACATGTTGCAAATCATTGATTTGAATCCTGGCTTCCTCCCCTCCACTGAAGATTCCCTATAGATTTTTATTTATTTCACTTAGTGTAAACTTCATTTCTTCCTTTATGTTGTTGCTGTACTCAATGAGTTCTTTGAGCAAACTGATCACCAGTGTTTTGAACTCTGCATTTCATAGGTTGGTTATACCCTTTTCTTTAGTTCTTTTTCTGGGGTTTTATTCGGGCCATATTTCTTTGTTTCCTCCACTTGGCAGCCTCCCTGTGACTGTTTCTGTTTAGAGCTGCTTTGACTCCCTGTCTTAGTAAAGTGGCCTATTATAGAAAAGGCACCCATCTGGATGACTGTGGCTTTTTAAAACCCTTGATTGTCAGACTTCCACACTGCTCGATCTTCCGGCGGTCCTGGGTGTTATTTGTTTTGAGGTTTGATTGTAATTCTTTCTGTGGTTGTGCAAAGAGGCAAAGCATGTCTACCTACACGTCCATCTTGACTGGAAGTCTAAAGAGCAGAAACGTATTTCTTACAGTTCTGGAAACTGGAAGTGGGAGATCAGGGAGCCAGCATGGTCAGGGTGTGGTGAGGACCCTCTTCTGGTTGCAGACTGGTGAATTCTTGCTGTGTCCTTCCCACGGTGGAGAGGGGCAAAGAGAACTCTCTGGAGTCCCTTTTATAGGGGCACTAATCCTATTCATAAGGGCTCTATCCTTTTGACTAAATCACCTCCCACCTCCTGACACCAACACACTGGGCATTAGGATTTAACATATGAATTTGGGGGAGACGCAAACATTCAGTCTGTAACAATTGCCAAAGGTTTCCATTTGATCAAGCTGGGAAGTGGGTATAAAGTTGCCATTGTATTATGTTCCTTCTTATATATCAATTTGAATTATTTCATGATAAAAATGCATTGAAAATAATAGCTGCATAAACACCAGGTCACACTTTGTTTCTGGGTGTTTTAAGGCTGAAAAACATCTTTTGGAGGAAACTGAGCATCTATTGTGGAATGAGAACTACCTACAATTCTGTAACAATAGAAAAAATTCTAAGTACAAGGCGCGATTTCAGATCCCTGTCAGAGGAATGGTGAAGGCCCTCAGTGTTTCAGTCTAGTCCGTGTTCCTCCTCATTTGTCACAGGGTTGGTTCTCTGATCCTTCTCGATGTGTCCTGGTTTCGGGGCTGGGATATTTGATTCCTTGGGCAAGGGTAAAATAAAAGGAATATGATCATTCAAAGCCTCTTTTATTGCCATCACTCACAGAGGAGAATTCCACCTCCAGATCACTCAGTTCTGGACTTCTGTGGTGTAAAAGTGGGACAAAAGATAGGGTGACAAACTTAAGACAGCAGCAAGGCTGGATGGGTTTATATGACAAAGGCAGAGTATTCCAGGCTGAAGAGAAAGAACATGTCCTGGAAGGTGAGAGGAGAGGACCGGGCACGAGGGCAGAGGTTTCGGGTCTGCCTGCGTTTCCTTGGCCCTCCAGGTTCTTCTTTCCTCCTGAAAGCTCATGACCTGCTGGCACAGTGGTCTGCGTAGTTGCTTTTAATTAACGCAGAACAGGGGTTTTTGCTCTGTGCTTTTGGGGATTGAGACTGTGAAGTTGGGTCAAATTAGGTCAGAGCTGAAAAGCGGTTTTTCCATTGACATAGAACAGCTTAACATTTCTTTCTTTCTTTCTTTTTTGAAAAATCTTTCAAGAGTTTGTTTTTTAATTTTATATTTTAATTAATTAAAAATTTTCAATTACAGTTTACACTCAATATTATTCTGTATTAGTTTCAAATGTACAGCAAAGTGGTAAAAAAAGTCATGTACTTTACAGAGTGGTCCCCCTGCTGCTTCAAGTACCCACCTGGCCACGTGCATTATTATCTCCGTATTAGTGGCGATGTGCCCTGTGCTGCAATCTACATCTCTGTGAATGTTCTGTCACTACCAATTTGTACTTCACTCCTTCACCTCTTTCACCCGGCCTCCCAACCCCTTTCCCTCTGACAACTGTCAGTCTGTTCTCTGTGTGTACGAGTTTGTTTCTATTTTATTTGTTTGTTTATTCTGTTCATTAGATTCCACATATAAGTAAAAATATATGGTACTTGTCTTTCTCTGATGTCTTATTTCACTTAGCATAATACCCTCTAGGTTCATTCGTACTGTTGCAAAAAGTAAGATTTCCATTTCCTTCTTTTTTTTTATGGCCGAGTAATATTCCATTGTATAAATGTACCACAGCTTTTTTATCCACTCATCCATCCATTGATGGACACCTGGGTTGCTTCCATATCTTGGCTATTGTAAGCAATATAAAGCAGCCCAAAGTTTTATAGCAAAATCATCTCATGTCCACTGTTAGGTGAGTAAAACCTTCATCTTTGTTGCCTTATTCATCTCTAACTACATCCTTGTCAGGTAGATTATTTTCCCAACTTTAGAGGTGAGAAAAGGGGCTCAGGAACTGACTTGCTCAAGGTAGCACATCCATGAAGAGGCTTAGGTGGACTCGAGTCTATGTCTTCGATGGTTTGTACTGAGCTACACTGTGCTAGGCTCTGCGAGATCCAGTAACATGACACACAGCCTTGTCATCAAGGGGCTTTACTGTTTGGCTGGGTAGCCATCTCAGTCTGCAACACGAAGGCTGGACCCACAGCATAAGAAATCAAGGGAAATACCCTGTGTGTTTAGAGTATGTTAAATGGCCAGTCTCCTCCAGGGCCCTTGGGTCCTGTTAACTTTGGCTTGGCTGGCTCCTACAATCAGAACAGATACTCACCGCCTTGATGTTCCCTTTGCCTTACAGTGAAATGATGTCATATTTTCTGGTGGGGGGGAAACATGGCTCAGACTGCAGATAACCCTCAGATACTTGAGGGAAATTCTTTGCAATGAAGGCACCTGGGCATAGTTACATTCTGGGTAAAAGTGATCTTTAGTCACAGCCTTAGTCACAGCCTCTGTGAATTCCTTCAGGATTGATTGACCCTGGGCATTTCACACCTGTATGGCACATAGCCTGGCCCAGCATGACTATTCAGTAATGTCTGTTGTTATTATTGTAGATTTTCCTTACCTGGGGACAAAGTGCCGACAGGTAGGTGGGGACCTGAATAGAAAAAGCACTCATTGCATTCTTGATAAATCTGGAATTCTGGAGATTTCTTTTCACCCTATTCTAGCGTAAGTTGGAGCCAGAGACCTTGGCAAAGAGTTCGGCTGGCATGGGACCTTCCTTAGTTGGCCCCTCATCTTCCACTGGCACTTGTCCACATAGTCTACAAACTTGGGACTCCCACGTAGCTTCTGCACATCCTCTGGGGAAGAATTTTCCACGATCTATTATCTTCTTTCCTCTGTGGTCTGAGTGCTTCGAACCACCATTGAGACTTGGTCCCACGGGCCACCTCTAGGGTGTTAGAGGCACATACACAGGTATGAGTCATTTTATAGACAGTGACAACTCCTGTTTCCTCCCTCTCCAGTTCAGCTGATGGTGCTCTGCCCTGTTCCTTTTGTTCAGAGAAGCCGTGATCTTGAATTTGGGGTCCATGTCCCACACTGAGATCTGGGTTCTGAGAATGTTGGGTTTTGTGTTCCACTCGGAGAAGAGACAAAGAAGTAGCAGGGGGCAGGTGAGTGGCTGTTCAGAGACCCCTGAGCACCTGGATATGAGCTATGTAGCATTTGGTTTACACCAGTGCTGGAAACTAGCAGGCACATGTATCCGAAGAGCATAGCAGAGGCTAGTGTATGGAAAGAATGTTGTCAACCAAAGATATACCAAAGCCAGGGTAAGGATTCCTGACTTCTGTGTTGCACCATCCTTTCTTCACAGTTTTCCCAATTTATTTAATTTGTTTTTCTTCCAGAATCTCTTTTACAGAGTCACTGGGGTCTTAAATATCAATTTACTTTTCAAGTGAGGAAACTGAAGCACACAGAACCTGACTGATTTGCCTAAGCTCACATAGAGTAAGGGCACCAAGGGACATTTGGGGGTTTTAGTTCCTCATCATCTCCATCTGTCTCCTCCAGCAACCTCAAATTAATCTTATAAACAAAATCAGTTTGCTTGTTGTTCAAGTGAAGCTTCCAGACCATTCCCAGGGCCCCACTGACGTTACTATTCCCCTAGGCTTTCCCGTTATTGAAACTCTGCAGTAATCACATAGACATAGTAATGGAGGCAAGATAATAAGGTCTTCCTAGAGTGTGGCTTTAACGTTTCAGAAAGCCTGCTATCCACGCTGTCACTGATTCACATAGTATCCTGGGGACATTATTCAGGAGGTATTATTCCTATATGGAGATTAGGAGCCAGAAGCTCAGGAAGTTTGTTTCCCACCTTGGTTCTTTTTTGCTGTAATGAATTCTTCAGCATGCGTGCATGACTGGCGAGACCTCCATTTCCTTTTTATGTTACCATTTCCCATTTGTTCCTTCACGAAAAGACCATTTGAGAGAACCTTCGAGGAGCAGGTCAGGCCTGCTCAGTATGGAAGCTGCTGGACTAATGAGCAAAGCACTCAGTTAATTTGGTTTTAGCAATGCCAGCACCCCAGGGAGGTGGTGTGGTGGAAAGATGGTGGTCAGACTGGGTTGTATTCTTGTCTGGACTCTGACACTTAGCAGCTGGCTGAAGCAAGGCTGGTGAGAGGCTGACATCCTTTTCTCCCCCTTTAGTGGCTCCTGGCAACGGAAGAAATGTAGGGCTTGGTGGAGCAGAGTTTGAAAACAGCTGATATAATACAGTTTTCCAGGAAATTTAAAATACAATTAAGTAGCTAAGAAAAAGAAGTTATATGTAAAAATCAATTCAACTTTTTTTTCACACCCAAGGCCAGTGAGAGTGGGCTATTCCAGGACAGAAGTGTCATTCTCTTGGGCATCTCCTGTCTTGGAGCTGATTGGCAGAATGGTCCCATGGACTTCAGCACCCAAATTAGGTGGCTCTTCCATAAGTACTGATGGGTTTCCTTTCCTTCCCATTTCCTTGAAACAGGTAGCTGGAAGTAGAAAGGAAACAACATTCTGGGCCAGCACGATGCTTGGAGCAAATGTTTATTCTTTTATGATGGCATCCACATATTTATTCCAAACACACTGCATTCCTTTTTGCCACTGGCAACACAGTGATGTGTAAACAGGGACACTGTCTTCAAGGAGCTTGGGGTGGTGTTTGTGTGTATGTGTGAGATACAAGACACTAACCAGTAAATATCTGATTGATGACAATGAGGCTGACAAAAATACCGAGCTGAGGAAGGGGGTCCGAGAGTGATGGGAGTTGAGTTGAATGGGAGATGGTGTCAGCAAGGACCTCTGTTCAGATGGCTTCATGCAGAGAATTGGAGGAAGTGCAGGAGGAAGCCACACAGAAAGGAAGAGGGAACAATAAGAGAAAGGCCCTGAATTAAGACCCTTAATGCTGTTTCCTTTGATATTTAGACCAGCCCTGCAAATGTATGGACTGTGCCCTCCATTGGAAGATGACGATACTGAGGCTTAGTGTGATTAAGTGACTTTCCCAAAATATAGCTAGTACCCGATGGAGCCAGGGTCAAACTTAGGTCCTGTAATTCTAGAGGTGGTGCTGTGACCTCAGGGCGCTGTCTGAGCACCTGAAAGACAGCTATGCTATTGCTGTCACATTGCAGTGAGCAGGGGGGTGGCATACAGTGAATGAGAGCAAAGAGGCAGCTGAGGGCGGACCTGGGCTTCAGCTCCTGGGCATTTCGTGACCCTTCCCATGTGTCTCATGGCACCCATCCTCCATCACCTGCTCAGCCTGATTTGGTGGTTATTTTCTGACGTCATTGCCTGGGTCTCAGTAAGTTCGTTTTCCAGTTCCCAGAGGCCATGTGGAAAGGACTGGAAGGGGGAGGAATCCAGCCTCTCACCAGGCTCATCACATATCTGCACAAACAGTTGGCTGCGGGAGCCAAGTTTTAATTTCCATGCATGGCCCCAAACTGTTTTCCCATATTTGTTAGGGAAAATCGTAGCCCAGAGCGCATCATTTTGAGGGCACCAATTAGGCCAAGTTCTTGTGCAGCCTCTCCCCTTGTTCAGTGATTGTCCCCTATGGCCCGCTCCTGTTAACCACCGGTTTTCTTTGTGTTGCTTGGTTGATAAGTTCTCTCAGCCTTGGGGAAGAAGCTGATGTGGTTAATAGGTCTGAGGCCTCACTGCGCCCCTGCAGGTCGCTGGAATCTGTGGCGGATTCTGCCAACAGGGCACCAACACACAGAAAAATTAACCTCACAGGTGGGGCCGGTAGCCAGAGCTGCAGGTGAGTCATTCGGTGAGATGAGATGACAGGGAGGTGGCACGGTGTGGGGGAAGCTGAGGGTTTTGTGTCAGATTCGATAGTGTTTGAATCCCATCTCTGCCACATCCTAGTTCTTTGACCAGATGCAAACTTCTTTCTTTCTCTGAATCTCGGTTTTTCAATGGCGTGAAACCCAGGGATGAAGGCTCTGTTGCAGTATCATAGCACTGTGTGAGGATTAAGTGAGATAATCTAAACCCAGCACAATCTGGCCCATAGGAGGGGCTCAATAAAGACTCATCTGTCTACCACATGTGGTCTGAGCCTCTGAGGTGAGGCTCAGTTCGTCCTGAAACTGTTGCCCAGAAAGCTCTCCTCATTTCACTTACCTCTGCTGGCTTACAGGGTTTCATCAGAGATTCATTCTGTTGGGTTAGGTGCTGCCTTCCATCTAGGTTGTTTTCTTTGGTTTATGTTGGGAGGTGGTGGAACTGGGATTTGAAGGTTCCAGGTAATCGAATGCCTGAACAGGGTCTTAACCACTCTGTCCTCCTCCCTCCCTATGATCTCACAGTCTCTTATCACAGATTTATCTTCCACACCTCTCTTTCCTGGCTTTCTGGGAATGCCTCACTCTCCTGCTGAACTTGGTTTTGTCGGTCAGAGACTGCCTTCTCCCTCACCCCACACACTGTGATTTAATTGGGAAATTAGTTCTATTTTAAAAAAATTAGATTTATTGAAGTAACATTGTTTAGTAACATTGTTTAATTACATTGTATAAATTCAACTTTATGACATTTGTATAATCCATTGTATGCTCACCACCCAAGTCTAGTCTACTTTCCTCACCATATATTTGACCTCCTTTACCCTTTCTGTCCTCCCCAAGTCCTTCTTCCTCCGGGAACCACAATTCTGTTGTCTGTATCTATGAATTTGCTTGTTGCTTTTTTGTTTTTCTTGATCTTGCCTATCCTGTCTTCCTACTGGGCCAAATTAACTATTCCCTTGCTCTGTTCTCCCAGATACACAGTAACTAACTCATCAATCTCTTTGAGCAAGTGAATAGTTCTCTAATTCCCTTGAAAGACTATGGACTCTTCAAGGACAGGGCTCACAACTCATCTGGTCATGTACACGCCTCGTGCCCAGCACAGCGCCCGGCTCTCAGGGCTCCTCTGTGAATGCGTGATGAGGAAGTGACAGGCATGGAGGTCTGGGTAAAGCACTCAGTTCAAAATGCCGTTGGCTTCAGAGTTTGCTAAGGATTGGATACTGTGGGGTTCTCCTTTTCTTTTCATGGATGAGAGTAAATTAATATATATTAGTAAGTGAAGGGCCATCCATTCAGTCATTGTGTTCACTTAAACTTTTTGAATTATTTTCTCAATGTAACAATTTAATCCATTCAGCAGTTTGAGTTAATCTCCTGAGTCTCTCAAAAAAATGGGAGTGGGTGTTGAGCAGCAGCAGAAGAGGCCATTCAGTGACCTCTAGGATCATTTAGTTTAGGTATTGGGGGTGGGGTGATGCAGTGACGACACCCCTGGCTTCCGGACAGGGTGCAGCTGCTCACGTGCCCACCCTGTAAGGTCCTGCAGAACAAGAGCCAGCCGAGGGTTTGGGGACGGTTTGGCTGCTTGGTGGTGGCTGGGTGATAGGTGTGCTGATCAGGTAGGGTAGCTAGAGCTTGACACAGTGAAGCACTGTTCTTTTTTACTCATAGTTCAAGGGGGGTCTAGGACAAGGATTGAGAAATTATAGCCTGTGGGCCAAATCCAGCTCCAGCCTGTTTTCGTGTTGCCTGTGAGCTAAGTTTTATTTATTTATTTTTGGAGACATGGGAAGGGAGGGAAA
>CM052543.1:8244241-8275150 GCA_028533065.1 Trachops cirrhosus | reverse complement strand
AACATGCCCAAGTTCATACTACAACGTGGAAGAGCCTGGAGGGTTTCCACCAGCTCTTCTTGACTCCCTCAACCACTGTACCTCACTGCTTCCTCTTGGAGATCTTTCCCAAAGCTAACTTTGTGTAAGTTAATTTATTCAATCATCAAACAACTATTTGGTCTTAGACTCTGCACCAGGCACTGGCTGGCTGCTGAGGGACCACAGGATAAATTAGACCAGAAGCTTCCATCGAGGACAATATTATTTGCAAACATATCTCATCTCCCTCTGAAAAAATGAAATACAAAACAGATGCAGCTAACTGACTAGAAAGGGTCCAGACCAGTGAGATGGGGCTCAGAGGAAGGAGTGTTTTCCTGGTGGCAGCTTAAGGAAAGCATCCTTGGAAAGGTGGCACTTGCTGCGGTCCACTTTGGATACTCTCACTTGAGGCGATGCCTGCCCAGCATTTGTTCTTTTGTGTTCTTTTCAAGACGGAGAAGGATGATGTGGCATTTGGGAAAGAAGAGGAAGGACATGAGGCCTGCTCCTGAGGCCAAGATGGCAAAGACCTCCATAGCCATTGTGTCTTTGCCTTGGGTACCCATGTGGGCAGGGATGAAGGACACCTAGACACAGAAGCAGACCAACATGCTAAGAGTGATATGCTTTGTGTCACTGAAGGTGTCAGGCATCCGGCAGACAGGGAAGGCCACCAGCAAGCAGACCAGACTAAGCAAATCCAGGTAACCCAGCATAGCATAGAACAGGTCCAAGGAGCCCTCATCATACTTTACAGTGGCTGTGGACCCAGGCTCTGTAGTGTTCACTGGTCACCCAGACCCTACACAGGGTTGCTCGGACCAGGGAACAGATGATGGAGATGGTGCTAGGGAGAACTGGCCCCACATATTTCCTAACCTGGACATGTGGTGTGGTGGCATGGAGGGCTGCCACCACCACAATGGTCCTAGCCAACACAGTGGACACACAGGGTGTGAAGGTGACCCCAAAAGCTGCCTGGTGCACAGCATAGGTGAGAGGCCCGGAGTGGCCAATGCTTATGAAGGGGCAGAGGAAGCAGAGGGCCAAGGAGCACAGCAGAAGGTAGCTGAGCTGGCAGTTACTGGTTCGGATGATGGGGGTGTGGTGGTGCTGAATGAAGATGCCTAAGATGGCCAGGGCGAGGAGGAAGAGTAGGGGTGTGCACACAGCCAACACTGTGCCGAGGGGCTTGTGGTAAGACAAGAAGTCAAGGGCTTTGGGGATGCACTGACTCTTCTCCGTGTTGGGCCACTGCTCCTTAGGGCATGTCTCACAAGCAGCACTGTGTGAAGGGAGAAAAGAAACTGGGTCAGAGAACAGAGTAAAGAAGCTTCTGGAAACTTTCCCATGGTCAAGTAGTTATGACTTGTGATGGCTTTTCGAGCAAGTTTGGTATCAGTCCTGGGTCAGTCCTGTTATTATGGGCTTTCCAGATTGCCTGATGTCCTTGGATTCAGGGCCAAAGTCACAGATGGCAGAGATCCTGACAGCAGCTGCTTATCATGCATCAGACTGTAGTGAAATAACACTCATCCAGCAACCTATGCAAACTCTAACTTCTGTCTAGGCTTCATCCCATTGATTGGACAGCTATTGTGGTAATGTCATAATGTGTAGTCACAGCTAATTCATTTATGTATTTATTCATTCATCAGCCTATTTAACTTAAGGGATATTCATGGGGTGCTTACTAGGTACACAGACTCTCTTTTGTTATAAAAAGCCAACCTTCTCTAAATCAGTCCTTTTGACAGAACTTATCAGAACTTCGCTTTCTATAGTGATTTTAAAGATTTTATTTATTTATTTTTAGACAGAGGGGAAGAAAGAGAGAAAGAGAAGGAGAGAAACATCGATGTGAGAGAGAATCATTGATCGGTTGCCTCTTGTACACACCCCGACTGGGGACCTAACCCGCAACCCAGGCATGAGTCCTGACCGGGAATTGAACCTATGACCTTTAGCTTTGTGGGATGATGCCTGACCATCTGAGCCATGGCAGTCAGGGCTCTGACTTTTAAGTGATTTTAAGGACAAGCTTTGTGAGTAGAGTTCTGGATCAGTTATATATTTTCATTTAACCTCTTTCCTCAGTTTGTTTATAGCTCTATGTTCCTCGATACTGTGATTCCGTGTCTTTCTAATCTGCAAGTCTAAGGATTTCTTATTTATTCTCATCCTCTCTTTAGATGGCTCCTCCTCAGCTTCATTCAGCAAGTCCCCACCTTTCCCCCACTGAGAGTTTTCAGTTTGAAAAGAGGCCTTGTCCAAACCTAGGCTTCAACAATGACCTGGATTCTGAACTCGGTCTTTCTGATTCAATCTCTTTCTGGTACAACCATCACCTATTAATCTCCCCCAAACACATACTGAAACTCACACTGGAACACACACTGCTTCTCTACGTAAGTAATTCAGTGGCTCCACATTCCCTACAGAATAGAGTCCATGCTCCTTAGTCTAGCAAGTGAGGGCCTCTGTGACTGGCCACCTCCTTCCTACATCTCCCATCACAGGCTACACTGAAGCCAGTCTCAGCTCCTTATTGCTTTCATGCCTTGAGCTTTTACTAACTTACTCCTAGGCCTGCACTAGTCTTATCATGCTTTATTGCCTTTGAAACCACACTTGTTCAAGGCCTATTCTACATGCTGCCTCCTCTAGTGAAGACTCCTTAAATACCCTTCATTAGAATTAATTATTTCTCTGTTCTCCCATGGCTGAGTGCCTGAGCTTTTATTAAAGCAATTGATTTTACTTTGTAGCCTTGTTTCTTCATTGTGCAATGACCATTCTCCTTTAAGAGATCATGAGCTCTGTGGTCCAGGGGATGTGCCTTATTTGTTGTTTCCACTCTTGTACCCAGCACAGTGGCTGGGTATAGTAGGCGCTACTGATATCTGTTGAATGAATGACATCTTAGTAAAATATATGTTCAGTCATTTGAGGATTTTTTCACCAATATTTATGAAATGCGTCCCATGTTTCAGACACTAAACTAGGTGCAGGATTTGGACAAACTCTTTCAACAACTCAGTTGACGAAAGATTGCATTAGCCTTACGTAGCTTTCATGCAGCATGCGGGAAGGGCACATTGACATCATCTTTTTGATTCCCTCTTCCCTGGATTTTTCTTTCCCCTTAAAGGAATCTTCCTTTGAAGTGAATATCAGCTGAGCCCTCATCTGAAGCCTACCCCACCTGCTGCCTGGCCACCCTCTGGTCAAGGGGCGCCTCTCTCTTTACTTGGCATTCTGGTGATTTCTCCACTGAGGCAGGGAAGGCATTTATAACAACAGTTTGGCTTCTCAGGTAGGGTTGACTTACTGGTTCCCACAGGACATTTCTCACTGCAGATCAAAGAAGGGACCTGCACATGGGAGGAGAGAGAGCCGTGAAGACTGCAGGGGAGCCTGAGTGAGGCCTGTTCGATCAGGTCTTAGGGGAATTAGCAGCATCGTTCTCGCTTCCAAGCACCCTCCTTCCTTCTTCCTTTCTCTCCAAACCTTTTTTTATTTTAAAATAAAGCCCTCTTTACCTTTTCCCTTTCCTTCCTTCTTTCCTCTTTTGTTTTTCTCCCTTTCTTGCTCACATAGTTATCAATGTGTTCCATGTATCAGGTGCTGTGTAGGCCTTTTGGGAAACAGAAATAGTATAAATAAGCTCTTAGGATTTCACTATCTGGGGGTGTGAGGGCGGCAAAAAATCTTGAGAAGAAGAGAGATATGAGCATCACTGATCCATAGACAAAGGGCTGGACCCTGGTTATTGATTGGAATTCTGGTTCCGACATTTATGGTCTGGGTGACCTGGGGCTTAACCTCTCTCAGCCTCAGATTTCTCTTCAATAAAATGGGGTAGTAATAGTATCTAGTTGGAAGATTGTCTGAAGACTAAAAGAGACGATGCACGCGAAGCCCCTATCACAGTGCCTGGGACATCGTGAGCCCACAGCAAGTGCTTGTGAGGTAGAATGATATTCTGAATAGTCGGGAGAGTTTGTCTCCCTCTCTGGGCTCACCAAGTCTCTTTGTTGTTATTTCCTGGGACTCATTTTCCCAAACAGAACTGAGTCACCAACAGTGAATCAGAAAAAATGACTGCAAATGGCCACTAAGCCATTGGCCTACTATTTTTCAACCCTTGGCCTACTGACATTAGGCACTGAATAATTGTTGTGGAGGCTGTCCTATGCATCACAGGAAGTTTAGCAGCAACCTTGGCCTCTATCCACTGCTTGTCAGTAGCGTCCCCCCAGGTCGTGGCAACCAAAAATGTATCCAGACATTGCCAATGTTCCTTGGAGGCAAAATCTGAGTTGAGAATAGTTGAGAATTTAGAACATGTTTGGAGAATGAATTTTCTTTTCTTTCTTTTTTTTTTTTTGTGATACAGTGCATTTTTAAAAATGTCTCTTCTTATTTATTTGTTACTCTTAGAAAATCTCATTTTCAACTGAACTCAGACTTAGAGGTAGAAGCTCTCAGAGAGGACAGCCTACGTCTCTTGGCAATCTGTTCCTGACATTTCTCTTAGCCAAAAGTTTAGCATATTCTGCAGCCTCTTCCTTATTTTTCTTAGTGTGTGTGTTTTTTTTTTCCAGAGCAATACACCAAGGTTTGTGTTTCAGGAAGTGTGGAGTAACAAGATGCTGAATCTTGGGTGCTTTGGTCCTATGTTTCTTACTTTCTTTGTTTAGGGGCTTTCCCACAACTTATCAGCATATGTCATCTTAGAGAGATTGAAAAGCTTGTAGATTCTGCTTGCTCTTTAGGGCCCCAGGCAGCAAGGCATAATGGTATCAGTGAGACCAGGAATATTCTCCCTGCCCCCTTGTTTTTAACAATGACCATGTTGAAAACAGTGAGACTGGTATCCATAATGGAACTGCAAACAGATTTGTGCTTTCTCCAGACCTCCTGGGTCTATAACAGGGTTGCCCCTTACTCATAGCAGACAGACACAGCCATGGGTAAAGACACCTTGCTTCATGGGGAGACCTTGTTTGTCATTCCCACCACTGACTTGAACCACATAGCCCTTCCATTCTTCACCCACAGCATCATCAATAACTTCTGTGGCCATACACTTCTGTTAAAGGTACAGAGTTTGCATTCATTGTCGACTTCAATGACTTCCTGGCAGCCAGTGTCTGGGAGATGTTCATCTTCTTCCTGAAGCAGTGGACCACCTCCGAGGCACCATGAAAGAGGGTTACACTACATTTTATTTTATTTTTTAAGAGAATAAATTTTCTGGAAAGATAAAAGAATTTTGTGGTCTGTGGAAGGAGAAGTGCTTGAACCAGTACTGACCCCAATAGCCAGGGGCCAGCCCTGTGTCTGTGGAGAAATGATGTGCATTCCTTCCTGGAGCTCTATGCAGTCCCCTTGCTCATCAGCCACCTTGTTTCCTTCTCCAGGGTGGGGGAATTTGGACACTGAGGTGTGATAATCATGGGAATGAAAAGACATGTCAGACTAAGGTGAGACCAGAGGGAACCAGTTTGATATCCCTGAGGATGCAAAAAAATACTATGCCCACTGTAGTAATTTTCTTAGCCTCTAGACACTTGAAGAAAGGAGTGCTTAATCATACCTAGACAAAGTGGAGAAAACTGCAGGAGGCATGGTATGATAGCTGAGGTGCATTCACACTTAAATCAGAAGTTCCCTAGCTGGTGACCTCAGATGCTTAGGGGTCTTGGAAATGACTAAGGGGAGTTGCATGGCTCATTTTCTATTGTGTAAAAAAGCTTGGCATCAGTTGTCTATTTTTTGATCTAAGACTGCAAGGCTAAGACAGTAGAACCTCCAGATGGACATCCTAGCTATCTCAGGATAAACTCCAATTAGCAATTATTTATAATTTACTTTCTCATTTGCTCATTAATTACCTTGGTCTTTTCAAGCTCCTTTGTCTGGGGAGCCAGGGAGTGGTTTTGTGAGGTTTTTATTTGCTGAACTGGCTCAGAGTTGTGTGAACCAATAATCCACCCTGCTCTCCCTTTGTCCATCTACCCTAAGTCAGTTCAACGTGACAAATACTGCTGGGAGCTTGGAGGCAGGAGGTGCTATGTGGGCTTGGCCCTTAGGGAGCTCTCATCTTTAAGGGTCCTTCTGTCCAGATAATGGCTTTCTCATTCATCAGCAGCTCTTTTCCAGGAGTTGCTCTGAAGTCAAAGGCCCAACAATCACTGTCTCTTCTCTCTGGTCTGGGAGGATGCAGATGTTTTTAATGTCAAATGTTGCCAGCATCTCCCCATCTTTATTGAAGAAAACCTCTACCTGGGCTCTGGTGGTGAAGTGAACCTTCTGGGTGTAATGGAGCAACTGAGACAGGGACAAGAGGTGAAGGGAGCTGGTCAGGGGTACAACAACTCCCAAGATTGTGTTAATCTGTGGTGGGTAGGGAAGTGGTTGTTTTCATCTACCCAATCTTCCATACAAATTACTTAGCATTCTCTCTGGACCAGACATGCTTGCTAGCTTGGATAGAAAAGCCCAGTCCTGCCTTCAAAGGAACACCTCGTTCAACTCAGTAGTGTGGCTGACAGGGAGGGTTTTTGATTGAAAGATGCTATGGATTGAGGAGAATGAGTGTTTCAATGTGTCTCCAACTTTTTATAGCAGAGAGAACCTCAGATTATGTGACTATCAAAGTCCTGTTATCACTCTTCTGGAAGAGTTAAGTAGCAGAAAAGGGAGGACAAACAGAATGCCTTCAGGGGCCCACCAGGGACCTTGGGGTGGGTGTATCTGCATTTCTGAACACCTTTGGAGTAAGATTGAATTGCCTTTGATTCTGTGATTAGGAAAAGGTGTTGTGGTCTTTTCAGAAACCCAGAACTCTTTAAGAAGACCTTTGAGGTTGTTTCTAATAGAACTTCTACTTGCTTTTCCAACCATTTCTTGCTAGTGTTTTCTTCTGAGTCTATTCCATGCTTTGAACCAACTGTATCACCTCCCCACTCCTGTTCGTGCCATAGCCTCCAATACCCGGTATGTATGATTACTTTTTACTTGTTTGAACTTGAGTGTGAATACCTTGAGGACAAACACACATTTTTCACATTTCTGTATCCCTCATCACCCCAAATGCATGAAAATTGCTTACTAAGTATTCGTGGCATAAACACACATTTGCTGAATGTGTCCCCGGAAGCGCAGTAAGACTATAGGAGGGAGTTTGAGCAAATCGCTTGGCTGCGGGCAGGGCTAGGTCTAAAATCCTGAAAGATTCCTGGACTTCTTCAGCACTCAGAGGCAGTAGAGAGAATGGAGCCAGGTTGCCTGCTGTGATTCCTGACTCTACCTCAAACAAGCTGAGTGACCTTGGATATGCTGCCCTACCTCCCAATTTTCTCATCTTTGAAAATGACACCTGGCTTATATATGTATCTTCATAAATAAAGATGAATTGTATTAATACATATAAAATGATTGAAACATTACTTGGCATAAACTAACACGTAAGAGGTGCATTACTTTTACAGCTATTAAGAAGTCTCACTCATATATACTGATAAAACTACCTAAAACCCATCTTAAAGAAGCTGTTCCTCATGTGAAGACATTCCTTTAATATTTAAACTTTTTTTTGTGGTGCTCTGACTTTGTTTCTATAACTTTGCTCAGATATTGCAGTGGCATGCTACCAAATGTTTAACACCTGGCTCTCTGGAGAAAAAAACCAGGATTTTTACTGCTTGCTGATTCCTGTGGTTTACAAACAGTTTGTATAATTTCTGAAAATTTTGCAATTGACTCTCATTGTCTATAGAAGCCTGTTCTGTTTTCTAGATCTAGACCCTGATATTATTAATAATAAGGGATGGTAGCCCAAGTTTCTTTGGCTCTAAATTCAAGCGCAACTTTCAATAGACCACACTGCCTTTCTGCTAGTCTGGGGCTCACAGCAAGCTGGGATGGACAAGGACTGGGCAGCAGGTTTTGGCTGCTCACCTGCCAAGACCTGGCATTCTGTACCCTGGCCCAGGAAGGTGCCTCCCAGGAATGGCCCCTTGCCTGGGGGCAGGACATCAGGTTGTAAAAGGTGGTCAGCAGGGCCTTAGCTGCCAGGTAGGCTTGGTAAGTGATGGTCAGATCAGGAAGTTTGAAAGCAGACAGGTGGACAGCTGTCACATTCTCAAGTTCTGTGTGATTCTGAGCCCCTTCTCTGGCACTCTGGGTGGAAGTCCCTGATCCGGGTCACCTGCATCCATGCAGCACCTCCCACTGCTTCCTCACCAGACTGTTGTCTGGGTACGTGGTGGGCGCAGAGCCAACAGGAAGTCCGTGAAGCCAGGCATTAGTATGGCCAGGTTCAAGCTGCCATTCTGCAAGTCCAGGGCCTTGGGTCCCAGCACTGAGAGGCTACAGAAGAAGGAGATGGAGGGGATCCATGGCCTCCTGGTCACGTTGTTCTTTCAAAGGACTTCAGCCAGGAGCCTGAAGTGATGGTGGTAACAGCACAGATGTCCGCTGTGGCAGCAGGGCTAGAGGCGAGGACTCTGACCACGATGTTGATGCTGTTGCCCTGGCTACTGATCTTCCTTGAGAAGCAGCCACCCATGCGCCCCATCTCCAGCTGCAGCTGCTGTTCCAGCCACTAAGGTGGCCATTGTCAGAGCCCACCAGGCCCACCCAAGTCCAGTTAAAGTGACTCAAGAGCTTGGCCAGGACCCAAGGCTGGTGGGCACTGCTGGGCACTGTGTGGATCAAGGACAGGAACTGGACACGGTTGGAGAACTGGAGGTGCTGAGATCTATGGCTAATCAGGGGAAGAAATGGGGCTGCAAATTCCTGCCTGAACACGCCACAACCCACCTCGCTCAGCGTCCCCCAGTGCTCTGGGACTTGGCCTCATTCCTCCTCTCCCTGTCTCTATTATTGAAAACATTTTTAACATACTGTATATAACTAATATCTACAACCCAATGAGTTTGGAGGTAAGTAGACACCTCTGAAACCATCACCATCATCTATGCTGTAAACCTGTCCACCATGTCCTAAAGTTTCCTCCTGGCCTCCTATTTATTTTATTGTTATGGTTTTTCATGATAAAATCACTTAATATAAAAATCTACCCTCTTAGCTAGTTTTGAAGTACGCAATCCAGTATCATTAACCCCAGCCACTAGGCTGTACAAGAGACTTAGTCATCTTGCGTAGCTGAAACTTCCTGCCCTTTGACAATCCCTCCCTATTTCCCCTTCTCCCAGCCCCTGGCAACCACCATTCAACTCTGCTTCTATGAGTTTGTCTATTTTAGATTCATTATGTAAGTAATATGATGTAATATTTGTTCTTCTGTGTCTGTTTTTTTATTTTTAATTATTATCTCATGGGCTTTTGATACAGGCAACGTTCAGGTCCTTCCAAACCCTGTGGGCTCAGGCCTGAGAAGCCATTAATTTTTTAAAAAGATTTTATTTATTTATTTTTTAGAGAGAGAGGAAAGGAGGGAGAATGAAAGGCAGAGAAACATGGATGTGAGCAGGAAACATCAATCAGTTGCCTCTTGTTCACGGCCTGACAGGGGAATGAACTCACAACCCAGGCTTGTGCTCTGATTGGGAGTTGAACTGTGACCTTTTGCTTTGCAAATGATGCCCAACCCCCTTGGCCACACTGGTCAGGGTGAAGCCAATTCATTTTCTTAAGAAGTTATGCAAAGTATGACACTGCATAATAAATAGAAAATTTTGTAAGAGGGCAGAATAATGTCAAACACATTGGCAAGTAGAGGGTGGGGGGAGATAACGGTAGAAAGAAGAAGGGAGTAAACAAAGAACGTGTAAGAATGGCCCATGGGCATGGACAACAGTGTGGGGATTGACTGTGGGAGCGGGGGTGGGGTGGGCGGAAGAGGGCAAAGGGGGAAACATTGGGACAACCGTAATAGAAAAACAATAAAGAATGTTTTCATAAAAAATTAGTCTAGCGAAGGGGGGTGTGCTGTGTTCTGTCTTTGCTATCCAGAAACTCTCCAGCTGTCTGTATCCTCTGGGACCCAGCAGGCTGACTTTGACGGACTGAAGCAAAGGGCTGCCCTGCCCTCTGGTTTCTGGCAGGAGACTGGAGTGGGAGGAGAGTGACGTTGCGACACTCGTGTCCCGAGATTCCTCTCCAGTCAGTCATGGTTGGCAGTGGCCACCTGCCTCTGAAGGCCACAGCTCTGGTTGGAAGGTCCTCTTACTGCTTCCTCCCCCACGGATGGACGCAGCTTCTGACTCTGGCTGTCCTCTGTGTGTTTCCCCCTTCGGGCTGCCTACGTTTTTGAAAAGAGCTCCTTTATCACACTCTAGTTGGAGTGTGCCATCTGTGTTTTGCCTTTTCAAGGGCAAAAAGGGGAGGACTGAGCTGTCTTAACACAAGGTTCCTGGAGTCAAGATTTCCACTATTATAGATACTTTCAAATTGGACATAAAGCAAAAGTTGTTTATTTGCTATTTAGACGGCATGTACCTGAAGCAAAATAACAAAAAAAATTCAATATCAGGGATGGGTAACTCCAAAGTCTTAGGTGAGTCCACTTGAACTGGAGGCTGTCCAGCCCTCCTGACCCAACAAAGAATATGGAGCTTTTGGGCAGAGGGGTTAGTGGTTAAGTCAGAGCAGAGTGTGATCGCTGGTGGGCAAACCGAGTGAGTACTCATGAGATGTGTTAAGTTCCTTGAACCCAGTTGGTATCAAAAAACATCTTGGGGCAAAACCAAGGTAATGCGAACGGTCAGATGAATACTAAAGCAAGAAAGAGTCATGGAATGAAGAGAGTATTTTTCATACAGGAGCATAAACACTAAACAAAATACAGCGTGTCTGCTGAATTCTGCCCCTTAAAGCCCTCCTTGACTTCTGCGTCTAAAGCTAGGATTGAGTTCTTGCTTCCTGATCCGTGCCAGCTCTAGGACTCTCCCCATCATCCCATCATCACTGAGCTCTGTCTACCTCAGATTGTTTGAGCTCACATCTTTCTTTATCCAGATGGACTTTAAGCAGGATCCATTTAATTTATCTTGCTGTTGGGTGCATGAATAATACATGTTATTCTCTCTCTCCTCTTCTTGCCTCTCTCTTCCTCCTGCAGGCTCCCCAGGTGACTCAGTGCAGGAGTCTACTGTCACAGACTTTCCTCAGCCTGCTGCAAAGAAGCTGTCCCTCCAGATATATGCAGACAAGTTCTTTTACTTCAAAATCTTTGGTGCCTCTGGTTCTAGACTGAGCAAAATTGTACAGAGGACTTGGGAACTGGCTTTTTTCAAAAGTGACTGCTCTTTCCAGGTTTACATTGCTATCATCATTATTGTTCAGAACAAAAACAACCAAAAGTAACGAGCATTTGTTAATACCAGACACTCGTTATTCCATTGTTAAGATCCACAATGACTCTAAGTAAATACATCATTAACTTTGTTACCATCATTCTATAGATGAGGAATGCAAAGCTTAGAAGGAATTACTCGATTTGTGAAGATCACATAATTAATAAGCCATGTTGTTAAGATTCAAATCCAGGTTTACTGACTTCCAAGTCAGTTCCCTTCATAATTTCTAGCTCCCCTGCTTCCCAGCCCATCTCTGTCCAGTTCTCTGTGCTGGTGCACATTCTGGGACTTGTGTGTAACAAAGAGGGTCTCTAACAGATCCTTTGATATGATCAACTCTGGGATTTTGTAACATCAGAGTTGGGAAAAGCAAGGAATATTGCCAAATGCTCCAAGATAGCTATTTCTTGATGAATGCAATACATTTGGAGTTTCCTTGAATTTTAGCAAAATAAAATTTCGGCAGCGGGGTGGGGTCCCCAGTGCTGGAAAGAAGATGCGTATGCTCTGAGTTCAGTTTTTCAGGGCTCCACACCTAGAAAAGTGTGGCCTGCAAGGCTGATCTCAAGGAACCTAACTTCCACTGACTGAGGTTAACCTCTTCACAAGTGGTCCGTGGGGCTCTGATGCTGGGGAAGCCTGAGAGATGGGCCGGGTGTATTCTCAGGGCTGCAGTGTAACTAGGGGAGTCTCTGCCAGGTAGGTGACAATACAGTCAACTGAAGAATGACCTACCCTGCCTGAGTATTTCCATCGGCTGTAAGGGAGAGGGTGTCTCAGTTGAGCTGAACATTCTCAATGCCTGAGCAGGTCTGATTTCTTAGTGACAGTAGTCTAGTTTCTTCCTTATGCTCCAAGTCTAGGCTGATGGATTATCCTTCTGAGAAAAATCTGGGTTCAGATAGAGGCTTTTCTGTAGGGAGAGAATACACTGACCAGCCAACACAAGGCTGTTGGTCATGTTGGAAATCACATTTCTCATTCTGAGTTAATAATTGGTGTCTGGTGTCATTGTCTGGTTTTGACAATGATTTTGGGCAGCTTGAGCCACCCCCTATACTACCAGTCATGTCTGGGTGAGTACTTCTTTCCTGGAACTATGATGTCATTTCTTTGTCTATGTCCTACTCAAGCATGAACTCTGAAGTTGGCAACTGGGTTTGATTCATATTAGTCCCATTGGGGGGTGGGATTATGACCTGGCATGTAGCTGTTGCTCAGGAAACATCTATTGAATGGGTGTGAACTGTGACATTTCTAGAGCTACAAAGCTGAGACTGTACTAACTAGCACCTCAGTGATAAATGCATCAGAAGGCTATTGTCCCTGTCTCTGGGGCACTTCACCCAGCAGCGAAGGCTGCAACCCCAGTCTCATGCTGGCCATGGAGCTGGAGAAGGAAGCTGTGATGGGGAGGCGGTGACACGGAGTGGGGGCTCAGCCTTGCTCAGGGCCAACAGCACCCACCGTGCTGGATTTGGGACCACCGAGCAGTCTGTAACTGTGGGGACTGGACTGACTTCGTGCACTTCATTCAATGAAAGAAACTAAGGTCTAGCCAAAGTGACTCAGTTTTATACTTTTGTGAGACTTTTTATATGAGTGAAAAATTAGAAAAAGCGGTCTTCTGTCAGCCAAGTGTCCTGATGTCTGACTTACAAGAGCTGGTCACAGGAACCTAAAGTCCACTTTGGAGCCTTGAGGCTGGCTTGTTCTGCCCTGAGTCCTCTGGGTGGGCAGAACACGTGGGCGCCTGGGTGTACGGCTGCCTAGGTTCCTGCTTGCTTTCTTGTCCACAGTGTGAGAGTTTCTGAGGACAGGCCTCACATGTGCCTCGTGGCGCCCGTGGCTGTAGCACAGTGATCTTCACCATGAACCCTGAGCTCAGTCAAAATTGAGAAATAATAACCAGGGCCCGAACAGGCAGCATTTTTATTTAGGTGAGGTTCCCTCCTCCTTACTTCTGTACCTGCTTCTACCTCTGGAGTCACAGTGCTTGGCTTTGAATCCCAAACCACTACTTACTACCTGTGTGGTTTAGGCAGGCAGCATTTCCTCTCTGAGCCTCAATTTCATTATGTGTACAATGAGAATGAGAATAATAATAGTATCTACCTCACAGAGTTGTTGGTTGGACTAATAAGATAATAACATGAAGATATAATAACAGGAAATACTGATATAGCACTTACAATAGGTTAGGCATTTTTCCTAAATGTTTTTACATGTATCAACTCCTTTAATCTTCATAAGAATTTTGATACATGCAGAGTACCTAAAAGGACATTTCCATTAATGGTAGTTATTTAATAAATGATATAGTTATTATTAAGTCACTCTCAGCTAATATTGCACAAGAAGGCGCGTGACAAACTTATTTATGCTAGGGTGTGAATGACTGATTATAGCTCCATCTCTCAAATATAGCTATTGAGACTTAAGTATTGGTATCTAATTGGATTATTTTTCAATTGTGGCAATTGATGCCTCAGGGGAACCTGGAAGGGAAGATATTTAGTATTTCTTGGAGTGTCTTTTAAAGCTCATAAGTAAGCAATCATGGACCTCATGTCCAGGCATGCTGAAAAAAAAAAGATTCTCCTCCTGGAAAATAATTTAGTAAACACTGCTTTCCTGCGTAATAGATTTTATGTACATTGAAAATCAAACAGAACTCATGTCTAGGCAAATGTTTCACAGAAACTTCAAGGAATCCATCAGAATGGTCTGTCACTTACTGAACTTTCCAGCTTTCTGAGAAAGGGTGGAGAGAGGAAATGAAATCATCCTTGGTTGGGTTATAAATCTTGAGTCCTCCTATCATGGGCTATTAGAAAACATATATCCCAATCTGTTTAACCAATCAGCAGCAAAAACAACAGAAATAGGGGAGTTTGGCCTACAATCACCAAATTCTTATTTTGCTACAGAGGTTTGTTGAAAACATAAAATCTATGATAGCCAAGACATGGAAAAAACCTCAGGTCATTCAATGGATGAATGGACGAGGAGGGTGTGACACACACACACACACACACACACACACACACACACAACGGAATGTCATTCAGCCGTATAAAGTGAGGAAATCCTGACAACATGGAAGGAACTTGGGACCATGATGCTCAGGAAAATAAATCAGACAGAGAAAGACAAATACTCTATCACTTCTATGCTGAATCTAAAAAAAAAAACAAACCCAAAGGAAAAAACCCTACTAAACTCATAGAAAAAGACATCAGATTTGTGGTTACCAGAGATGGTGGGGGGTAGGGAATTGGAGAGAAGTGGTCAAAATATACAGTAAGTACTAGGGATGTAACGTACAACACGATGTCTATAGTTAATATTGCTGTGTGATATATATGAAAGTTATTAAGAGAGTAAATCTTAAGAGTTCTCAACATAAGGAAATAAATTTTTCTTTTTCCTTTTGTTGTAGCTATATGAGATGATGGATGCTAACTAAACTTATTGCAGTAATCATTTCACAGTGTATGAAAGTCAGCCATTATATTGTACACCTTAAACTTACACAGTACTATATCTCAGTTATATCTCACTAAAACTAGGAAAAATTAAAAAAAAAACACTGTTTAAGGAGAGCTGGTGACCGCACACAGACACCTGTGTACACTATGTCATTTCTTTGTCATTTTGCTGCAATTGGAGAAAACTTCATCATAGATCAGTACCAGTTCATGGACCAGCATTGGGAACCACTGATCTAATCCAGTACCACATTTTCTGGAAAGGAAATTCCAGGCTGAGCAAAGGGAGGTGACCTTATCAAGGTCATAGCCTGTAATTGTTCTGTTGTTGCAGAGCTATCCTCTAGCACCTTTCATGTGCTCCAACCAGAGTATTCCAGCGGCTTCCTCTCTCTATGTGTGTCACTCACCTTAGTAGCTCAGCCTTGGGCTTTGAGTTCGGGGAGGTCATCCTTCCAACCACCCCCAGGAGCAGTTGTTGGGGGCCACAGTGGACGCTGGACGTAGGCTGGGGCTGGTTGGACAGCAGGG
Organism: Trachops cirrhosus; assembly: GCA_028533065.1. Taxonomy (NCBI): domain Eukaryota; kingdom Metazoa; phylum Chordata; class Mammalia; order Chiroptera; family Phyllostomidae; genus Trachops; species Trachops cirrhosus. Next base: position 8,259,771 of record CM052543.1, on the reverse strand, counting down.
CCAGGGTGCTCCCCAGGGACAGATTCCTGAGGTATAGGAATCAGACATCTGCAGTCCCATGGTGCTGTTGGGCAGGAAGGCTGGGTCCTTTTCCGCCTCGGCTACAGTAAAGAGAATGCCCATGATGTTCAGGAATAAGTGGACTTTGAATCTTACAGACAGTGAAGGACAGGGGGAGTTAGGATCGGTCAGGAGCATTGGAAAGAGCCGCCAAGGAGTCTCTCCTTGGGAGGAGTGAGGGCCAGATGATGTGGGATTGAATTTAGATGTACATTTGCAGAAAGAAAGAAGACTAGGGGGTTACAGATTCTAGGGGAGACACATACACAGGTGGCCAGATATGGAGAAAGGCTAACAGTGTCCCAGAGATGGGCATGAAATACACAAAGTCACACACACACAGAAACACACTTACAGACATGCCACCAGAGGCTGACAGTAATTTTAGGCAGGCACACAGCACTGGGTCCACAGACTCAGGCGTTCACCTGGTGCAGAGGATGTGACACATGAACAGGCAGACACATGAACTGGGATAGATGGTCCGATGCAGAGATAGACACTCAGGTACAGATAAGTCAGGAAGGCAGGCGACACAGATATAGTGACCAGGATGTACACATGTAGAGACTAGTAGCCATGGACACAGGCAGAGAGCCATGAGTAGATGAAAAAGAAGTGCTAGAAGGTCTTTGATAAAGACTTAGGCAGGAAATATTACGACAGACATGGGGTAGAGTGACACTGGGGTCTGGCTGCACACTTCCTGGGCATCTTTGTAGACAGACACTGTAGGTTCATAGACTAAATCTGGTTAGAAACCAGTGAAACCTTAGAAACAGTTTAGAAATCTGTGGAAGCTCGGCTTGCAAAAGTGTTGCCTGGAGTTGCCTTCCCTTTGGTCCCATGAACATGCCCATAGATGCATCTCATTTTGCTCCAGCTGCCATGATTTTGAAACCATTCCCAGGCCTAAGGCTGCTGAACTCTTCTATCCCTCAACTTGAAGAAAGGTTAGTGTGTGTGTGTGTGGGGGGGGGGGTTGTTACTCAGCGACTTGGGGAGAGCTGCCATTAGGACCAAGTCTTTATTACGCAGGTGCACAGAGCGAAGGGCTGTCCCTGCCAAAGGTCTCAGTGTCAGGTGGCCCTGGACAGTGGATAACAGGTCTTGGGACCCCAGTTAACTGTAGTGATCAGAAAGGCTACTTCCCTTATCCCTTCCTCCCCAGGGGTGAAGAGCATGACTCACTGTTGGCACAGAGGCTGCTCCAGAGGTCATTGAAACTTGACTTGTGGCGGATTCAGCACTATGTGTACAGGGTCACAGCCCCGATAAGCATGTCTCCTTAGGTAGAAAAGATGCTGGGGGCCTGGACACCAGCAGGTAGCCAGCTGTCCAGGTGGTGTCCCTCATGGGCCTTGCTGAGAGAGCTGGCATTAGGACCAAGTCTTTATTATGCAGGTGCACAGAGTGTTAGTTAGGACAGTTAGGCAGGGCATCGGGCTGTCCTTTCCTGCGGGCAAGAGGCTGGGAGACCTCAGTTGTCAGAATGTCTGGTTCTGACTTCCTCTGAGAGGCTCTAGGTACCTCTGCTGGGTCTTCAGGAGACCTCGAAAAAGAGGAGACGGAGTGTGGCTGAGTTCCTCACTACACCTTCGGAGTTCTCCAGAGCTCTATGGCCTTGTTCCAGCCCTGGACCCCAGAAGCCTCCATCCATGCCTCTTGCACTCTGACAACTACTAACTTTCCTTATTTCCTGGCCCAGGGACTGGCAGAGACAGTGGGAGTGTGATGTGTGCCTTGCCCATCAGTACCTCCATTCAGCCTGGGACCCTGTAGGGGTTCCTGTGTTTATAAAGGAGTCAGACCTCTCTGCCCAGGTCCTCTGGGAACTGCTCACACTTCATGGTCTTTAAAGCCAGAATTCATCCAGTGATGCACAGGAGAGGCCTGAGGTCTCCAGGGAGAGACTGAAAAACAAATCAGTGGAGCAGTTTTGTTAAGTGTGTGGCCACAGGCCTGACTCAGGTGTGTCACTGGGGTGGGTGGGTACATCTGTCACTGTGCTCCTGTGGGGCAGGGCCAGGGAGGGCTGGCCTTAGGGCTCAGCTTCACTCTGTTTGTGGCCTGAATTCTCCTCCCAGTTCTGTTGCGAATGCTCTGAGTGATCTCGGCAAGTCACCTCCTCTTTCTTGGGCCTTGGTTTTTCTTCTGTGCTAGGAAAATATTGAAATGAACAGGTAGTTCTGAAACTTTTATTTCAACAGCAGAACCCTTCCAAAATATACTTAGAAGCCCAATGCATTAAATCAGGTAGGGGTAGAGCTGCCCTCTATTAGGTATGGTCAGTGGCCTTGACTTTTACCAGCTGGACCTTCCCTCGGTTCTCTCAGCGGCTTCTTGGGCCTCTTCAAAGAACCCTTCACCTTTAAGGACCACAGTTTGATGCAACAGGACTGAATTGCCTCTAAGGCTTTTTGAGATCTGACTCTAATTTTCAAGTGAATATGGTCAGGTGAGCATCGGAATAGTCATACTTCTTGACCTAGGAGAGGTTGGGGATGTAGAGAGGCTAGTAAGAGTTCAGACTCCAGCTAGAAGGGGAAGCTTTGGGGTTCCGCCCTCTGCCTTGGGGGAGACTAAGAACTCCAAATGAGCAGAAAATACGAATAAGTTAAGAGGCAATGGAACTTTGTTCCATTATGGATTGTGCCGGCCCTGGCTGAATGAGGCTGGTCTCTGGGACAAACACACAGTTCCAGAGAGGGCCAGGTGAACACCTGAGGGCAGGTAAGAGGCAGGGCTACAGCAGGGTTCCTCAAAAGGACCGTATCAGGGGCAATAACAGCTGAACAGTCTATAAAGTCTCCTTGAATCTAGTTTCCAGTTTAGTCTTCATGACAATCAATGTAAAGCAGCTTAAAATGACACAAATTTATTATCTCATAATTTTTCCCAAGACAAGAATCAGGGTATGGTTTTTTTTGTCTTCTGCTCAGGGTCTTCCATGACTGAACACAAGGTGTTGGGAGGAGCATCTCATCGGAGACTCAAAATCTCGATTGTTGGTAGAATTCACCGTGGTGTAATTGTGTGACTGTGGGCCAGAAAACGGTCTTGAGCCCACCCTCAGGCCCTTGCCTCGTGGTTCCTTGTCTCACAAATTGAGAGCTTATTTCTTCAAAGTAAGCAGGAGAATGTCTCTGCTGCTTTGAATTTCACATTGGGGTGTACTCCATTAGGTCAGGTCCACCAGGGACAACATCTCTTTCAATGGATGCATAGTCCACAGATTCAGGACCTTACTTATATCTTCAAAATCTGCTAGCCTTACAGTGGGAGTGGTGTCCCATCATATTCACAGGTCCTGCCCTCATTCTAGGGGAGGGATTACACAAGGACGTGTGTCACTGGAGGTCATTTCAGAATTTTGCTTAGAGATATTAGCAACTAATCAGACAAATCTAGAATATAGAATGTTTATAACACAACTCTCAGTGTCTTGGAGAAAACGAAAAGGAAGGGGACTGTATTAGGTTCAACAAATACAAAAAAATGGTACAATCAAATACAGGGCTTGAACTTGGATTGGATCCTGATTAAAACAGATGTAAATAAAAACCCATTCTTGAATAAACAAGGAAAATAGGAATGTAGGCTAGATATTAAATTATGTGAAAGGGTAAAAATAGGGTAAAATTGGTCATTTTCTTAGGTGTGATGATGGTATTACATTATTATGGTCATGTAGAAGAATATCCTTAATGTCCATAATTTTTTAAAAAGTCATTGAATTATAACAAACATTTAGAAAAATCAATATTGCATATGAGTTTTCACAACCTTAACACACTTGAATTTCTAGATCAAGATTCAACACATTACCTGTCCCTGCCACAAGTCAGTGTGTTCCAAGCTACACTTATGTAATTTCAGAACATCTTGTATACTATTTTATCTTATTTATTCTGTTCAGTTTTCCCCTTCCTATGGAAGATTTGTTTTCAATACTTGGAACCTGCTAAAACCTTCAAAAATGGAAGGTTTTTGTGCTCCATTCATTACATGTTTCAATTAAAGCTACAAAATTTCTGACTGATTTTAAATAAACACAATTACAATTTTGAGAGCATTTAAACAAATGAGTTCAATATTATTGCAGATCACTTAGGCTGATTAAAAGGTAGCATAGCAAAGGCTTATATACTTTACTCTCCTGTGGATAAGAAGCAGGAAAGAAATCTTGAGCTAAATTACCTTTGAGGGGGTTGAAAAGTCACGTTTCCCAGGGTGAAATGTAAACACACCTGCTATTTTAAGCCATTATCAGCAGGCACAGTGTTTGAAAGCAAGTGCTAATGTACCCACAGCAGGTTTATAACTTCTCTACTTTTCAAGTCCCCTTGGACACCACTCTGTCTCCCATAATGAATGATAAAAGCTGACAAACATTTTGTGCAAAATGCATGTTCATCATCAAGTTTCTTGAGTAACATGCATTTCTGTTTTTTGAGTTTGTTGCTACTGAAAGTGCTTACTGCAAAATATGAAAGTGATACCAAACAATAAAATATATTGCTGTGGCTTCGTACTGTGCTCAAATTGACCAAACCACTGTAGCAAAAGCTTTGAGACTATTCTCCACAGCAGTGCTTTTTAGTTTCTATTTTGTGCACATTTTAAACTTATTCCTAAGAGTCTGCCAATGGATGGTCTGTCGGCTTCAAGTGTTATGTTACGGACCACAACACAACTGGTTGGTACACCAGTGGCTGCTAGGGTTGAATATTTCTCTCAGCATCACCCTAGACTGGATAAATGAGCCTTTACTAGATCCTTGTGTCTGACCCACCCAATTCCTTCCTTCTGTTTCCTTCCCAGTAGGCTGTTCATATCTCTGTGTGCCATTCTTTTTCAATTAGTATCACAACTTTAAGCCTAGGTGGATAAGTAATTCTACTGGAAGTATAATTTGGCATCCCACAGTTCAAATGCTGGGTGCTCTGTAAGTCTTAACTATTGTTGTTATTATTATTATTATTATCATTATTATTTTGTTAATTGGAACTAGGACAACAATTTTTAGGCCCTCTACATTGTAACAAAGTCCCATTCAGACTATCTAGTAGAATGTGGGTCCGTGGTTAAGACTGTTATATTCCAGAATGAAGACAGGGTTTTCTTCGGAACCTATGGAGAGCCCTAAAATGCAGCCTAGAACATAATTTAAGACTTGGGAAGATCTAATGCAGCACTAGGGACTGGGCTGGATTGCTGTCTCTGCAGCAGCTTACATTTGCTCATTTTCTCTCTGGTTTTTGGCCATTAAAATGACTCAGCCATTCTCTCCATATCTGGTTACCATTTGGGAGTCTCATTTCTTAGTTGACTTTGTTCTTTTCCATATTTTAAAATTACAATCCTAAAGGGAGACATGACTTTATTGGTTTTGTTTAATAATCATTGAAAAACTCTAGGGACTGTCATGGCTTTCTTTTCTGTTCATGCATTGATGAACCCTGGGTCAGGGGCTTGTTCTAGTCTGAAGGGCAAAGGCAAGTGCTAGAACAGTGGTTACCTAAGCAAAGCACTATGGGTAGGGAAGTTTCTTCTCTAATAGGAGAACCACAGAGGTATAGAGGGGACTGAGATCCAGTCTTTATTTTTATTCAGAGTGTAGATGTAATCAGTGTCAACAAAGGCAAATCTGCTGCCATCTGCTGAACTTCTCTCCAATAGATTTGTATTAAGTATAGAATCTCCTGAACCTGATGACCGCACTTGAACTAGTGCAAAAGTAGGAATTTATTGAAGTATCCCAACGTACCTTCAGGAAGCAAGAAAATTACTGTGAAATAGAAGACAGGTTCTCAGTGACCAGAGGGGAGAGGGGAGGGAATTTCAGGGGAATTTCAGGGGAGAAGGGAAGGGTTTACAGGAATAAATATAGAGGACACATGGACAAAACTAGGGGGGTTGGAAATGGGAGGGATGGGTGGGTGGGCTGGAATGAGAATAAAGGATAGAAACTGTACTGAATAAACTAAAATAAAAACAAAGAAAATTATTGTGACTGCCCTCAATACAATAAGCAGGGAAGGGAACCTGGAAGCACTCTTTCTTAGTCTTTTGTTGTATATTGTCTTTGAATAATCATTTCATTCTTGTCTCTCTCTTGACTTCTCTACCTTGATAAACCTAGTCTTCTTTTTTGAATCTCTTTTAAATGTTCAACTTCATAATGCCCAGATAGAAATGTTTACTAAACATTTTTATTAAACAAAAACTTTTATTTGTGAACCAAACAAGTGCAGGCAGGGCGGTGGGCCATTTCAGCAAAGTGGTTGCTCCCATACGTAGGGGCACAGAGGATGAACATGTCATAAAGTCAAGGTTGGATAAAGGGGTTCACTGGGTGCATAACAATGTATTCAATAAAAAGATACCCTTTTGTTAAGTTTTACTGTGTGGGGTACAGATAAATGTGCCCTCCCTCCAGTTAAACATCCAAGCTTATTTCATTTCTTGGGTGACAAAGATTGAGTTATTCATCTTCCTTAGTTCATTGTTTTTCACTGTCATTTCACTGTGATCAATTTCATTTTTTTTGTCAATGGCCAGTGTTGATATCAGAAAGGGAGAGAAAGGAGAGGGAAGAGAACAATATATATTGAGCAGCTGATTTGTGCTAAGAGATTTATTAATCACTTTGTTTAATTTTTACAATATGCTCTTTTTAAAATACTTTATTTATTTATTTTTAGAGAGGGGAAGGGAAAGAGAAAGAGAGGGAGAGAAACATCAATGTGTGGTTTCCTCTTATGGGTCCCCTACAGGGGACCTGGCCCACAATCCAGGCATGTGCCCTGACTGGGAATTGAACCAGCAACCCTTTGGTTCACAGGCCAGCACTCAATCCACTGAGCCACACCAACCAAGGCACAATATGCTCTTGAATTAGGAGCTGTTATATTTGTTTTAGACCTGAGGAAATTTAGAATCTGAGAAATTAAACAATTTACCCTAGGTTTCACAGTGAATTAGTGGTAGAATCAGGATTCACATATAAGCCTTACCCTAAAAGCTATGCTTTGTCTACTGCTGTATATTCTGAATAAGCAGACTCTAGCAAAAGTCCATAGGGACTATGAAAAAATGTTTTCTTAACAGCAAAATGGGAATCTTATATTTCACCACATCTTCACTCACCTGAGGATGAGTTCAGCAATGACGAAAACACACTCTGCCCTGCAGAACTTCGCACTCTGGTGCAGGAGTTACAGTAACTTCTGCTCTCATGAAATATATTTCTCTAGAAGAGAAATATATGGTTCAACTTTCTCCTTATACCTGACTTTGCTGTCTGAGTTTGCTCTTCCTGGAAATGGGATGCTTGGTAGAAGAGAAGTTTATGGAGTAAATGGAGAAGTTTATGGAGAAGAGAAGTAATAGGAGTTTATGAGGCAGACAATGGGGATAAGGAGGAGAAACAATGCATCATATCTCCCAGAAACTAGGGCATTAGTCATTGAGCAGACATTCCCAAAGATAAGGTGGTTTAGTTAATCTTGATGATGCCAGAGTAGCATTAAAGTAGGAACAACAAAACCAATGAGTAATCAAATGGGAAGGTAATTTGCAAATTCCATTTTTCCTGGCATGAGCAAACAGAAAGACACTCCAAGGGGGTGACCTGGGCTTGAAAACCTGTTTCTCAGACAATCACTTCCTTTGACCATTTAGAAACTCAGTTTTGTCTTATACAACACTCCTTATTTACTAAGATAGCCAGTCACTCACACATTAAAAGAAAAAAAAGACACTTAGTATTATTTAAAGAGATCCCAAGATATAATCTGAGACATAGAGAAAAAGACAATATTGATGGGAGCAAAAACAAGAGAGAAAGAATGGGAAACCCAAGCACGGATGCAAAGAGTAATGGGGTGAAGAGAGATAAACTGAAGGCACCTTGGGCCCCTGAGGTTCTATAAATCATGATGTTGTAGTGCAGAATGAGACTTCTGGGTGCTAGGAATGGATGTGAGGTGGGGGAGAGGGAGAAGAAGAAAGTACCATTCGGTTTCTGGAAACAAATTTTTCCACATTTGCAGTTTTTTTCTGTGAGCCTCATGACACCTATTTATCTTCCTTCTGTACATAGTTACAGGTTGCATATAGTGCTGGTGCCTCTTAAAATATATTGCTAAGGGAAGAAAATGGACCCAAAGGAGAGGTCCTCTCACTCAGATCTACATGTTCCGAAACACCTGGAATCTACCAGTGACCCTTTTAAGGGCCGCTTTCACATCCTTGTTTCTCAGACTATAGATCAGAGGGTTCAGCATGGGTATGACCACAGTGTAGAAGACAGATACGACCTTGTCTTCTTCTGGAGATTTGCCTGAGCCACTCCGCAGATACATGAAGCTGAGGGTCCCAAAGAAAAGGGCCACAGCAGTGAGATGGGAGGCACATGTAGAGAAAGACTTGGCCCTGCCACCTGAAGACTTCATTCTCAAAACGGCCTTGATGATGAGCAGGTAGGAAATCAGGATGGCCAAGGCGTTGGCCAAAATCACAAAGTTGCCGAAGAAGACAATGATAATCTCAGTGTTTGTTGTGTCACCACAGGCAAGCTTCAGCAGGGGTGGGAGGTCACAGAAGAAGAAGTCGATCTGATTGTTGTTGCAGAAGGAGAGGGTGAAGGTACATGTGGTACGCAGGATGGCCCCTGATATCCCACAGACATAAGCTCCCACCACTAACCTCCAGCAGATTCTGGGATTCATGGCCACAGTGTAGAGCAGTGGGTTGCTAACCGCCACATAGCGGTCATAGGCCATCACTCCCAGCAGGAAACACTCTGTGCCTGCACAAATGGTGAAGAAAAAGAACTGGGCAGAACATTGGCCATAGGAGATGATTGTCTTGCCTGTGGCCAGTGTGGCCAGGATCTGAGGGGTGATGACTGAGGTATAGCAGGCATCTAGAAGGGAGAGGTGGCTCAGGAAGAAGTACATTGGGGTGTGGAGCTGGACATCCAGTTTGATTAGAATAATCATCCCCACATTCCCCAGAATGGTGACTAGATAGAAGTTCAGAAACACCAGAAAGAGGAGACTCTCCAACCCAGGGTAGTCAATAAAGCCCATGAGAATGAAATTGGTCACTGCGGTGAGATTATTCTTGGCCATGGATTCGATGAAGACTCTTGATGAGACTAAAATAAAGAAAAAATCTCAGAATTGAAGGACAATTTCTTTCTTTCTCAGTGAAAGTTAGGTTTATATTTTTGGGCCAATTTATTGAACTTGTTTTTGAGAAATCCTGTACCTGGCTGATTCTCCTGGGGCATCAATGTTCTTCTGTAATTTTTGAAGCTGAGCCATGAGCTGGTGTTTCTTATTCAAACAAATTCTTGTTTATATTTAGACATTTCTGTGAAGATAAGAGGCACATATAGACTCTGAGATTTGGAAAGCATCTATTTAGCGTCTGTTCTAATCCCCATGGATGCTGGAGTCTCCTGTACCACATACTCTCCATGTGGCTGTAAGTTGCTGTGTGGGTCTCCATCTGTGGACAGCTCTATTTGTCAATTCTCTTTTTGAACCTGGATTCTCTCTTCCTTTATCTTGCACACATTGGCTTCGTTTTTACCCCTTCCAGACACTCATGACAATTTAATCCTTTCTCATGAAAACCTTTCAGAAGTTGGAAGATGATGAATCTACTCTTCATGTTGACTATTCCCTCATATTACTTGTTGATATATTTTTTCTAATTGTATAATCATTCATCATTTGGTCAAAAATTGCTTAGTCACATGGCATTAAAATATGTTGTTTAAGGCTACAAACTTAACTAGAACATATAAGTTCTGGAGACTTAATGAACAGCATAGTGATTATAATCAACAATACTATATTATAAACTTCAAAGTTGCCAAGAGACTAGTTCTTAATTGTTCTTATCACAAAGAAGACATAATAATTATGGGACATGAAAGAGATGTTAGTTTACACTATGGTGGCAATCATATTGCCATATATAAATATATCAAATCAACACATTGAACACCTTAAACTTACAGAAAGTTGTTGTCAGTTATATCTTATAATATTAATAACAGATAACTAAAAGGTTTTTCTTCCACTTTAATCTTTTCCACTCTAATCTTGATTTCAGGGCTTCCTGCAGCTCTAATCAGGGGCCACTAGTGAGAAGGAGACACTGGGTTCTGAATGTTTGTGATTCTGTAGTATATTCTCTGCTCTTTGCTAGGTATTCCTTTTGCTGTCTCCCTAGATTTTACTTTATCTTTATGATGAATGGAGTAAAAATCTCCGTGTAGTTTTTTAGATAATCATATTCTTCTTACTTTTAAATCATGAGAAAACTTGCCTGATTTTAACATGTTTGTCAATATCTAATTCTGAGAGAGTCATAGTCTATTTTCTTTTATCCCATGGCAAGGTCCTGGGGTTCGCTCTGATTTAGGGACAAGATTGTTCGTTGCACCTGACCAGAGATTAGGTGGCAGATCACAGGGCTACAGACGCAGCCACACTGGGTTTGTGCCACATGCATGCTAGGCCCACCTAATGTATTAGCTCCGATCCTTCCAACAGCCCCACGGGTTGGGTGTAGTCATGGCTACTTCACGGATGACCAAAATGAGGCTTGCAGAGGTTAAGGAAGTTGCCTAACTTGCCACACACATGGGAGGAACAAAATCAACACTTAAATCTAGGATTTTCTAACTCTAAATTCTGTGCTTTTTCTGCCACAACTTGCTGTCCTCTTACAGAAAAGGAATTACACATTCTGCAGACCCAAGTCTCAACTTTTAAAACCATAGCACCTCTAAGATGAGGATTAGGCAAATACTCATCTTCCATGGGAGAAGAGGATTAAATTTGATTTTGGAATTTTGGGGGGTAGTTCCTATCTTTTCTTCTTTCTTCTTTTGGGGTTAAGCTAGACTTAGTTGGGTCATATCCTATCTTTGGAAAGTTCTTGGGAAAATTGTTTAACCAAATTAGAGTCTCAAGTTTCTCAATAATAAAATAGAAACATAATAATAATTTTTGAAAACTTAAATGGATTTTTACCTAATGTGGTAGAGCGTGTTTATTTTTCAGAGAGACAATTTCAAGAATATTTTCCATAAGGAAAAGTTTCAGGACCAGAAAGTGACACCCAGTTCTTTACGATCTTATTTAAGAAGGGGTTTGGGTTGCCAGCAGCTTGGGTGGGCCAAGAGTAGAGGGCAGCTACAGGCTTCTTGAACCCAGAACAGTTTATAAGAGTGAAAGCAAGGTCTATGACCAGTAGACATTTTAAGAAATCCCAGGGACACATGGGTTGCTATCCTCACTTGTAAAATGTTTTATTTATAATATGTAATGTAGAAAAATATGAGATCTCTGGAGGGAGTGAGGAAAGAGACAATCTTACCTGGGTGAACCCTTCAGAGATGAGGAGCCTCTGAAGTTTTTGCTTACTTTAACTTGAAGTGTTCTCCCAAACTCTTTTTTCTCTTGATTCCAAAGTTTGAGTCCACTGGGTAGAATGAAAGAGCTCAAGTAAGTTAACTCTCCTCACTGTATTGGGATTGCTGTCTCAACATATTAGTGTCAACATTACTTAGGTCTTGCCCTGAGCAGGTGGCAGGCTGAACACTATAAAGGCTTTATTTCATTTCAACTTGACAGTAACATTGTCAGAGTGGAATATTTATCTTTATTTTATAAGAAACTGAGGCTTAGAACATTGCATATTTTGTCTAAGCTTTCATAGCTGGAAAGAGAAGATGTATGGATCTTAAGCATGGTCTCCTTGACCCCAGAACAGGGATGCTGAACCACGATGGTGTGATGCCTTTCCTTATATTGGTCGTCATTTATTAAGCATCTGCTCTGTGCCAATCAGGATATAAACATTCTACATACCTTTTCTCACATAATTCTATAAATGACCCCATGCTAGAGGTAATATTTTGTCCTGGAGAAAATGAAGACTCTGAATAGTTAAGTAACTTACCCAGGGTGATGTGATTAGTCAGTGAAAAAGCCCAGATTATAATTCAGGTCTGTCTTATCCCAAAGCTAAAGCTATAGTGCATATGACCAATTCCACCTCCAGCATAATCAAGGGAAGTACCATAATTTACTAAAAAGTCCCTCGCCTGAGCAATGCAGTCTAATACCCCACCCTTGACCCATGAAGCTGTTTATATTTCCTAAAATTTACCTGGAAACACATAAGGCCAAAGAGATTACATCTGCGGGCTTAAAAAAATTACTTAGTCTTACTTGTGTATTTTATACAAGAGCTGAAATTCCAGTCTGGACACAGTCCCATTAGATGACTAGTTACGATGACAATGGCCAGATTCTCTGCCCAGTTTCGCCTTCCCTAGTTTGTGTGAATCTTACTTTAGAGCCAGTATCCTCTCAATGTTATTAAAGTCACAATTATATCTTAATTACCTGATGAAATTATCCAGTTGGGTTTATCTTAGGTTTGGAAGCAAAATAATCTAAGGTCATTTGAGCTAATAGTGCTCAAACAGATTAATATGGCTGACAGATTTTAGGTTTCTTCTTACCAAGAAAACCAGAGAGATATTTAAAGTGCTTTTGGGGATGGTCTTGTGGGAGGGATACAGTGAGCCAAGTGTGGTTCCTGAATCAAGAAGAAGCACCTGGGACAGCCCCCAGGGCCCCCGGGAAAAGCCAGCCTTGTCTGGGAGAACACACTTCAGCGGGAGCTCATTATCTCATCTTCTCCACACATCTGAGAGGATTAAAAACAAATCTCGTGGAAAGAAATGAACAAACAAAACAGAAACAAACTCATAGATCCAGAGAACATTTTGATGGTTGCCAGATGAGAGGGAAGGGGTTTGGAGGAATGGCTGAAAAAGGGAAAGGGATTAAGATGTGCAAATTGCCAGTTACAAGAACAGTCGCTGGGATGTAAAGTGCAGCATGGGGAACACAGTCAATAATATTGTAGTAACTGTGCATGGTGTCAGATAGCTATTACACTTACCAGGGTGATCACTTCATAGGTTATATAGATGTCTAATCACTATGCTGTACACCTGAAATCAATATAATATTGTGTGTCAATTATAACTGAAAAATAAAAATTATTAAAAAACCCCACAAATCTTGTGGGATCTCTAGGCAACTCCTAAGTTTCATTGATCTGAAAGCTCATTTGAAGTTTCTGTAGGGAATGAATTTGGTTCCTCTTTGTCAGTGGCCATCGGTGGCCTGCTGTCCCAGCTAGTCAGTGCTAATGCCAGGACTGGAGCTCAGTTCTCAGGACCCATGTGAAGTTCTCTTTCAACTGCATCCATCCTTAGACCTACTGTCAGGTCTCATTTCAAGGGCTGAAACCTACCTGTGTTGTCTGCTGAGAATTTCATAAGGAAGGGTGATTGTTGGTTCAGGAGGGAATGAGGATAAACATGGTTCATTTGAATTTGTATGCAGAGTAGCTTGTTAGTTAACCTTTTGTAAAGATCTATTGCTGGAGTTTCTATGAGCAGCTTTTCCCAGCTCTTGCAGCTTGCATTTCTTCCCTGGTCTCTGAAACCCACATACCTTTTGTTATAACCACACGATTTGGCACTTAATTCCTCTTGCCTTTCCTTGTTCATGGCTGTTCCCTGGTGGTTAGTTTCATCCCCCCTGCTAGACTGTGGGTTTTCGGGACACTGTCTTGTTTCCTTCTAATAACTTGTGTTCTGCTTCCAGAGACAATCATCCCTTTCAGGAACATCAACCCTTTGCCCTGTATGTATCCATCCACTCATCAATCCAGGAGTTTTTCAGCAATCAGGGTCTCAAGGAGGCCATGTGCCCCACTCACTCCAAAGTAACATGGTTGCCATAAAACCCTTTGATAATTAACAAGCATTCAGCCACACTAGGGTGGTTTTTGCAATTGCAGATGTCAAATGATGCAAGAATATATTACAAATAAGGGAGGCAGCCACAGATTAGGACTTTTGGCAGAACAGACAATTCTATCTCCCAATGCACACTTGACAATATTTATTATCATTTCCTGTTAATTAAATATTCATCGAAATAACTCTGTAGTTATAAGAGTACATGCACTGTATTGCAAATGTTCCCTGGAGTGGTTTGGAGGGGAGAGTGGCAACTGGGACAAGGTAGACAAGTAGGGAGAATATACCAGTAATGACAGTATTCCATCGAACATCCCCTGGGGAATTTGTGGAAATAACGATGTTCTAATACCTTTCCCAACAACTATTAATAGCGTTTATTGGCATAGTGTGAGTATAGTGGTTTAAATGTCTTCCTTTACTCTTTTGATATTGTCCAAATATTTTATACTAAGTGGGTTGTATTTACAATCAGCTAAGTGACACCAGGAAGTGCGGGATAGTGGTTAAGAGCAAGGTGTCTGGGCCAGCCTCTCCTGGTTCCAGTCTCAGCCCTTCCTCTTACTACCTGTATGACTATGGGTGGCTATTTCACTTCTCTGAGTCTCAGTTTCCTCACTGGCAGAGCAGAAGAATAGTAGTATCTACCTTACAGGATTGTTGTGAGGAGTTAGTTAATGGGTTAAACATAGATAAAACGAACATAGTATACTAGGCACTGCTTTAAGTACTTTATATGCAGATTATTAATATTAGTTGAGTAAATGAGTAAGCAGACTGCTGGAACTTCACACAATCACTTATTTCACTTGTGCCCCATAAATGAGATTGGTCAGAAAGCATTGCCTTGAGTTGATGATAACTCTTCAGGGAGCAGAATGCAGAGATATCCCCCACCCCATCTCCAAAATGGGATTAATTTATGGTGAGGCTGCCAGATAGGACAAAGCTTGAGTGAGGAAGAAATTGAGAAAGCTAACTTTGCAGGGGTCCTTTTCTGAAGGCTTCTTTTCTCTTGGAATCAGAGAAGCCTAATTAGAAGAAGTTTAGGGTCTGATTACAGACCACCCACCCTGAATCAGAGGCAAAGCCCCTTGCCCCAGTCTTCTAATTGCCTTCCTGGAGCACCGAGGATAGGGCAGAGATCCAGGCAGCTATTAAGAAGTACCTCTGTGGATGCTGGGGCTCACAAGCTATAGGTGATGAAGATGTTTGTTCATATGGCCCCAAAGTCCCATTTAGATACCACATTCTGCTCTCACCTAGCCCAGTCATCTGGATTAGGGAAGGACTTCTTGGTCCTGCCAAAGGTAAGTGTGGCCATAGTGGATCAGAGAAAAAATGAAGCACAGTTCAGGCTCAAAATAGACTTGACAACCTGAATTTTGTTTTTTTGACCCTCTCTTAAATCTAGGAGGATTCAAGATGGCAGCAGAGTAGGTGAAAGCTGCACTCACCGCCCACCCCCACCCAAGACCAAACTGGAATTCCACCTAAAATGTAGAACAAGAACAATCAACCTGAATAACCAACCAAAGCCTAGCAGAACAGAAGTCTTATAACCAAGGATTTACAGGAGAAGCCACATTGAGAC
>CM052543.1:8224208-8243741 GCA_028533065.1 Trachops cirrhosus | reverse complement strand
AGAGACACATACAGTAATACCATTCATTCATAAACAGAAAAAAAAACCCTGTATCTCGCAACATGGTGGATAGACCTTGACAACATTATGCTAAGTGAAATAAGTCAGAGAAAGACAAATGCTGTATGATCTCACTTTTACGTGGAATCTAAAACATTGAACTCCAAGAGGCAGAGAGTAGACTAAGAGGTTGGGGAAATGGGGAATGTTGGTCAGAGGGGCTATACTTTCCATTATAAGATGAATAAGTTCCAGATCTAATGTACAGCATCGTGACTATGGTTAGCAATACCGTGCTGCATACTGGAATGTTGCTGAGAATGTGTCTTAAACATTTTCCCCATCACAACAACAAAACCAAAACGGTAAGCCTGTTGAGATGAAGAATGTGTCAACTAACCTCATTGTGGTGAACATTTCACAACACATGGGCAGCAAATCATCACATTGTGCATCTTAAACTTAGACCATATCATAGGTCAATAGAGCTGGGGGGCAAAAGACAAAAGAAAAAACATGAAAACTTTACTTGTGATTTCCCTTTTTTCATGTATATTTATTTGAATGCATGAATGCAAGTATAAAGCCAATTTAACTATATTATTACATAAGGGCACTCATGTGTAGGGTAGAATGATGGGGTATAACCCACACAACATATAATCTTGGCTCTTTGGTTCAAGTGTATATTTACTTTTGTGTATGGGCATGGATATCATCTGGGTGAGTCATAACACTTCCGATAAGATCAGCAACAACCACAAAGAAATTCTTTTTTTTTTTTTGTCATGGACACAGACCTATACAGTACGGATACACTTCTCAGATTTCCTTTTCTGTCCCCCTGTTGCTCCCAGCCTATTTGTCTAACCTGCAGGGAGGGGATCATGCTGTCATAGTCTTGTGCAAATGACCACAGGCTGCTCAGGCCCCAGAACTGCCTCCTCCTGCTCATGGATCTCCCATATCTTTTTGGCAGCAATAGTGGTAGAAGGTAAAAAAGAAAATGAAGCGTTTTGGTTATAAAATTTTTTTTAAATTGGTGATGGAGTTCAAAGGAGATAAGATAGCTCTAGGTTCTTAAAAAAAATTATGGGGTGGGGAGTAGACCCTAACCAGTGTGGCTCAGTTAGTTGGGCATTGTCCAGCAAAGCGAAGGTTGCCGGTTCAAAGGTTGCTGGTCAGGACACACGCCTGCGTTGTAGGTTCAGTCTCCAGCTGGGACATGCATGAGTGGCAACCGATTGGTGTTTCTCTCTCACATTGATGCTTCTCTCCCCTTCTTTCCCTCTCTCTTCCCCTCTCTCTAAAAACAGGTAAATAAAAATCTTTAAAAAGTTTATTGGGGTGGCATTAGTTAATAGGATTATATAGGTTTTAAGTTATAGCTCCTGGTTCTAAATCTCACTTTGCCTGATGCTGAATTCAAACCTCAAACCATATTTTCTTCTGAATCTTACTTAGATAGAAGGTGTGGGAGGATAAATCACTTGAGAAACTGGGGAGAGCTGACAGAAGTTGAAAGGAAAGTAGGCTGCCTGCCTCCCTGTGGTGCGTCTGCCAGCTTGTGCGTGGAGACCAAGGTGCTTTATGGACATTATACAATTCATCCTTTTAATCCTATTGGGAAAGAAGGCCTCAGCTGTTTTCACTTATCTCTCTTCAAAACCATGAACTGTTCTGAAAACTGTTGAAAAGAACATTGTGTCTTTTTCTCAACTTACCTTTATCTTTATTTAAAACATAATATTGCAAATACACACAAAAATGACAGCAACAGCAATAACAAAAGTACTTTTTTCCCTTGTAATGGAATGAACATCTAAACTTTCCGATTCTAGCCTTAGTAAATGTGTTTCTTTGGGTTCTGAAAACCCTCAAAAAGGTATTGTATAAATAGACTGTCTACATTTATTACTTTATATTTTCACTATGGAAGTCGTCTAAAATATTTTATACATTAATTCAATAAATTAAGTTTTTTTAAAAAAAGATTTTATTTATTTTTAGAGAAGGGGAAGTGAGAAGAAAGAGAGGGAGAGAAATCTGGATTGTGTGAGAGATACGTGGATCATTTACCTCTCACATATCTCCAGCTGGGGACCTGGCCTACAACCCAGCCATGTGCCATGACTGGGAATCGAACCGGTGACCCTTCAGTTTGCAGGCTGGCATTCAATCCTTTGGGCCACACCAGCCAGGGCCAACAAATTAACTTCTTAAGGGGCTACTATATGCTGGACACATTGCTAGCAGTTTGGGAGCTATATCGATGAAGAAGATAGGTAAAACTCTCTTTCTTTGTGGAGTGTACATCCTAATGGAGGAAGTAGACAATAAACTGAATATAAAAAACAAGTAAATGATATAATAAACTATATAGTATGTTGAAAGGTGTTGAGTGTTATGGGAAAAAACTGGAGACACAAATTTTATAACGTGAGTGAGGAATTCCCTGTCTCAGAGATACTGGATAAAGTGCTAGGAGGTCATTATTTCCTTTCTAGGATGAACATAATCTTAACTGTATCCATTGAATAACAACTTTCATTATCTCTGCCCTCCCAGCCCCGGAAAACCACTATTGTATTCTCTGCTACTATGAGTTTGGCTATTTCAGATATCTGCTATAAGTAGAATCGTGCAGTATTTGTCCTTCTGTGACCGGCTTATTTCACTTAGCGTAATGTCCTCAGGTTTATCTATTTTGTAGCAAATGCCAGAACTTCCTTCTTTCTAAAGGCTGAGTAATATTCTACTGCATATACCACAAATGTATACACCACATTTTCTTTATGCATCCATCCTTTGATGACCACTTAGGGTGTTTCCATATCTTGGCTATTGTAAATAATGCTATTCTGAATATCGGTGTACATGTATATGTTCAAGTCCCTGTTTTCTATCCCTTGGGTGCAATACCTAGAAGTGGAATTGCTGAATCAGATGGTAAAACTTTGTTTAGCATTTTGAGGAGCCCCTTACTATTTTGCACAGTGACTCTACATTCCCAAAAACAGTGCTCTAAGATTCTAGTTTTTCCACATCCTTACCAGCACTTGTTATTTTCTTCTTTTTTTCCTCTTTGATAGCCATTCTAATGGGTGTGAAGTGGTATCTCATTGTAGTTTTGATTTCCATTACTTTCATGTTGAGTGATATTGAACATCTTTTCATGTGCCTTTTGGCCATTTGTATATCTTCTTTGGAAGAATGTATGTTCAAGTCTTTTGCTCATTGAAAAAAAAAACTGGTTGTTGTTGAGTTGTATGAGTTCTTTGTATATTCTGGATGGCAATTTCTTGTCCGATATATGATTTGCAAATATTTTCTCCCATTCTGCAGTTTGCCTTTCAATATGTTGATTGTGCCCTTTAATATACAACATTTTAAATTTTGATGGGGTCCAATTCATCTACTGTTTCTTTTGTTGCCTGCACCCTTGCTGTCCTGTGCAGGAAATCATTGCTAAATCTGGTGTCATGACACTTTCCCCCTGAGTTTTCTTCTAAGAGTGTTTTGGTTTTAGCTGTTATGTTTAGGTCTTTGATTTATCTTGAGTTAATTTTTGTATAGGGTGTAAGGTAAGAATCTAATTTTATTCCTGTGCATGTGGACATCCAGTTTCCCCAGCACCATTTATTGAAAAAAAGCACTCAACCAACGTTTGCTGAAATCCTTAGGACAATGAGAGGAAATGTGGTGTAAAAAGTCACGAGACTGATGCAAGAGGACTCTGGACTCATTTTCTGGCCCACTCTTCTTCTTTCTGTATATTGTTGGTCCCATTTTATCAATGGAGAAAATTAAGCCCAGAAGGTTAAATAATCCTAGCTCCTGCAGCTAAGTAGCAAGTGTGTTTTAAAACTGCTATTGAGAAGATGGTATCACATTTTTCACTTTCACTGTTTATCTGGGGAAGGGGACACTCCTCAAGGAGGATGAATCCAAATTTGCAAGAGACTGAAACTGTCTTCAGCATGAATATTGTTTTTATTGTACAAACAATATAAAGTAAAACTCTTCTGTTTATGTTTGTGGGACTGCACAGATAGTAGGGTGCAAACATTGGATGAGGGGTCTGAGCTAAATATGCTGGGAGAACATATTCTAGTGGGTATTATTTCATAATTGTGTGGACACAACCAGTCTCTGATGAGCAAAAACACTTGTAGATGATGTGGTCAGTGAATTAATGTCTAGTGTCCATTTCTTTACTTTGCATGGAACTACCCCAGGCGCTAACACAAGTGTCTTGGTTGTGATGTTACTCAGTTCCCCAGGAGCTCTAGGTGCTTACATTTCTTTTCCAGTTGGAGCCATCATATACTGTAGGTAAGGGAATTGGGGTAGAAAGACACTCCTGAATAGTTCAGATTTCCCTGTTATCAGGAACCTTGGCAGGGACACTATTAAAGTTCATGAGACCATTGCTGCATTTCCTAGGACATTTCAGAAAGCAAATACGCCATGTGGAAATCCTCTAGGCCAGGAGAACAGAGGTCCTGAGTCTCAGAAATTACAGATTAAGTAGAAAGAATCAAGAAATTTGGTATGAGGATCTGGGGAGGTGCAGGTGTGAGTCAGTGCTGGAAGCCATGATGTGATGGGGGATAGATTGGATGACAAATAAAGGATAAGAACAATTAAAATGGCAGAAGAAGAACACTTAAAAGTAGCTAGTTGCTGAATTCCCTGCAAAAGGACTGTTTCCGTGTGTGGTGAACGGGAGAGCCATGTCCCAGACACACTGACAGCAGCAGAGCTTTCAAATTTAAACTATCATGGAGGATATTTACTTGGCCATATCTTATTGTTTTAACTTGTCTTTCTTTGATTATTAATGAGGTTTAGAATAGTCTCAATTTATTTGCATCATTTATATTTCTTTTGTAAAATTTTTATGTGCTTTGTCAATTGATTTGTAAGAGTGATATTTGTATGTTGGGGAAATCAATCCTTTGTCTGTCATTTGCATTGCAAATTTTCCCCCAAGTTTGTCTTTTGAGTGTGTCTGTGGTGTTTTTAACTGCCAAAAATTTTAAAATTTAATGTAATTAGATTTATCTTGTCTTTTCCTTTGTAGCTTCAAAGTTTCCTGTTGTGATTAGAAAGTCCTAAGATAACCAAATTATTCACCCATATTTACCCTCAGATTTGTTAAATTTCATTTTATTTCCATGTCCAAATTCTTGGATGCCTTTGGAATTTGTTTTCCGTTTCTTTGGGATTGCTCAGCGCCACTGTCTCCCCACTAGAATGTGGGTCTCAGGAAGTCAGGCACCGAGCTTTTCCTACCTGCCAATGGGAGGCAGTGTGGGGCGCCCGGTAAGCATTTAGTAAACACTCCTTTAATCAGTACTTGAATGAAATTCTAAAGGATAAAGCAGTGAGCTAAATCTATCAGAAGGAAAACCGTTATCTCTGGATTTTATACTTTAAAAGGAATGAAAACCGAGTGGACCAGGTCCAGGAAATAAAAAACAAGATGGGGAAGGAACTGGAAACCCAGATGGACAAGGAGCTATGGATGCTGTCATAGAGAAAACTCCCCAGGGAGTTTTGTCTAGTATTAAGCAGATGGGCTAGAGCTAGCGGTGGGTGCTTTGGTTTTCAGAGTTTAGGGAAGAGCTCTGGAATGAACTGCTCAAAGAGGGAACGGGTTGTGTTTGGAGGTGATGAGCTGTTTTTCCGTGTGAATGCTCAAATATTCAACTTTGGGAGTCTTGGGGATTGTTGTAAAAGAGTCAAACTTCAAGAGTCAAGCAACTGTGAGCCAGGGGTTGAAGATAATTGAATAGGGAAGGGCGGGGAACTGTGAATGCTGGAGGCTCTGTCCTGCCTAAAGGAGCAAATCTCCAGCCAAGTGTTACCCTAAGTTAACAGAATATTTAAATAAAATTAAAATTTTAAATGTGAAGTTTCTTGGTTTTTAAAATATTTTTTTTAATGGACCAAACAAAATTTATCTGCTGGCCGGGTTTCTCTTCTGATCCACCACTTTGCAACCCCTGTTTCAGATAGAAGAAAAATTGCATCTAGAATGTCACAGTGTCTGGACTAGATGACCTTTCAGAACTCTTCTACCCTTGGCTCTCTGATTTCCTGAGCTATATATATGTGAGGGATTATTAATAGTGGCAGTATATCACTAGAATGTGACTCAGCATATAAGAAGAGAGGATAGAACAAAGGAAGAATTAGGGTTTGATGAAGGAAAAAGGGTCTCTGGAATTAGTCTGATGTATACAGCTGATTATGACAATAAATATTAATTTCTGGTAATAATAGAGTGTGAGAAAGTTACACAAGCAAGTCTTAAGAGGAGAGAAAAAGTCAGGAAATATTTAAAGTGGCAATGGAGCGACAGATATATAGAAGGAGGGGAGAGAGAGAGGAAGAGAGGTAGGAGGACAGTTTTGGACTAAAACTTCATGTACAAAATGAGAAACTAAGAGTTTAAAGTCTCTACCCTCAGCCCAGTGTCCTGGAGATACAGGCTCTTCTGTAGGCTGCACCCTTCACTAATAAGGTGGAGTGTTTTTATTGCTAGGCTGAGCAATAAAAATCAATGCTATGTATTTTTGGTTCTGTGATGAAGCTGAGAAAGCCTAAAAGGAATGGGAGTTGTTATACTTCCCAATCCAACATGATGTTACTGTATCTTTTTATCCATTATTGGGAAGGACTAAGTCCAAAGCTAAGGAGGAATGATGGCATTTCTTCACACAGCACCTGTGACTCAAAAGACAGAATTCCTTCACTGATCTCCTGGCCATCCTTTCTGAAGAACATTAAGAAAGAATTTTTCAAGTCAGGCTAGACTGTCCATTGAAGAAAGACTCCATCTAGTGTGAGGTCTTGATGATTCCATCTTGATGTGACCCACAGCTGTGTATAGCAACACGGTCTATTTCTTGAAGGTACTATTTGAGCAGTAGTTCAAGACTCTTGTAATTCAATTGAATTAATTCATTTACTGACACTCTACTGGGTATCAGTTGTGGCAATTAGGAATGAAGACAAGATTCTGTCTTTAGATATTTACTGATGGCTTCTTGAGGGAGAACATTATTCTCCATATAATATTTAGCTGTAATCTTTAGGGGTTTTTAATTTAATTTTGTTATTATTTTAAAAATGTATGATTATTGGTTTTAGAGAGAGAGGGAGGGGGGAGAGAGGGGGTGAGAGAGAGAGAGAGAGGAAGAGATTGAGATCAATGTGAGAGAGAAACATTGATTGGTTGCCTCCCATATGTGCCCTGACAGGGGATCTAACCCACAACCTAGGTATGTGCCCTGACAGGGGATCTAACCCACAGCCTAGGTATGTGCCCTGACTGGGACAACGTTCCAACCAACTGAGCCACACCAGCCAGGGTTGGTTTTTAACTTCAGAGGGGTTTCTTGCACCAAGATTTCGATAACTTGATGATAGCTAGGTGCCTTTATCTGAGGAAAACAAACATACCCTTATACAATCAAATTTTGCAGTTAAGAACATAAAGGTGAGGCTTTTGTTTATTTATGGGAGAAAAAGGAGAATTTCTCCATACTTAGAGTTCATGTTATATAAACTACTTAATTAATTTCAGACTTCCTAAGAGTGACTGCCTATAAATCGTCTGAACCATTCAAATTTTATCGTATCACTATTTCAAGTTTTCCAGCTAGATAAGGTCTATGGTAATTGGATATACAATGAATTGAATCTTATTTCTCCCAACTCATATGCTAGAACCCTAATCCTCAGTGTGATTGTATTTGGAGTAAGGAAGTAATTAAGGCTAAATGATGTTTTAAGGTTGGGCCCTAATCTGATAACATTGGTGTCCTTATAAGAGGAGACACCAGATACATCACTCTCTTTCTCTCCACTATGTGAGGGCACAGCAAGAAGGAGGCCGTCTACAGGCCAGGAAGAGAGCTCCCACCAGAATGCAACCTGGCATTCTGATCTTGGATTTCAGCCTCCAGAACTGACAAAATAAATTTTTGTTGTTTAAACCACCCAGTCCATGACATGCTGTTATCGCAGTCCCAGCAGACTAATACAGATACAAAACCTGAGGTGAAGAGAACTTTCAAGTATTAATAAGAATGGTGAGCACTTGGCCTGTGTAAATAGAACCTGAATTCTGTACTGGAAATACAAGAATGAGTAATCTTAAATTTCATTTTGATGCCAGTGGCACTGCTGTTTAAAGTGAAATCCCTTGAAGACATACTTAGCTTTAGCAAAGTCAGGTTCAATGAGTATTATGAAAGAATTCTCCTTCATTTAGCTCACTGTCTCAGAATGATGTAATCTCTACTGGTGGAGAAAACAATAGCATGGGCAAATTCATAGCCTAATCAAACAGGTACTATGTAAGAGTAATCTTTTGTTATTTTTTAGGACTTTAGACTGTTTTCCTTATGAGGAATTGACGTGATTGTTGAAATGGATTCCAATTTTTTTCCTTAAAAAGCAAACATTAATTGTGATCCTATTCTGTATTCACCACTGGGGTAAATCTACTTTTGAAAAATGCAAGAAAATAAAAGACACAGTCATGTTCTCAAGTTCTGTGCAGGAAGCAAGACTAACATACAGGAAACAGTACCAGGAGAGGATGCGTATCAGCTGCCACAGTGGGGTGGGGGGGCAGTCTCCAGGTTATTTATGAAAACCTTCAAGACCATTTTGTTAGCAGTTAGTTCAAACTCTAAGGTGATGGGTAGATAATAAAATAGAAATTCTGTAATTTAGATTTTCTCGATTCAGATTGGTCTTCTTGGCTAGAGAGATCTTCTGATATTAAGAAAAAAAATTATGTAGTACCTCTGCTATATTAAAGGTATTTTACTCATGTCGATATGGCCTAAGCATATATTTTATTTTAAAGAGTAAATATCTTACTTTAAAAATGGAACAACATTGTAACAGCAGATATTTTGGAGGCAAGGAAACTTCTCTGAGATTTCCGCTGTATCAACCAGTACTCTCTTGTCTGTCTCTCTTTATCCATCTCTTCTGTCTGTCTGTGTCTCTCCCACTCTGTATACATACACATACACACCACACGTATATTGATATTGTGTATTTATAATATTTATCTGTCATATATAATATATATCTGTATATGTAACATATGTATATGTAATATATATGATAATTTTTGGCTCATTTCCTGTATAGCAGAGTCCTCTCTAGACATAAAGTCAACACCTTGCAGTTTCAGTTCCAGAATAGCTTATTAAACTATCAGCACATGAGAAATAGAAGACTGTGGATGTTGGAGAACAGAAAAGATTGGACTTCCCTATAGAATAATGGATTTTCCTCCAGTAACTTATGAGTCAAACTAATGCTTTGGAACATAGGTTTTAGTTACTCTTAAGGTATAGACCAAGCCCTGAATAAGGCTTGTAAAACCCTACGTGACCTGGCCCCAACCAACTGTACTATGCTCCCCTTAGCCAAGCCCTGGTTGTGCTGTTTCTTTCCAGTCTCTTAAATATGTGGCCTTGGCTAATTCCAGTCCAGGGCCTGCCCAGGCCATCCCTTCCACTCCCTCTACACATGTTGCTCCCAACGACAGTCAGCTCTCAGCACACTTCCGCAGGAAGCCTTCTAGGACTTCTCTTTCCTCTCTCATAGCTATGCATGTTTCCTCTGTTTAGCACTTAGACACAGTATAATTTTACATTTTTGAGCAATTATTTAATGTTTAATTACCATCTATTCTCCAGTTGGATTATAAATGGCAACAGTGCATGAGTTGCATCTCTTTTGCTCATCATTGAATCCCTATCCTCTAGTAACAGAAATAATGGTTGAGAAGAAGTAAGGAGGAAAGAAAGGGAAATTATGGAATGGTTGGAGTAGCATATGCTTCATGTGGGGCTTGAAAGTTCTGAGGACTTCATTTTCAGAAGACAGAAGGAGCAGATGTGAATGGAGAGGTGCATGAATTGTTGCCCTTCTAAGTTCTTCAGCTAAATAGCTAATGAGATATCCTCCCATCCTTTGGGCCCCACTTCCCGCTCAGGCTCCCTTAGTCAGGGATTGTTGGTTGTGGCAAAAGGAAATCTACTTAAGCTAGCTCAATACAAGTGGGAAATTTTACCGTAATGATAAAATAGCCAATTTCATGGATACAGGAGCTCAGTTGCAGCTAGAGCTCACGGGAACTGGGTTCCAGAGGTGCCTGGGGAACCAAAGCTTCACTCTCAGCTCTCAGGGGTGCCATGATCTGGTTCATCTTTCCTTCACTCTGACTCTTCCTGGGCCCTTCTTTTAGCAAATTTCCTCTGTTTGCAAGGGCTCAACACAATTACAAACCTTTGAATATACATTATAAATCAGTACAAATTCTTTCTATGAAACTGATTACAGTATCTGCATTCTGAAAATTTTTATTAAATTTATTGGGGTGACATTGGTTGGTAGGATCATGTAGATTTCAGGTGCACATTTCTATAATACTATATCTGTATATTGCATTGTGTGCCCACCACCAAAGTCAAACCATTTTCCATCACCATATATTAGGCCCCCCTGAGAAGTCCCCCACCCCCTTTGCTCTGGTAACCACCCACTGCTGTCTGTGTCTGTGAGTTCAGTTTTATAGCCCACATATGAGTGAAATCATATGTGTCATAGCTTTTTCTGACTGACTTGTTTCACTCAGCATAATATTCCCCAGGTCCATCCATGTTCTTGATTAAAATTCTCTAGAGAAAAAATATGAGTCAACTGGCCAGGCGCACTATTTTTTTAAAAATTTAGATTTTTAATTTTAGTGACAATCTTTTAATCTTTTTATATGTACATTAAAAGGAATACCATAGATCCTTCTGAATAATAAATTTCAGTGTCTGGAATTCCCTAACATCATGGTTTTTCCTCAGTTCCCCATCTTCCACCATTAACTCTCACCCACAATTCCAGGGAAAATACTACTTTTCCATAATTAAAGGAGGACAGAACCTACCTATTTCCCAACATTTTCTTCTTGTTCTTGCTATTAAGAGTTTGGTCTGGGTCCCCAGCAGCAGTAATAGCAGCATCTAGCTTGGTAGAAATGTAGACTCTCAGGCCGTACCCTGTGGCTGCCGAGTTGGAGCCTGCATTTAAAGGGGTCCTCAGTAATTTGTATGTACATTAGAGTCTGGGAAAGACTGGGCCATAATGTACTACAGACCTGACTCACAGTCCACACCTCCAGAGGCCAGACACACTATTGGGTGTGTTGTCCACTGCATGTTCAGATGAAGTCTAGGCCATAAGACAGAAACATGGCTTCCCAGGTCTGCTGTGCTTTAGATGTTTTTCATAACGACAGTTTTAAGACAAGTTGGAGGTAGCAGTTCAAAACTGTGTCCATTATACAGTTGCATTGGGTCCATGTCCTTGCTGCATCATACCCCTTTGAAGAGACCGCCAAGGCTGACAATAAAGCTCTCAAATGCTTCATTCTCTAATTTCCAGCAGTGAGTACGTTATGGCCAAAAGAACAGAAATGGGTGCTCAATAGCCAAGGTGATCCCACCTGCATGGCCACAGTTTATGGAACAGGGAAGGTCACCTGACTCAAGTTGGGCTTTTGAGACCCTTCTGCAGGAATTTGAAATTGCGACTAGGAAACTGGCTGCTCTAAGGGACTGGACTGACAATGTATAGGACTGGGAGCTGTCCTTGGCCATATCCGCCACGTGGGCTGGGTTGTGAAGGAAACAATTCTTCAGGGGTAGAGAAATAGGGCATTGCTGTGTAGGGAGAAGCAGAGGTGAGAGATGAAGAAACACTGTCTGGGTATCTGATAGCTCCCCAGGGGCTGTGCTACCTGGGTTTGGCTGCACAGCTGCCAGTGGGTTCTGTGAGAATCCCCTCAGTCCATACAGAAAATCCTCTCATAAAAATCTTCAGTTCATTTGAATTGATTTCTGATACTTGCATTCAAATAGCTTAACTAGTATAAAAATCAGGATTATCAGGAATAATGTGTGCAAAACCAGACTTTTAGAAAAAAAGTGGTATCATCTGAAACATTTCGGGGGACAGTGGAGCCTTCCCGAACCTGGGATAAGAAGCTGACATTCACTCCTTGGTAGGTGCTGGCAAAGCAATTGGTGGTGCACTACCCATTACCACCTGGCACTCAGACCATGTGCCCACAGAGATGGAGGAGTCTTGATGGTTAAATATCAGGAATTTGAGCGCAGGTTGCTCCTTGCAGTCTCTGGTAGAGAGCAACAGAATAGAAGCAAATTCTTGTCCAGATGTCCCACATGAGAAAATAGAAAATCCACAGAGTTGATATTGCAGAGGTCCAGCTCAAAAAATTAATCATTAGATTGGTGAGAGCTTGGAGGAACTGAGACATCTCTAACAGATTCTATACTCCCCACCCAAACCGTAACAAATCCTCTTATCATAGGCACACAGCCAGGAGCCGATTCATGCAGAGCCTCACGGACTTTGAATTACCACAGGGACGGAACTTTCAATTCCTACGTGGAAACTTTTGATTTACATCCTGGAGAAACAATAAAAAGAAGCAGTCCTTGAGGCAGGCTCCTAACGGTTATTCTAAGCCTCTTCGTAACTGTGTAACACATTAACTAGCCATTATTGACATCAGTTACCAGTATAAAAAGTCAAAATAAGTAAAAATGTCCTAACTTTCCTGAGAAAAATCACCTTTCATCTTTTATAAATGTTATATTTTGTTTGAATGTGTTTTTTGTAATAATGCATAGAGAATCATTCTAACAATGGGTTGTCAGACCGGTAAAACCCAGGGCCTCTGATTTACAACTCTACTAAGGATGTGGTCAGTGAATAAATATAATTGTTATCAAAATTGTTTCAGAAGCAAGGAATAGGTGGGAGCCTTGTGTTAGTGAAGCTGCCTATGCCACCCTCTGTTAGAAAAAGATCGTCCTGGGTCTTTTGAAAGCTAAGGCACTGAAGTGAAGGGTGATTTTATTTTCTGACACTGTACGGAGGCAGAAAAAGCAAAGAAGTCAGAAAAAATATTCACAGTACCAGCTGGTAGTACTAAGAATGCAATTTAATACCATTTTTCTGAAAAAGATGATATAAGAAAAATGAAATAATAATTTTTTGTAGTTTGTGTTATTCCTATATGCCAAGAGGGATTCTAATGACATCTCTGTAAGGTTGTGGGGTGTTAGGTGAATGACCTTGGGTAACCTTCCATCCTCCTCCCTGACCCCCTTCTATATTGCTGCTCCATAGTATGTTCTTCACAGAGCCCTTCTGAGCATAAAATGGATGGGACGGTGCTCTGAAAAGTCAAAGGTACTCCGCAAATGCAAGAGCCTATCCATTTTTCTTTCT
This sequence comes from Trachops cirrhosus, assembly GCA_028533065.1. Classification (NCBI taxonomy): domain Eukaryota; kingdom Metazoa; phylum Chordata; class Mammalia; order Chiroptera; family Phyllostomidae; genus Trachops; species Trachops cirrhosus. The sequence goes on along the minus strand of CM052543.1, from coordinate 8,230,388 downwards.
TTGCATTTGAGTGGTGCAGTGAAAAGCAAGTGAAGCAGCAGCCTCGGTCAGAGTTAACATAGGGGTGAGAAGGATAGACAATAAATATATTAAGTAAATTATATCTTATTTTAGTAGGTGATAATTCCTCTGGAGAAAAATAAGACGGGGAAGAATAACAGGGAGTTTGAAATTTTACATAACGAACTTCAGTCCAAATGCCACTTCCTTGGGAATCAGCTCCCTAAATTTCTATCCTGCTGTGGAAATGATTGATTACATACATGACAGTTACAATTATAATCAAATGATTGATTACATGGTAGCCTATAAAATTCTTGAAGGCAGGGTGTATGTGCATGTGCGTGTAAGTTTCAGCCCATGGTCTGTAGAGCACCTTCCACGGTAAAAAATGACAACCTGACAATGTGCAGGTGGCCTCCACCTGTCACCTCCCTGGTCCCATCTTTATCTAGGGGGTTTCTTCCTGACCTTGTTCCTTTCCTTTTTCTCGCCTGGACATTTTGAGATTCATAAAAAAATGCTTGTGCATCAGATGCTAAGAATAATTGCCACAATTTCTCAGGCATAGAGAGCTGGCAAAGGTCATGCCAACCTGCAGACTGTGCCAATTGCTTCTCTGGGCGGTGCACTTGTCCTACTTATTTTTCCCTAGGGTTTCTCTTGTGTTAAAGATGAAAGGGAGAAACTTGATGAAGCGCCTGACTCCAGGAGGGCAAACTGGCTACAATGGGCCTTGTCTTCCCCTAGGTGAATAGGTTCCCATTATACCGCCCCTGGGTGAAGTGTGGAGGGGGCGGCCCTGTATTTACAAAACGTCTTTCTCCTCGGTCACAGCTGGTGAGAGTGGCACAGCCTATGATTCTTGTCATTATTCCAAACGAGGAAATCGGACCCTGGAATGCAGACGTCTCCTCGTGGGACAAATCAGAACCAGAATTCAGACTCCCTCAAACATTGCTAGGGAGGGCACAACAGGGCAAATGCTTTTAGCAAGGGGGAGAGAATGGAAAGCTTTTCTATTCCCACCTGAAGGGTACCATTTACATGTAAGGAATCCCAATATCCGTAATAACTTCTTCTAGGGGAGGCAGGTCAGCCGTTGACAGAACATAACAGTGTTGGGGGCAGAACATAATACTAGAGTCTTCGGCTGGACACAAGTCCAAGATGGAGAGTATTCCTATTCCCCCCACCTTCCCTGTGCTTGCATGGGGTGGGGGGAGGGTGGACATATAGTAACCACAGGTAGGAATTGTTGGAAAGAGGAGTAGGAAGAAAGGCTAATCACCAAATTAAAATCCCCCCGGTTTCACGTCTTCAGGTGGCTAAGTCAGGACTAACCTCATATATTTTTTGAGGGAGGGTGGGTATAATAAACGGCTGTGGAAGTGGAAGCCTAGCGAGATGAAGAACTTACTCGGAAAACTAATAGCTAGTGTCGGATGGTGGTGAGGCTGGAGAAGGGAACAGGGATGAGGACCCAGGGGACTGGCTGCCTCATACAGTGCTGTCTGTCTACACCTTCAGCCTGAGATTACAATCGGTGGAAGAGCAGAAGGTCATGAGCAATGAAAGAACAATGAACAAGGAGGGAAAGAGACTGTCCAGAGAAAGATGAAGTGGGTTTCAGGTGAGGACACTGATCAGGTTTACTCGGTCCACACCCATCCCAATGCTGCCAAATCACATTTTCTTTTACACTTGTCATGTGGACAATGGCTTAGTTTAACGCTGACCTTGCTGCCTGGGTGTTTCCAGACATACCAAAAATTCTCCCTCTTCCACCTCACACCAGAATTCTGGCACAGCTTTCCATAAATGATTAATGAAAATTCCCAGCATCGTCACGGTCACATTGAATTATTAAATAGTTCCTTTTCGTATGATTGTTTCTTCCCCCAGACTCTGAACTCCTTGCTGATCTTTGAACACACTAGGGGTGTTCTCGCCTCAGGACCTTTGCACTTTCTGTGCCCCCTACTAAAATGCTATTTCTCTAGAAATTGTCTGATTTATCCCTCGATTCTTTCAGATCATTGTTCAAATGTCACTTTTTTTAAATCCTCACCCAAGGACTTTTTTTTCTTTTAGAGAGAGAGGAAGGGAGAGAGGAAGAGAGAGAGAGAAACATCGATGTGAGAGGGAGGCATCAATTGGTTGCATCCTGTACACTCCTGGACCAGGGATTGTATGCACCCGGACTGGAAATCAAATTTGCAACCCAGGCCTGTGCCCTGATCAGAAATTGAACTCGCTACCTTTTGATGCACAGGGATGCTCCAACCAATGGAGCCACATCGGCCAGGGCAATACCACCTTCTGATGAGGTTTTCATGATCACGCTGTTTAAAATGGCAAACAACCTCCGTAATAGCCCTTACTGCTGTATTTTCCTGCATTGCTCTGAAAACCATCTGACATAATGTTTCCTTTTTGTGTCTTATCTTCCATCATCCCACAATTATGTAACTTCACGAGGGCAGGACTCCCTGCTGTGTCCTCAGTGCCTAAAACAGCCGGGCATATAGGAAGCACCCAGTGAATATGCAATACTTGTGGACTACGTGCGAGCGCATGCACTCCTTTAGGTGGAATACACTGGCCCCTAACACAGGCTCGGAGACGACGGCACAAAGGAGACCAACGTTGTTTCTTCCAAGGGTTCTATTTAAAAGCGTCTAGATCATTTTCTACTTCCTCCTGCGGCTTCATGAGTTCCCAGTCTCTTTGGTCAGTTATGTCTAAATAGCTTGAACTTTCAGGATGAGTTCCTTTCTCCTAAGTGTAACTGAACAGGCTATTTCAATATGTCAAAACAGGTGATGTTCTTTTAGGCTAGACCTTTGTTAATTGCCGTGTGCCTTACTCTGTCATCAGAGGATGTCTTTTGAATGGTTAATCAATTTGAATGATAGTTTGGTTGGGAATTAAAATTTAAATTCAAAATCATTTTGTCTGATCTTTATAGACGTTTTTTTCCCTTTGACTCCTGGTATTCAGTACAGTAGATGAGAATCTGGTGGCAGTTTGTTTCTTGTCCCCTTTTGGATCACACGTTTTTGTTGTTTGTTTTTTTCTCCTCCATTAATGTGTAGGGTACTCGTCCTACCTTTGAGTCTAGACATGTGTCTTATTTGCAATGTTGTTACCAAGACCTTCATGAGCTCTTTGGGTCTGAGGACTTAAATTTTTTTTTAAGCTCAAGGAAATTTTCTCTTATTATTTCTTTAATTTTATTATCCTCTTTATATATTCTCCCAGAGCTTTTTATTAAACAGATATTTATATTTTGTGCATGTTACTTTTTTTCATGATTCTTGTCTCCTCAGCTGGTATTTTTGCTGTATATTGTGTTATGTATGACAGTTTTATAATTTACAGTTTCAATACAGGTATGCAACAAAATAACTACTTCATTTTAAGTGAACTCAATGTTTATTCCACTGAAGACAGAAGGAAAAAAGAATCCTTTCCAATCCTAGGCAACTCAGTCACTTTCAGTTTTAAACATGGCCCATTCAGGATTTAAATTCAGTCAAAATTCTCTCTCCTCTTTCTTTCTTTCTTTTCTCTGGGAGTGATGTGCATTCCAAGGGGTTTTATTTATTATAATGGCTTTGGGAGTAGGACAGTTAGTATAACTAATTTCCTCTGTTCCCACTTTCCTCTGTGCAATGGTAGCTAGTCCTTTCTGGTTCTGATTGTCATATGCTTCTATTTGCCCCTCTCCATGGCCATCCATGGCTTCTCTCTTAAGAGATTTACGAGTTCTGGCCAGAAAAAGTCCAGCCATTGTTAACATAATGAGAATGGCTTACGCAACATCATGTAACCCGGCAGCCAAAGAGAGTGGACTGGAGTGTGCATGTGTGAACAGTGACAATTTCACTGTACTAGTCAGTCAGGGAGTGGGGGGTGGGCAGTAGATGCTGTTGAGTGAGCATGTGTGGCTGTCACATTCAAAATGACTGAGTGAGTAGAGCAACCAATCTGTATCAAATTTTGCATTAAGCTTGAACATTCCTCTGTGGAAACTGTTTGGATGATTCAGAAGGCTTTTGGGGATAATGCAATGAGTGATTGGCAGCTTCATCATGACAATGCGCCTGCTCATGCATCACATCTCTTAAAGAGATTTTTGGTAAAACATCAAGTCACCCAGGTGACTCAGCTCTGCTATAGCCCAGATTTGTGACTCTGTGCCTTCTGCCTTTTCCCAAAACTGAAATCACCTTTGAAAAGGAAGAGATTTCAGACTGCCAATGAGATATAGGAAAATACAACAAAGCAGATGATGGCGATTCCAACAAAGGATTTTGCAGTGCTTTGAACAGTGGAAGAGATGCTGGGAGAAAGGACAGTGTGAGGTCCCAAGTCACGTACTTTGCAGGGGACTGAGGCATCATTGTCTTATGTACAATGTTTCTTGTATCTTGTATGTTCTTCAATAAATGTCTCTATTTTTCGTATTACATGGCTGGGTACTTTCTGGACAGACCTTGTATACTCTGCATTCTCTTTGCACGGGCCTAAGTCACCTTTGGTTCTCCAACACTCTCATCAATTTTTTAATATTGAGGTGTCAGGACTGTGTGAAGTTACTCTTGGTCCCTCTGCGTCTGTCAGCTAATGCTGGTAAATGGCTATGCTGCCTTGCTGGATGCAGAGAACCCCTAGAAGGTTTGCCACTGCCCTAGAAAGTGAGGCACTCATATCCTCTCCTTTAGATATAAAAAATGAGATGGGAGCTTATGAGACCTACTGACCTCTCTGGGGCTCACTGGGGCTTGGGAGGTGTTGGAGGCACTGACACCTTTGTAACAACAATCATAATCTAATCAGGATACCCTCTGATTTTTTTCTCTCCTGTCTGCTGATAATATTTTTTATTCTTTTTCAACAAGAAAACGACTCTTTATCATAGCGTGAATTTTAGGTTCGTGGTATAAACTCCTTACTTCCTGTCTTCTAGGATTGCTCTTTGTATTAAAAAATCCATTTGAGGACTTTTCAAGGAAAATCTTTTGTTTTTCAACATAGTCTCTCACAACTAAAAGCTTTACTGTCAACACTTTTATTCTTTTAATGCATTAAAAATTCTACTTAGAAGTTCAGTTGGTATATTTAGTCCAGGGTGCATCAGGCTTGCTCCTGAAGGGAAGGTGCATGACACGTAATCCTGCTTCCTGAGTCATGGCAGTAAACAGGGGCTGTAAGGAGCACAGACCGTTGGGTTGGGGGAACTGGTGGTGGTGGTGGGAAGCCAGTGCTCAAAAGCCTAAAATATTACTTGACTGAAATTAAGGTCTCATCTTTGGAAATACGAGTTAGATTTTCAGATGCCTATGATTATTTTGTACCCATTGTCAACCCCTGCTTTATGACATCATCATGATTCCCAAGGTGTCTGGTGGAGGCTGCTGGCCACATATTTTAGGAGGTTTGACAAATGTAATCCTATGTACACATACACTGTCTTCTGCTCTTTCTGTGGCTCTCATCAATTGGTTTCATTTTCTGTGACCTCCCATCACTGCTAGCCCTGACTGGGTGGATTGCTTCCTGTAGCAGCTGCTGCTGTATACGATTTCTGCTACTAAATCTGAGTTGCTCTCTCTACAATTCTGACCAGACTATCTGTGATCCTATTCACTTACCTGTTCACCAGCAAGACCATCCAAACTTTGGCAGATCAGGTCGGCAGGGTAAGACCTGCTGTACCTTTGCCTCATTTAAAACTGCACTTGGGTTGATCTTTGGGACCCATGCTTTAATTTAGGTATGCAATGATTTAGGCAAGACCCTGGAAAGGAAAAATCTGTGACCATGTTCTGCCCACCACTGAGCCCCACGCTGAACTTTCTGATTTTATAGCTGAAGAGCAAAGGAGTGAAGGAGGCCCTGAGGAAAGCGCTTAATAAACCAAGTTGTACTCATTATCTTCACAGCTCTGCAAAATGCTCATCAAAAGCCTCTTCTTTTGTACTAACACTTGGGCTGTCATTATCATTTGCAAGTGTGTGCAGCACAGAAGCAGGGAACCAGGCCAGTGAGGTAGAGAATCCTCAGGTAAGGAGCTTTCCATGAAGCCTGCCTCCAGGGGGAGTCATGCAAAACAGAATGTCAGCAAAGGAAATCCCACATCTTTTTTCTTTTGGATTTTATATATATATATAT
>CM052543.1:8163985-8223708 GCA_028533065.1 Trachops cirrhosus | reverse complement strand
GGCTCCAAGATAAATGACTTATGCCAGTCTTACAAATGGTGGTAAGAGTTTTGACTAGAAGCTAAGTCTCCTACCTTGGAATTCTGGGCTCTTTCTATCCCTTTAAGACCTGGCTCAAATTCCACCAGGGAGCTTCCCCTACCCACAGAATTCTTTCTCATCTCTGAAGAGTTCTAATTATTATTTTCTATTTTACTCACTAGACAATGACCACAAATGCCTTGAACTGTCATGTCTCTAGATGTATGTGCCCTGTTCCATTGCACTGCCTTACATGCTGCTCTTGAAGCAAGACCAAGATCGGTCACCTATCGCCTGGTTTCTTTGCAGATCTCACACCTGCCTTTCCTGCAGCTCGTGCCCAGTAAACACTGGGTGGAACTTGGCTAGGTTTGTGGACTGCAACATTAAAAAGCCAATGCCAACTACCAAGACTAAAACAAATGTGCTCTGGTCCCATAGAGTATAGGGAAAATTCCTGCTGACAAAGTTGTTGAACATTGAGTCACTAATCTCCAAGTGCATTACATCAGTCACCATACATGCAGGAGGATTTACTTTGTTGGAGTAAGAATTACATCTTATATAGTCTTTTATTTGTATTCTCCAGAGTGCTTTTTCACACAGCAGGAACTTATCATAAAAGAGTGTCTGTAAATGATTTATACATCAAATAAGTCCTCTATTGAAATATACTGTAATAAAAGGCTACTTTTCTTTTTTCAGAGAATTTGGCAGAGAAGGCAAGGCTTAGGTTCAAATCTGGGCTCCTGTTGTTAACAGTAGGCAAGCAAGTTAACTTCTCAAAACTTTGGCTTTCTCAACTGCAAAATTAAAGCACAGAAATTTGTCTCAGAGTGAACAAATGAAAGTAAAAATTCAAAAATGTCTTCACACATCAAGAAATTTCTAGAAGTTACAGGATGAGTAAGAGTCAAGTAATATTTGGTTGTCTATGCATTTAAGGAAGTTAAACTGTGGGAATCCGGTCTTCTATTGTAAAACACAAAGGTTGGTTTAGATTATTCTTAAAGGCTCTCTGAGGGCTAGAGTTATGATTCTAGAATAATGCCAGCTTCAATTGTCAAGAATTACTAATATGTTAATTTTCCTATACATAAAGCTAAATAAATCATCCAATCCACAAAGGGAGCCTCCTGTATAGAATAATTTAATTACTGATACTTTTCGATAGGATATCTATGCTGATATAAATAATTGTCCTGATTTATGTTTTCTATTTTGGACATTTCAGGAAGGAGGTCTTCTATACTTCTCCTGAATTACCTTGAGCTACAGGCCTTACTCACAATGTCTCTCATTCATGAGACCATTTCTGCAGGGAGAGGGTGGGTATTGTCAATAGCCAAATGGGCATTTCATCTCCATTTGACAGATTTCCCATGTGAAAGTGAAAAAGCTCCCCACAGTGCTGTGTATTCTGTAAATTGATGTCTTGCTGGAGATAAGACGTCTCCTTTTGAGTAGCTTCTGTAAATGGATCCTTGTGTAATGTCAGCTTGAAATGTGTCTGCTGTAGACCTCGGAGGTTGGAGGAAAGGAAATTAAACAATGACTGAAAATAAAGGCTTGAACTTGGAGGTGGTGCAGAGAGTGAGGGTCCTCTGGGGCTAAAAGTGATAAGTACAAGGACAGATAAGTGAGGGCTATGCCAGGAATTTCAGCAGTATCAGATATGAATTCATTATGATGAACTTGTTCACATACTTTTTTTCATGTATCTTCATGGTGTCCTGCATATTGAGTTCAGAGAGATTAAATGAGTTTTTGAGGTTACACACTGATATGAAGAGTAAGGATTTGCATCCAACTCTGATGCTAGAGCCAGTACTCTCTTTTACACCCCTTCGCAGTCAACTGGAACATGAGTGTGTGAAGACTTCATCAAAAAATAGAAATATGTAGGAGGGATTGAGCCAAAAGGACAAGGGGTTCATAGACATGGACAACAGTGAGGTGATTATGGTGTGGGGAGGAGGGTATAAGGGGACTAAATGGTAATGGAAAAAATACAATAAAAAATTTTAAAAAAGAAAAGAGAAATATGTGGGCATTAGGGCTTTAACTCTTAGATGATCCACATACTTTTCTGTCTGAACTAAAAGAGGGAGAAGGAAACATGCCCGGGAAAACACCTTACTATGTAATGTCACAATTATAATATACAAACTAAAGACTTTAATTTCTTATAGGGACCTAATGGCTTAGTGGTGAGGTAAGTTCTTAATCTTGGCTGAAGATAGAAAGAGATTGAGGAGGAGAGAAAGAGAATGAGGAGAAGGAATAAAGGAAGTAGAAAAGAAGGAGCAGGAAGAGGGGAGTCAGTTGTATCAACCAAATAGTAAAGGAAATTGAGCTAAAACTTGAATATACTCAATGCTTGGATAGCTGCTTCCCAAATCTCCAAAGTGGGGCAGACTTGAGCGTTGTAACTTCTATAAGTCACTGAGGACTCCTACCTGACATGGATCCTGGCCTTCAAAGGCTGTTCTTCTATGTGAGTTGCTGGATGGGCCCCATTGCTAGAGAGAGAGGCAGGAAAATTGATGAGGCAGGTCTAGGTGGTCACCATCTGGGATCCAGAAGAAGCTGATCTCTTGGGAGATAGTGGCCACATGCCAAAGAAAGCTTCTCCTATAGGTCAACCGCATGTTCCAAAATTCTTTCCTAGCTCCTCTCTCCACACGACTCATGATCAACCCTTCTCAGACTGAAGCTGCCCGGTGCATAGTGGAATTTTTTTAATTTATTTTTATTTTTTGTATTTATCGTTGTTCATTTACAGTTGTCCTGCCTGTTTCCCAATTGCTCAGCCCCCCCACCCCATCCCCCACTCCCACAGTCAATCCCCCACATTGTCCGTGTCCATGAGTCCTCTATTCATGTTCTTTTCTTGCCCATTCCCCTTATTTCCCCTATTATCCCCCTCTTCTCTTCCCTCAGGTCATTGTCAGTTTGTTCTTTATTTCCAAGTCTCTGGTTCTTTTTGTGCATTTGTTTTGTTGATTAGGTTCCACTTATGGGTGAGATCATATGGTGTTTGTCTTTCACCACCTAGCTTATCTCACTTAGCATAATGCTCTCCAGTTCCATTCATGCTATCTTGAAGGGGAGGAGTTCCTTATTTCTTTCTGCTGTGTAGTATTCCATTGTTTTCCACATTTTTTTGATCCACTTATTTACTGATGGGCCCTTAGGCTGTTTCCAGCTCTTGGCTATTGTAAATAAATACATAATGGAATTCGATCATCTCACATCTAATTTCCTTGATTTAGCCCACCAGGACCTCTAGTTTTCATATTTAAAATAAATATTCATTTTTTGTGCATGATCTCGAAATCATGAAATATGGGGTGACTGAGACTAATTGCGACTGTGAACACCAGCAGGCAGTTGATATGTGAGAAGTAAAATTAATCTCCACTCCCTTCCCACGTACACGCATTCGCTCACACCCTCTAGCACATGAAACAAGACTGCTGGACTTGCGCTGTGCGTCACTGTGCCATTCCTATCTTAAGAAGTCAATTTCCACAAGCTTTTAAATCTTGGAGCATATAATTACAGGACATCAAAAAGCAACAGGGATCCAGAGGTGAACTGAATTATCGAAAAACAGAAGCAAAGAGAGCACAGAGAGCTATTATGTGGATTCACACTAGATTCACCAAACTTAAGGGTGCTGAGAAATACAAGCATTCAATTCAGAAGATAAATAGCCTCTTTCATAGCCCTTGGGGAATTTTTTTTCTCCAAACCTTCTGCTAGTATTGTAGTTATGTTAGAAAAAGACTAAAAGCATAGAACAGAGTACAGGCTCTTTAAAAAAAGGTATGTTTATTCGGGTTAAAGTTTAAACAATTTATCTGCTAAAACTGTTACGTACACTAGGTGGTTTATTGTTTTCTAATGAGTTTGTCCCAATACTTTAATGGAAGGAGATGGAGAATACAATGAGGCACAACCGGGGAGTGAGTGGCATGTGGGTGGGCCCAGAAGGTGGGGGCTTGGAAAGATTTAAAGATTTTTTAAAATTTATTTTTAGAGAGAGGGGAGGGGAGGGAGCAAAAGAGGGAGACAAACATTGATGTGAGAGAGAAACATTGATTGGTTGCCCTTCATACGCACCCCAATCAAGGGCAGAACCTACAATGCAGTCATGTGCCACGATCAGGAATCTGACTGGTGAACTTTTGCTTTGTGGGACAATGCCCAAGCCACTGAACCACCCCTGTTAAGGCTGAAGGTTGGAAGGATTTAATACTGGGTCACCTGACTCAGTCCAGTGCTCTGTTCTTTAAACTACCTCCTTGGGTAAGACATTATTAAGAACATTATTGAGCCCTGGCTGGTGTGGCTCAGTAGATTGAGTGCTGGCCTGCAAACCAAAGGGTCAATGTTTCAATTTCCAGTCAGGGCACATGCCTGGGTTGCTGGGAAGGTCACCAGCTTGGGGCGTGTTAGAGGCAACCACACAGTAATGTTTCTCTCCCTCTCTTTCTTCCTCCCTTTCTCTGAAAATAAATAAATAAAATCTTTAAAAAAAAAGAATCTTGAAACATTTGTCAGCATTAGAAACTTTACTTTCAAATCCATGAGCCAAAGAAACAAAAAGCATCACACTGTTCATTCTAGTTGATAAATAGTATATGAGGAAGATGTCATCCTGACATCAAATTTTAATAATGAGTGGACATTTCTTCCCATGAAAAATGAGGGGAAGTTCAGTGCATTCCTTTTATGTGTTCATTTTTTGCCTCAAACCATGTCAAGAAACAAATGCAAGATGAATGCAAACATCCTATGCTGTTGTTCACCAAAAATAAGATTATTTTCCTGAGTGAGACATTTCAAAGTGCTGCTTTTACAATTCTCTTAATAGCAGAAGTAACCTCTGTTTTTGAAGAAGAAAAAAACGAAATCTGCCAAACCTCAAAAGTCGTGAAGTCATCTAGGTCTGAGAGGTTTACCTCGCAGTTACCCACCTACTTCCTTCTGACACCTGAAGACTGGGAATAAAGTTTGTTGAGCATTTTCCAGACAGCATTTTTCACTTCTTTGTTCCTAAGGCTGTAGATCAAGGGGTTCAGCATGGGAATCACCACAGTGTAGAACACAGATGCTATTTTGTCCATAGACCTGTTGGAGCCAGGCTGTAAGTACATGAAGATGATGGAGCCGTAGAAGATGGACACTGCTGTGAGATGGGACGCACAGGTGGAAAAGGCCTTCTTCCGTCCTTCAGCAGAACGCATCCTTTGAATGGTGATGGATATGAAGAGGTAAGAGATGAGGATGACCAGGAGGGTGAAAAAGACATTGAAGCCAACGACACAGAAGACAACCAACTTGCTGATGTGTGTGTCGGAGCATGAGAGAGCCAGGAGTGGGGGGATGTCACAGAAAAAATGATTAATCTCATTAGAACCACAGAAGGAAAGCCTAAAGGTGTCTGCAGAGTGGATGGACGCGTTGAGGAAGCCGCAGACGTAGGAGCCCATTGTCAGGAGGGCGCACACACCTGTGGTCATGGTTCTGGTATAATGAAGAGGCTTGCAGATCGCTGCATGGCGGTCGTAGGCCATGGAGGCCAGGAGGTAGCACTCGACAGTGGCAAAACCCACAAAGAAAAACAACTGAGCAGCACAGCCATTGAAGGAGATGACTTTGTCCCCTGACTGCAGTGCAGCCACCATCTTAGGGGCTACGGCTGATGAGTATCCCAGGTCCACAAACGACAGGTTACTGAGGAAGAAGTACATTGGAGTGTGGAGGCGGGAGTCTGCGCGGATGATCACCATCATCCCCCCATTCCCGATCAGAGTGATGAGGTAAATGAACAAAAATACCAGGAGGAGGGGAACCTGAAGACTGGGGTCATCTGTTAATCCCAAAAGGATGAACTCTGTCACCTTGGTGGTGTTCTCCATTGACGTCAGCTTGAATTTACCCTGGTGATGAAAGAAGAGAAGCCAATGAAACTCAGATGTACAGCAGGAATTTGGGGATGTTATTGTCAGGAAGGGGGAGAATTCCCCCTTCTACCCTTCTGTAGTTCTTACAGCTGGACTAGTAATAAAATAATAACGATGACACAAGACTAGATTAACAGGAGAAATTTAAGACTAGATTTAACACATGTGCATGGGAAAACCACAATATGATGCTGAGATCATAAAATGAAGCTCAAAGAAATGATCAGACTAGGCACCTTTTTATACTTTTTCAGGTGAAGAGACAATAAATTTGTGAGAAGTTGATAGGACAAAGCGTTCATTAGAAAGGAATCTAAGCAAGGTTTGAGCTTAGGTATTAAATTAGTGAAGACTACAAGATGTGTTTATACAGAGTTTTCTGACTCTGACTTTGGATTTTTTTAGCATAATAAAAGTTTTATATATTAATTTGTACATAAATAGTATGCATAAAAATTCATCTTTTTTGGTTATGGAGATAGACTCTCCAAGTCTTTTGTTTTCCAAAGGTCAGAATATTTTTAAAAAAGGAATAAGATTACTCAACTAGGACCTAAGTTTGCAAGTAACCAGAACCCTAAAATAACCAGAACTGATAATAATGCACATATTATGAAAGAAAAATGATTAATAAATAATAAGTTATTCTTTTAAGAATGCATTATTATACCAACATTGGCATTAGTTTAGCTCATTCTTGTACTTTTTTAAAAATCAATATCAGTAAAATGGGATAAGCCCCAGATGTGAAGCCAGGACACCTATGTTGAAAGCTCAACTGCACTTCAAAGAGCCTTTATTAATGAATTAGCACTCTGGATTTTTTTCTTAAGGTCTTTTTTAAAGATTTTATTTATTTATCTTTAGTCAGAGGGGAAAGGAGGGAGAAGGAGAGGGAGAGAAACATCAATGTGTGGTTGCCTCTTGCGCGCCCCCTATTGGGGATCTGGCCTACAAGTCAGGCATGTGCCCTGGTTGAGAATCAAACAGGCAACCCTTTGGTTCGCAGGCCAGCATTCAATGCACTGAGCCACAGCAGCCAGGGCTGGATTTCTTAACTGTTGTGATTAGGTTGTCTCTCAGCCTTTGGGAGCAGAGAAGGCACCCACCAGGCTTTTAGAGAGACACAAGAGAGTCAGAGAGCTCCTCCTGCTCTTGCTGCTTCTCAAATCACTTCAGTTTGAAATAATCAATATGCCTTTGTGGGATATCTTGGGGCATCCCGCCCTGGGCCCTGACGACATAAAAGTAGAAAATGTGTGTGTGTGTGTGTGTGTGTGTGTGTGTGTGTGTGTGTGTGTACTGAGAATGTTCTTTGTGTAAGGCACATGCTTGACCTTTCCATTATATAACAGCATTTAATCCTGCTAGATAGATGCTAGTATGCCTATTTTATAGATGAGAAAACCAAGGCTTGGGGAGCTTAATATTGACCAAAATAACCTAATTAGTAGAGGTCAGAATCAAAGTTCACACCTTTGGAATTCAAGGCTCATGCACCCAGAGCTTAAATTTTTCTACTTGTTCACAACATATAAAACAAATTATGATGGGTCTCCTAGCATAGTTTTTAAGATTTTATTTATTCAATATTTAAAAAATAAAAGAGGGAACAGTATAACATAGAAAGTATAAATCCCCCATTCCTTGTCTTCTTATTTCATTCCCAAGAATATAGCCTCTATGGAGATTTCCTGACATTTTTCGGTGCACATATAATTACATGGTATTAATCATAATAATAGTTCACTATATCCCAGGCACTGCTCCAAGGGCTTCACTTGTGGTTAACTCATTTAATTCTCACACCAACTCATTGGTTTTGTGCTATTATTTTCCTCATTTTACATAAGGAGTAATTGTACAGATGAAAATACTCCACTTTCTCATTCCCAATTTGTCACTTTCATAAACAATGCCCCATAGTATAAAATATGCAAACAGAGCATTTTGCTATTTCATCAGATTGTTTGCAGCTGTCAGTCTATGTTACACTTGGTCTCCTTTTTCTGGTTGCTGTCTGCTCCTAAAATGTAGTAGCTTTTATGTGGGGACTGGAGAGCTATTACCATAAAATACTAATAATAAAATAACCGCTTCCAAAGTCACATAACTGGTAAGTGTTGGAAGTGGAATTAAAAAGTTAGTCTGTCTGATATTAAATCCAGAGCTCTGAACTACATCCTGTAATGTCTTTCTGAGTTTATCTTTCAGTAGTGATTTCATTGAAATTCATATTTATATATTTACATGCAGACAGATATATCTCCGCCTCCTATTAGAAATCTTTGTCGTTGATCCTGGGTACAAGTAAGTCCTCCCTTCTCTGCTTTCTCAAAGCTCTGGAGTTTTGGTTGATTACCACATGATTTGTTGGACAACCACCCAGCTCCGAAAAGGGTCCTAAGCCCCTTGGAACAGAGATTGTTTTCATCCCCTCTGGCCCACGCAGCCTGCCACGGCCCACTGTACACATACATAAATATTTGATTAACTGAATAGAACATCAATGGCAAAGGGTTTAAACAATTTTTCATGCTAACTCTATGACAAACAGCTGATTGTTCTCTTGTCTAGCTGGATCCATGTTTCCTGCCAAAACATTAGCTAAGACGTGTGGTATGAGAAATATTCAGAAGCAAAGTGAGAGTGAGGGTGGGCAGGCCTGCAGAATGGCTGACGTCCTAATTCTAGAGCACTGTCTGTCTCCTGTCGTGTTTACAGGCTCTCTTGTCCCTGGTCACGGAGTGGCTGGAAACAGGCTGAGACCAGGGAAGAGGGGAAAGGTGCGGAGAAAGGAAGGGGGGAACAAGGGACTAGAAGGAAAAAAACGTTTCAGCTGTTTGACCTTGGCTTACCTTGGAAAGCAGCTGATGTGATCAGATTGGTAAGGAACCTTTTTCATACCACAAAAAACGGGGTAGGGGAAGCCGCAGCCTGTCCTGCCAGGACAGCGAGTATGCAAGGGTTGGCTAGTGTCCTCAGAACTGGCTCAGCCGGCTTGTGAACCACTGCTGGTCAGGAACCGGGACGATGTTCCACGGCTGGTTCCCAACATTTCACCTTAAAAACAATGCTCCAGTGAACACCCTTGCACGTGTCTTCTCTTTTTCCTTAGGACAAACTCCTAGAATTGTGTATTTTTTATCTGCTTCTTGCCTATTAGTCGATTTCCAACCAATAATCTACCAATTAACTTTCCAACCAGCAGGACTTGATGTCACATTTATCCAGTCCGTTTGATTTTTTTTCTTTGGACTTTTGGCATGTGCATTACTCTCTAATTTGACAGACATAGTCTCCTATCATCTGTGACGAGTAGTTTCCTGGTCTTCCCTATCAGGAAACTGAGGTATGTTGTGCCCTTCAAGGTCACACAATTGCTTAACTGCAGTATCTACACGATGCTACAGGGCAGAATCTCTCAACCTTGACTCTACTGATGTTACAGCCACACAGCTCTTTGGTTGGATGTGGTGTGAGGGACCGGGGAGGGTGTCCTATGCATTGTAGGGCATTTAGCTGTATCCCTGGCCTCTGTCCACTAGATACCAGTAACACCTCCCTTCCCCAGTTGTCACAACCAACATTGTCTATAGACACTAGCAAATGTTCCCTGGGGCAGGGACGGGGGACAGCAACAACAGTGTCCCTGATTCAGAACCACTATTCTAGAGTTCATAAAACTGTTTTCACTTCTTCACATAATCACAGCAATTCCATGAGTTACATATTTTGTATAATATGTTTTACAGCATACTTATATGTTTTCTATCTATGTGAGATAATGTAGCTAGTTCAAGGTCTAAAGTACCAGCCTAGCATTGTTGCTCATTGGTGGGTGAGTCCAAGAAGGGAAAACTAGCTGCCCATTACTGTGGGTCTTCAGCTAAAGAGATGTTCACCCTCCTGCCTCGTAGACCAACCTCCTCTCCAACACAAGGTGGAATAAATGACCTAGGAAAACTCTAAGAATGGAAGTCATAGATTCTGAATTCTATTCCAAAACACCTCTCAAATGCTTATTCAGTTAATGTCCTTGGTTAATACTGACCACCCGATCACATTCACCTAAGCTGTAGGTCTGATTGCTAGCAGTTATCACACACTTCCTATGTAGAACTGCCCCAGACTGCCCTCTTCATACATCACCAATTAACATTCAAGGCAGTGTCTATGTCCTCTTGATAGACAACTCTCTCCATTATGCATTGCAGCCACTGTTAATAAATGTGTCTGGATTCAGAGCAGCAAAGAGAAATCTGGAATCACGCAGAGAGAGGAAAGGCTTCTTTTGCTCAGCACCATCCCTGGAGGCTTGCAAGGCCCCCACCCAAATCTTGCGGCTTCTGCTGCTGGTGTGTTTCCTCCCACCCACGTCCTGCCAAGGCCAAGCTTTGCTGCACGGGCTGAAAATAAATATCACAAGAAGCCTTGACAGAGCAAAGGCATTTTTTAAATATTTAAAGATAATACATGTTATAATGCTTTATTTAATAACAAATGAGAAACTGTTGAAAACTGAAAACATTAAATCTTAGGGGATTATAGAAGTCTACGCCACCAAGATAGATAGTATGGAAATGAAAGTTCTATCAAAGTTGTTTCTAAAGAGATTTGAACAATTTCCCCCCCAGCCGTCACATCTCATTTGAGGAGGTGCAAGGAAGACTCTCAACAGAAAACTATTAGACTAAATTCCATGACAAAAGAGACAAGGTCTGTCACTGTTTTGTGAATCAGCATCACTCACAGCCTGGACTAGTGCCAGGCACAGAGTAGACCTTAAAATATTTGTTAAATGAATGGATGGACAAGAAGCCCAACGGTTGAATTAGAATAATGGCTTAATGCTTAGTAGCTGTGGGACTATAAGAAAGTCAATTAAGTCCATTTCTTTCCATCAATAGAGGATTAGTAAGATCAAATATGGCAAAAAAAATCAAGCCACTGTGTGGTCAATGGAGGACACTCAGTACAAACTAATTTATTTACCTTATCATTAAAGTGTTGGTTGATCACATGAACTTGGTTCCTGGATTGTATTAACACCAGCTGGTAGCAACATTCTGTCTAGCAATGACGGTATCCCTTTCTGTTTAAGAAAACATGACCTGAAATGACCTGTGGGAGGCTCGCTACATCTCAATTTTTTATGAGACGTGGCAGAGAGTGGGGAAAATGGAATGGAGTCATTTTTACACTGACTTCTGAGCCCTGCTCTCCTAGGCAAACCCATTATTTCTACCCACAGTGTGAGGAATGCTGCTTTTAAAAAAGGTCAGGGAAAACATACCTGGTTCCTTGGGAATTGTGAAATCTCAATTCAGAGCTGATTTCCAACTACTGGACTTTTTGAAGTCTGGAAAAAGAAAAAGAAAAGCTGTTTGGTCTTTGAGGACCTCAGATTTCAAAGAACAAAAAGATTTCCTGAGGCCATGTGATAAAAACGCAAAGGCATTTCAGCTGCTGTTGCAGTTGGTTGTGGAGCCTGAGTGGAAGCTACCCAACGGTATGGGAGGTCGGAGGGCCAGGGTCGGGGGAAGCTGGCATCTATGTGGATTTGGGGTCCCCTGGAGGGAGGGTCCCTAGGGTCTCAACCCCAAGGCAACCCAAGGTTCAATGACAGTTAAGCAAACCAGGGGTTTCTTTCCTGAGGGAATGAAACATTATTACATTGAGAAAGAGCCTCAAAGGCTCAGGGGAAACCCATTCTTCAGGCTAAAATGATTGATGACCAAGTCCCATCAAAAAAGGCCTTCAAAGGGGCTGGAGGGTCTAACCCTCCCCCCGCCCCCACCTCAGCCCAAAGAAGACTTCCTGTGAGTATTGGGATCTGGCTCTTTCCCTGAAACAAAATGTGGAGAAATTTAAAAATGCCAAATATAGATGATACACATCAGAATCTCTACTTTGCCTAAACCCCTCTCTGACTAAAGAGCCCCAAGTTCCAAGGAGCTTTGTGGATTTTTTTCTGAAAATGTTTTGTGGATCAAAACATTTTCAGAAAAAAACTTCCCAACAACTTGGTTTTAAATGAACTTTGGTTTAACACGGAGCTTACAGAAAGCAAAAGAGTCCGTCTCAGCCTCCACTGCACTGTGATACATCGGATGCCTTCCATGCTTCAGCCCTTGTTAAGTGTGTTCATTCACTTAATGTTCACACAGGTCCATGAGTAGTGTATTATCTTTCTAATTTTACAGATGTGAAAACCTCAGTATAAACCTAGCACCCAGATCGTGGTTTCTAAAAATATTTTTCAGTAAAAAGAACCAGGACTCCTTGGAGAAAGGACTGATTCTAGGACCAGAGCAGCATGTACGGCAGAGCAACCTGGAGCATCTTGTAGTTCAGAAAGCGAAGAGCCGACGCTCAAGTCTGACCGACTCACAGTCTGTGCTTTCACACTGTGCCCTCCTGCTCCTGTATCTCCGATCAACAGAGATGGGCAGGGGTGCTCTCCAGATCCAGAAAAGGGTCCTGTGTCCCAGGGGGACTCACAAACGTGTGTTCCAGTAAAGGCAGCTACGAAAGCAAAGCTTATGGACCTTTTTTTTTCCCCTTTCATAAAACTATTTTCATGGAAGAATTTCCTGTTAGAATAAATTATTTTTTTAATGAAAGAAAAAAGAAAAAAAACGAAGGGACCAAGCAGGTGGCAAGCTAGGTGGTAGGAGGCCAGGGATATTTTTGTACCACTCCTGGAATTTTGTAGCATCTAATATCCTGATCCCAGAAACTAGATTTCCTCCTTGTCATTGTAGAGGATCAATACAACAACCAAGGAAAAACTAAAGAGAGGAAGAGTGAGAGAAAGAAGGAGAGAGAAGGGGGGGAAAAAAAAGAAGAGAGAAGAAAACCAAAGAGGAGGAGGAAAAAGAAGTGGGAGGGGGAGGGTAGAAGAAGGGAAAAAAGAGAGAACTTCACCTGTAGCTTCAACACCCTAACAACTGAGACAATGCAGCCCAAACATCTGGCTCTATCACATAATTTAGTACTCTTATTTATCAGTGTTTAACATTTAAAAAAATTAAACAGCCTGTGGATAGAGACCATTAACATGGTAACGTGAAATGGTCCTGAATTTGGGCGAGTGAATGGCCTAGAATCTGTTACTTATTAACAGGATAACTTAAATCAGTCCTTAATCTCTTGAGCCTCATCGGTTCCTCAAGGCACAGAATTATCTTCTTTCTTTTCCCTTCCAAAGGCTCTTCATTCCTGGGGGAATACTTCCGCCTTGACTAATCTGGATCCTTCATTGTTTGTCTCCTTATAAAATCAAGTGGTGATTTTACAAGTAGGTATATGCTCAAGTTTTAGGGAAATAAAGGAGGGAGAAAAGAGAGGCGGATTCTGACTTTTGGGTTAGTTCAAGGCTAGACGTCGGTATCTGTCCACCCATCTTCGAGTTAATGCTACCACCTAGCGGTCGTTTTGAGATTTTCATGCGATGAGCTGTTTCTGGTGGTGTGGCGGGGGAAAATGAGCGCTTGTCTTTCTCTGAGACACGGACCAGTAAGTTCACAGAGGAAAAATGCTTTGGATTTAGAACAGGAATCAAGAAGCTGCTAGTCTGTCTAAAAGCGTTAATTTCATGGACGCCTCGGAGGTCATCACCTTTTCAGACCTAAGAGATCACTAAGTGTTAAGGAACGCAAGACACCATAGCCCAGAGGTGAGGAGTACCCTCCCGGGACCAGGTGCATGCACCTCTCCGTTCTAGTGCCTGGAAGGCACATACAGGTCATTTAGCTTCTCCGCATCTCTCTTTCTCATTACAGGGGTTTTTTTTTTTGAGAGTTAATTAAGTTAATAAATGTAAAGTACTTACAATAGTGAGCACTGTATGAATATTGTGTTGTTTTGTAAATATCTAATTTGATCAAGGAATGAGCTGAGATTCACTGAGGCAAAGTGATCTGCCTAAAGACACGCAGCTGATTAGCGACATAATAGAAACCCATGGCTCTAAGACTCCTGACTTAGTTGTTTATGAATTTCCCCAGAATTTCCTGAACTTCTGTTGACTCCTCAGCTCCATTCAGGTATCTGCATTCTCTGTGGATGACATCCTCACCTCCTTTACTAAGTTTGGGGCAAATGTTAACTTCCCCTCAACCTCTCCATTTAAATCCATCTCACCTTCTTGTCTCAGGGCCCTCCCTCTTCTTTTCCTGCCCCTCCAATACACTATTGATCTTCCCTATACTTACTTCTGTGCGATCTTACAATAGCAATTCGTCCTTGTTCTCTGTGCCCTCCTTTACTCGCTCCTACCAGATTTACCCACAAATATGCTTGTTACCCATCTCTTCCCCCAAAACCCTCAAAAGGCTTTCTCCCACCATAATATATCCTATATGAGTATCCCTCCTTCTACCCTCAAAATTATCATCAGGAGCAGCGTGCATCATCTCCTACTCTGTCCTCAATCCACTGCAAGCAAATCTCAACTATTTCCACCCTCATTCTATTGAAACAATATTCAGAGATCACTCCAGAGCCAGCTTCACAGACGTGCATCCAGTGTGGTCACACAGGGCCTCCTGCTCAGAAAGGCCCCATGGTTGGGTTTAACGCTTTGCACTTGACATCTTCAAATCATAATCGTATCCTTGCATCTCTGTTTTGTAAGAAAAATCCAGTTTGACTGTTACTGTCAGTATTTAGCTAGAAAAGAGGAGCAAAGGGACTTAGACATTGAACTTAATAAAATGAGGAACATAAGCCTGCTTTCTAGCCAGGAAGCTACAGCTTCACACTCCAGGAGATTACAGCATTTCTCTGCCAAGAGGATTAACAATTCTCCCTTCCTCACTCTGGTACCAGATTGCCAAGTGGGAGTAGGGGGAGGCAGGCATGTGTGCAACAGAAGTCAAAATGGTGCAGAGGGAGGTGCTGGACCAAAGAGGCCTGTCAGTCTAGCCTGGAGAAAGAAGAGATTGGTTGGGAGATGGACCCACCCAAAGTATGTGAAAGCTTGGGAAGTTCATTGGTCATTTTGAAAGAGCATCTGGCCCATGCCAAAGCCAAGCTAATAGAATCCCAGGGGGGTGAAAAAGCTCTCTATCTCTCTCGCCTGGGTAACCCACACTCACCCCATGTGTCTGCATGTCCTCTCCCATGGCTCCCAGGGACGTCCAACTCCACAGGTGTGGCTCCAGGAAGAAACCTTAAATGGACTATAGCTGGAAACACATGTAAGTTAGCCGGATGCTGGACTGGACCACACTTTAATATGGAGTACAAACTCCAGGTGGTGGCCTTCATCCTGGCCCTACTGAGGACGAGATTGGTCTTTTTCCATGGTGAGATGGACAGAGATGGGACATCAGAAACTCAGGGGACAGCTTCTATCTCCATGCAAATAAACCGTGCCACACCGCAATCTCCATGTGTAGGTCCTTGAAATGCTTTCTCACGATCCCACGGAAGAGCCTGATCCCCACCCACGACAGGACAATGGAGTCTGCACGGGACGCTTGGCACCTCAGCTCACGGCGTGGTCACTCCGCTGGCTCCCATTCTCTCTCCAGTCCATGGTGTTTAAACTGTGATGACTTGCTTGTCGCCTACAAGATTATGTGCAGCCTCTCCAGCCTGACATCAACGCAAACTACCTCCAACCAACTTTTCCAGCTTTATTTTTCTTTATAATCACTAAGTATCCTACTTTCTATCCACACACACTCAAAAGCACCTACCACAGTGTTTGGCACATCGTAGATCCTCAACAAACAAATTCCTTTCTCCACCTACCATTCCAAGCATGTTTTCCCTTTTGCCTTATTTCATGCTATTCCCTCAGGTTAGAATGCCACAGATTTTTTTTTAATTGGACTTTTTGAAGTGGCATTACATAGACACAAACTAAAGCTATCTCCACCATGAAGTTTTTCGGAGGTTACAAGAAAATCTGTGTCCTTCTATTGAACACTTTTCCAAGTTGCTTCATAATATTTAGTTCTGTCATTTTCTGTCTCTTTTTGTTTCTTTTCCTAGAACCTGTACTCCTATTTCTCCCGATCCATGTCCTTCCTCTTTTCACCACCCTGACCTCTATTGCAGGGAAGAAATGATCCTTGGTGGACAAGCTCACATTAGGACTGAATGTGTGTCCCTTCCTAGACTGTAGCTCCTTGGGGACAGAGACTGTGTCTCACTCATCTTAGGCTTTCTCCTGGAACCTACAACACTGTCTGTGGACAGTACGGTCCTACTGAATTATGTTAATCCCCTTTTGATTCTCTATCGAGTAAATCGAACTAGGCCCAGACAAGTCACTTAAAGAGCTCACTTAAGAGAAATTTACAATATTTGTCCTTAACTCACCCAACTAGCCTTTCTAATCACCAGATGTGGTAGCTTTTTGTTTGTTTGTTTTTGTTTTTAAATAATGCTGTGCTCCTCATAAGGAACAGGAAAGGAAAATTATCTGTTTGTAAACCTTGAGGGCTTATTTGTTAGTGAAAAATAAAAAGGAACGGTTTAGACTGGGGCTTTGAAATACATGGCCCTCCCACCTGTGCAAAGGAAGCCAGCGCCCATCAGCTGTATCACAGCTCACTTATGTGTATAAATACAGAACAACCGTTCTTATTCCTAGGGGTAACACTCTCACCTGAGCTCTCACTGCCATCTGTCTTCTTCAGAACCTGGTGTAAGCAAATTATCATCTGAATCTTCTTATTTATCTTAATCCTCATCATAAGTATCCAGTATCTCCATCTCTGTGACTTTCTTCCTTTCAGTACACAAACATCCAAAAAAAAAAACTTCCCAACTCTGATTATCCTTAGAGCTACCTTTCTAGTGTACCTTTCTTTTTTTACAGAACATTTCAGAAGACATGTTCATGTTCACTGAATGAATGAACAAATGATCTAAATCCTCATGATGCTGCATAAGTTAACAGAACTAGTGAGCAACAGAGCTGGGATGCGTCCCACACCTGAAGTCAAGACCCACATCATAAAGTCTTCTTTACCTTTCAACTGCAACTCCAATACATCGGTCCAAATGAACCACACTGAGGCACAAACCATGACTTAGTGTGTTAACTGGAAGAAAATGGATTTACTACTCAACAAACAGAAATTATTGGTCACGGAGGCCAACATGAGTATCATGAACAGATATGTTCACCGAGACACAGACAGAGATCACTCCTCAACAAATAGTGTCTGTGACTGCTAATGTAAAAAAAATGATTATTTTGTGTTGGGGGGGGTGGACTTCTGGTCAAGGTGGAGGTATAGGTCAACATACTTTACCTCTTCATGCAAGCACAAAAAAGAACTGTCAGAAAATCAAATTGTATCGAAGTCTGACAACCAAGGACTTAAGGAAGCCACATTCATCCAGATGAGTAGGAGAGGCAGAGATGCAGAGACAGGATGGAGAGACAAGGAGATACGAGAGGCAGTGGCAGACTAGGCATGGGTGGTCCTACATTCTTGTGTGGTGGATAAAAATCGGGAGGGATACCTTGGGAATGAGCGATCCCGGCCCCAGGCCAGATAGCACAGCCCAGGGTTCCAGCACCAGTAAGATAAATCTCATAACTTCTGGATGTAAAGACCAGTGGGGTTTGGGGCAGCAGAAGAAACTGCTGGATTTTCAAGAAACTTCACTTAAAGGGCCTGTACAGTCTTAAAATATATGCAAACCCACCCACTTTGAGATTCAACACCAGGGCAATAGCTGGAAGAGCTCCAGTCACATATGGGGAGTGGGTGAAGTGACTGGAAACAGGGTGAGTGCTAGGCAAACCCCCAGAGACCAGGTAGCAATACAATCCCTTCTCCAAGCCCCCCATGGCCCCCCACAGAGCCACAAAGCAGTGAAGCAGGTTGCCCCACCCTGGCGATTACCTAAGGCTCCACCTCACATAATTTACAGGTGGCTTTTACAAGGAGTCCAAGTACCTCTACTTAATACACAGAAACAAATACAGGGAGACTGCCAAATGGAGGAGACAAAGCAATATGGCGCAAATAAAAGAACAGAACAAAACCCCAGAAAAAGAACTAAATGAAACAGAGATAGCCAACCTATCAGATACAGAGTTCAAAACACTGGTGATCAGGATGCTCAGAGAACTCACTGAGCACTGCAACAACATAAGGGAAGAAATGAAGGCTACACTAAGTGAAATAAAGAAAAACCCGCAGGGAACCAACAGTGAAGGGGAGGAGGCCAGGATTCAAATCAATGATTTGGAATTAAGGAATAAATAAACATTAAACCAGAACAGAAAGAAGGAACAAGAATTAAAAAAAAATGAGAATAGTATAAGAAGACTCTGCGACATCTCCAAACATGCCAACCATAAGGAAGCCAGAAGGAGAAGAAGAGCAAGAAATTGAAAACTTAGTTGAAAAAATAATGAAAGAAAGCTTCCCTAATTTGACAAAGTAAATAGACATACCAGTGCAGGAAGTACAAAGAGTCCCAAACAGGTTCACTCCAAAGAGGACCACACCAAGATGCATCATAATTAAAATGCTAAATGTAAAAGATAAAGAGAGAATCTTAAAAGCAGTAAAAGAAAAGCAGAGAGTTACCTACAAAGGAGTTTCCATAAAACTATCAGCTGATTTCTCAAAAGAAACTTTGCAGGCAAGAAGGGACTGGTAAGAAGTAGTCAAAGTGATGAAAAGCAAGGACCTACAGCCTAGATTACTCTGTCCAGCAAAGTTATCGCTTAGAATTGAAGGGCAGATAAAGTTCTTCCCAGATAAGGTAAAGCTAAAAGAGTTCATCATCATCACTAAGCCATTATTACACGAAATATTGAAGGAACTTATTTAAGAAAAAGAAGATAAAAAATATGAATATTAAATGGGCAACAAATTCACAACTATTAACAGCTGAATCTAAGATGAACTAACTAAATACATAAGCAAACAACCAGAATAGGAACAGAATCATAGAACTCTGAACAGAAACATTTGAACTCTTCATCTGATAGGTGTGGAGATCATTTGGAGGGTTATCAGCTGGGAGGGGGAAGGGGCAGAATGGGGAAAAAGGTGCCAGGATTAAAAAGCATAATCAGTAGGTAGAAAATAGTAGGGGGAAGTTAAGAATAGTATAGGAAACGGAGAAGCCAAAGAACTTACATGCACGACCCATGGACATGAACTAAGGGGGTGGATTGCTGGAGGAAGGGGACTACTGGAACGAGGGGGGCAAAGGGAGAAAAATTGGGACAACTATAGTGACACAATCAATAAAATATACTTAAAATGATTATTTTGGAGAAGAATGAATTTGCATCCTTCAGAGCAGAATGTGAGAAAAAACACTTGAAGAACACCAGATAAAATAATAGTAATGGGTAAAGTGATCAAAATCTGAACAGTTGCCAAATTAGACTTCAAACTAGAAAAGGTCAGAGTGAAAGAATTGTAATCATTGCATGAAAGGAAGTGCTGGAAATGAGGACAGAAATGCTGGCCCTCATCTTGACAGACAGGAAGCCAGACACTGAGGTTGCCGGCCTCCAAACCAATCTCTCTTTGCACAAACTTGATAACATTAAATATTTGATGGGGTGTCTATTTACAGGCCTAACAGTAGCTCTGGGATTTTTATCACCTGTGGATATAATAAAATGTGGCGATTTAGGGATTAGTTAAGAGTGAAACCACCCAGCTGGAGATCAGATGTGGAATTGTATCTTTGCCAGTGTATTCTTTTGAGTGATTGGATTACAACTCTTTAAATTTTGGAGAGAACTGTGTCCCCACAAAATTTTGTATGTGAAGCCTTAATCCCAAATGTGTCTGTATTTAGAGATTGGACTTTTAAAGGGGTAATTAAGGTTGAACGAGATCCTGGAGTAGGGCCTAATCCAATAGGATGGGTGTCCTTGCGATAAGGGGGAAAGACACGAGAGGGACACAGAGGGAAGGGCCATGTGAGGACACAGTGAGAAAGCAGCCATCTGTGAGCCACAGAGAGAGACTTCAGGAAAAACCAAGCCCCGTGACACCTTGATCTTGGACTTTCAGCCTCCAGAACTGTAAGAAAATAAATTTCTGTTGTTTAAGCTCCCCGGTCTGGTATTTTGTGATGGCTGCCCTAGCAAACAATGCAAGTAACAGTGATGATAAGCATTTTCTTGGGAATTTCCCTTAAAGTATGGTTAGGCCATTGATAGGCAGTGAAAACCACTGCACTGGAAGCTTCCTGAACTTTTCCTGTGGCTTTGCTCCGTTAACCAAAGTTAGCTGCTTTCTGGCTGTGGGAAGCAGCTCCCTGGATGGATTTCCTGTGCCATGGAAATCACTCACTCTTGAGCATTACTTTGTCAATATGCTTCTGCAAAGGAAGATTATGAGCTCAAACTCAAGCTCTTCTCCTAATCTCCCAGCATTTTCAGTTCCGTCAGCTTTCATCCTGAGCCTTAAAAAAGATTTCTAAAATCATCCCAAGACAACTACAAGCCTGCTACAGTTTCACAGTCTCCATGGAAATGCTGGAGATAGAAGCAAACTTGACTTCTTCCCTTATCTCTTGGACTGTTCTGCTAACACCTTTCACGGATGGTTCTTGGCAGTTTACAAAGCCCTTTCTCACTTTTATCTTGGTTAATCCTCACAAGAAGCCAACACAAGAAATATTATTACCCATGATTAGCATACTAAGAAACTGAAGTTTGGGGAAGATAAATAGCTCAACAGAGGCTTACGCAGTTTGTAGGTGGTAGAATCACATTTGAATTTTGTTTTGTCTGGTACCAAGGCTACTGTTCTTGTCCCTAAACCCAAAACAGCATAGGCTATAGCAGTGGATCCCTGTCCCACCCTAGGACCCCCACTTTTCCTTTAAAAAGTCACCTCGTGGGCCACATTTCTGAGATGTGCGGTACATTGTTGTTACAGAACCTTTAAAAAAAATGTCCCAGGCAAAGACTAGGACAACTTTGGTCTGGTTCTAATGTTACCACTAAAATCAAGTGATCTGGCATATTCATGTAATGGATCTGCCCCCACCCCCCCGCAGTAAAATGGAATCGATAATCCTTGCCCACTCCCTTCCTCAATCCTCTCCATTATTAGTTATGACACTAGATGAAATACATTAAACTCCATAGAGCTGGGAAAATTGTAAAGATTTACAAATAAATGGCGTACCACACTGTCAAACTATTGTGATTATTAGTGATCCGAAGAGCTTCCAAACGGAAATGTTCTTACACACTGACCCCTTCAAAACTGTCCCCAGCAAGGGCTGTAAGTTCCCCACCCATATCTGTTGTCACTCACTGCTAGGAGCACACTGATGCTTTCGGGCCCTTGTGACTTGCAGTAAGGGCTTTCTTAGGCCACAGAAGCATGTCCAGATTGCATAGGGCAGTCCAGAGGAGGCAGAGGTAGGGGGTGGTTGACATCCCCGGTGTCCTACAATAAATTCCAGAGGTCCTCAAGAATATTGAGCTCTAACTTGCCGCAGCAGTAACCCGTTCGTGAATATGTGCGGAATTGGCCTGCTTCCCTTTGTCATCTCATTCAGCCACCTGTGCATCCAGAGTTCCCATCAGAAATAGGCTATTGTACGCACATCTTCATCTCAGAATCTGCGTCAAGAAAAATCCAAACTAGGAGATGCTCTAGGATAAGCAATAGCTTTCCCAAGCAGTTAGTATAACAGAAGTAACTGAGTAACAGACACCCCCCATCTACCACGGCCTCCTTCTCCTCAGGCAAGGATGTGTTACATGTCACCCTTCTCGTTTCCCACATTCCCTCCTTGGCTACAAGCTCGGGACACTTCACCTTGCCTGACTCCCTTGTTCTTTTATGTAGCTGATAACACTCTCCCCTCGATTTCCTTCTTTCAAAATTTTCACATTACCCTAGAAAACTTGCTTTCCCTCTAAGCTTCTCATTCTATTTTTAAGCCTCCAATATTTAATTCACGTCTGAAAATGCAAAAGCACCTGGGGTGAGAAAGTCTTATTTTCCAAGTGTCACCTGACATAGTGAAAATCATCACCTTAAACCTGACACTGAAAAGTGTCCCTGAGATCTCCTCTCAGAATCACCGTAAATGTCTTCTTTCTCTTCTTTGACCTCCTGCACACCCAATTTTCTCTGAGGACCAACTTTGAGGATAAACATAAATCAGATTATTTTGTGGTTTTAAAATTTTTTCTTTTTCTTTTGTTTGCAAGTAAGACATGAAGATGTTTTAAAACTATTTTTTTTACTATAAATGCTCAACATTACAGTAACATTAAAGATTTAATAGTTTTCTATGGATGAGCACTAGACAAAGCAGCATATATAACATAATTTACAATGCATTTTTGCATCTTAGAGGATGACAGCATCCTGTCCCCTTAGCAATATTAATAAACATTACTCAACTTTACTAACAAATTGGACGGGAACAAGAAGTTTTTATTCTAAATGCATCAGCTATCCACAGGCTACCTCAAACTTAAAATACAAAGTGTTTCATTGTGCTCTATGTAAAAAGCATTGGGAAGTGATCAGATACTATTTTTCTCTATGGTCCTGCCACCCTGAACATGCCCGATCTCATCTATCTCGGAAGCTAAGGGTCGGGCCTGGTTAGTACTTGGATGGCAGGTACTAGTTTTGTCGATTTGTTTTTCATGGCGACATACACTATTCCGTGTATGTGTTCATTCACTCATTCATTCTTTTGCAATACTTTAAGTTGGTAAGAGAGAGAATATATCTGTTGTGCTTGTTCAACTAACTGGTGACAGACTCCCAACTCAAATCAGTTTAATCGAAAAGGAGAATTTATTTACGCAGGTAACTTCCCAGTCTGGGGGTAAGATGCTGATGTGGAAGGATCGAGGGGCTCAAAATAAAGAAGACGTTGCCTTGTCATCACTCAGCTGTACTTTCCTCTGTGTTGGCTTCTTTCCCAAACAGTCTCCCCTAAGTGATGATAAAGATACTTCTCAGCAGCAATGGGTTTTTTTTATTCTACAGATAGAATCCCAACAGAATGAGAATGCCTCTTTCCCAATCATTCAGCAAAGGTCCCGGGGAGTAACCTGACTGGCTTTGCTAGAGTCACGAGTCTACCCCTGATATAATCACCTTGCTGCAGAAGAACAAAATACGCTCACTGGTCAGGCCTGACACTCGTGTCCATTCAGGAGCTGAGGGTACAGTCAGCGCACCATAAATAACCACATGGACCCAGCAGGGGAGAGAGGTGGTTCCTTGTGGAGAAGCAAGACTGATGTGCTATGATGACCACCAGTACGATTGGCACAAGCAAGGATGTGAAATAGAGTGGGGGCGCACTTCTCAGCGTTATTTTTTTCGAAGTCCAAAGGCAGTGAAGTCCAGAATCAGATTGTGTCACTTCCTTTGAGTTGAAGTTTAAAGGAAGTAAAATCCTCTGATTTCTCAGTGTGCTCCTTCTCAGCTGTAGAAATTGTTCCATCAGCCCCTGAGATCTGAGGTATCTCTCACAGGAATTGGGGGAGTTATCCCAGACTAAAACGATATTCCTAGTCATTTGTTGAGATTTGGTGGTATAGAAACTAGAAAGGGATGATGGATTATTCTGACTAAGATGCCAGGAAGTCTATGCAATTGTCCAGACTATGAACCTAAACACAATTAGGAGCTATCTTCCCACAGGAAATTAATTTAGGCACCACACATTTGATTAATTTAGGTACAACGGGGAGGTGGAACCTCCTACATAAAGTCTTTTCTAACAGAATAGATTTAGGCATTGCTGCTTCCTGGCAAAGTTGCACATTTGCAGTAAGTGCAGTGGCAGGCACCGACTCTTACCTGAGATCTGTTTCTTTCTCAACCAGTGGACCCCAGTAGATTTCCAGTTCTCCTTTGAGTTCTGTGTTCTCAGCACTTACATGCTGCCCCAATGGTGAGTTTTACCTAGTAACACAGCCCCCACAGTACTGTGGGAGCAGACAGTCGCTTTTTCAGCCCCATATTTTAGTGGCTGCCACCACTGCCCTTATTAAGGACTTGTTGATGCCTAAGACTTTTGCCCCTAACAAAAGGTGTTATTCCTTCTCACTTATTTTGGCTAAAAGAGCTCGCTTTTCAGATTCCCAGACTGAAGTTGCTTTTTTTATTTTAAAAGTTTTATTTATTTATTTTTAGAGAGGGGAAGGGAGGGAAAAAGAGAGGGAGAGAAACATCAATGTTTCTCTCATGCACCCCCTACTGGGGACCTGGCCCGAAACCCATGCAGGTGCCCTGACTGGGAATTGAACCAGTGACCCTTTGGATAGTAGGCCGGCACTCAGTCCACTCAGCCACACCAGCCAGGGCTGAAGCTGCTTTCTATGCTTCTTACTGCTGTACCCTGGGGCCTAAGGAAAACCAGTACCCCTGTCTCCTATTATTTTTTTAAAGTATATTTTATTGATTATGTTACTGCAGTTTTCCCAATTTTTCCCCTCTATCCCCCCTCTGCCCTTCACCCCCCAACTCTCCAGCATCTCCCCCCTTTAGTTCAGAGAAGTCAAAGAACTTATATGTGCCTCCTGTTCTTTAAACACCGTTATTCCTGGCTCTCCTCTACTTTTGAACTCTGTAGAGTTCTTAGGCGTGTTCCCTCAGGGCACTGGGAATATCTATTTTCTTACCTTCTGTATTACCTGGAAACTCAGAAGACACTTTAATATTTGTGTTTTTTCACACAGAGTCATATAATCTCAAGATTCATTACCCCCTTTTCAGCAATACCCAGACTGTTTTAAATATTCACATCTCCTCCACCTAGTCCTTGTGTTTTGGGGATCTTAGTCTTGCCCCTAACTCTGGAAATGGTCCGGTTTGGCTTCAGCCAAGCTGCACCCCCCAACCCCCCAAAAGTCACTAGTGGGTTTGTGGCCCAAGCTGGCCCAGGTAGGAGAATCTCAGGACTTTTCCAGCTGAGCTCGAGGAAAGGACTCTTTCTCCCTCTACTGGTCATGAAAAAGGGAGCACATAGCTGGCAGCCATCCTACAACCGGAAGAGAAGTCCATGCTAGAACTTGTATGGAAAATAAACATTATCTTTACCAAAGTATCACCTTGGGGGATTATATACTTATTTTAAATAATAATTGGCCAGTCCTGGCTGGTGTGGCTCAGTGGATTGAGTGCTGGCCTGCAAAGCAAGGGGTCGCTGGTTTGATTCCCCGTCAGGGCACACGCCTGGGTTGTGGGCCTGGTCCCCAGTGGGGAGTGTGCGAGAGGCAACCACACACTAATGTTTCTCACTCTCTCTTTCTCCCTCCCTTCCCCTCTCTAAAAATAAATAAACAATATCTTTTTAAAAATAAATAATAATAATAAAATAAAAATAGTTGGTCGACTAATTGAGAAATTCATCTTTGAGAATAGAGTTTCCAGTTTGTATCATATTCCTTGATATTTATACCTATCTATCTGTCTATCTATCTATCACTGGTGGAAAAGCCCTGGTCTTTGAGGGTAGGTTTTATTTTTATAAAATCTAGAAGTTACTCAGAATCAAGAATAAACAGGTGATGGGTTTGAGCAGTAGATTTATGTTGTTGTTGTTTTTTTCCAAAAGAACGTTTTACTTGCAAATTCTTTTTATTCCTTTCTTTTTATTCCTTAGTGGCTAAAAACACTACTCATGAAGGCATCATCTCGTTTTGAACACTGCTATTTATTGTGAGAAGAAAAAGCCTTCGCTTCTTAATTGTACTTTAATGAACTCTGGAGTTTCTCTGACATTTTAAAATATTTAGGTCTACTGAAATCTCAAAATAGCTAATTCTTAACAAAAAGTTTTAGCACTTAAACATCCTTTCTTGAAGGCTAAAACCTCAGGTTCAGTTTGTCAAGTTGCCAAGGCAACCACGAAACTGCCATATTAACACCTGCATATGACATCACAGTGTCAAAGGCAGTAAGAGGATGTTTAGCAGTTGAGCGTAAGTTTCGCTTAGTCTGGTACTCTCAGCCAACCAAACAGGACATGAGGCCAGATGGTTCCCTATCTGTGTGGCCTCCCACACAGCCTGGCTACATTTGAAGTTCCTATTTCATAGAATGAACTGTTAGCACTTCCTTTCAACTTTTAGACCCCTTATCATGCATTCCAACAAATGCGTGCATGTGGAAAATATGTATGAAGAGGCACTATGCCTCAGAACCCAGATAGAGGCAACAAAGCTTGATAAGAATCATTTAATCTAGCAGTTCTCCAAGAAGTTCTGTGCCCATACCAATCTGGACACCAGATCAGTTCTTAACACATACTTTTAGTTAAGGAGTTTTCCTCAGTCATTTAATTCATTTTTTAACAAATAATCATACACTCTCTTTAAGATCATGGTAAGAATGATATCGTACAGACCTCATCAATACCTCTTTTGAGTAAACATGACTTCTTCTGAAGCTTTCCTGAGGTAGGACACGAGAAGGTCAGATTCTTTAATAACCCGACTAGCTTTTCTACAACTTTACTTGAAATATTTTGCAGAGGAACAAATAATTAAGTGGAGATTTTTATTGGGTGCTTGGATTTCCTAATCCAGACTGGAAAATGGTCAAATGGTTTTTTTCTAACCTCTTTCTTCAGCGATGTTCTAAGGACAGCCATCTCGTTTGTCTCCATTGGACGACTGTGACATTGAGGAGGATGCTTTTTCATTTTCAAACAACAGCTTTATTGGTATTTGATTGATACGCAAGAAATCTGCACATATTTAGTAGGTGCAATTTTATGAGTTTGGAGATGCATACACATGCAAATACGGATTTGCAAGTTCCTAGTGGAGATCCAGTTTTCCTGTTTCAGTAACAAAGTGATGAAAAGTATTTTAAGAAGCTTTGCCATCTTTGAAAATGATTCATTTATCTAAGTGCAAAAAAGATAAAGTAAAATAAATGTTATGGGCATGCCCACATTAATTTTAAAAAGTTAGTGAATAGGAGTCCCTCTTTTCAGTTTCTTTTGGAGAAAAAAGTGCTAATTGTATGGAAGTGCACGAGAGGTGTGGCACACATTTAACCACAAAGTGCCTAGGACGCTGACATGAGAAGCGGAAGGTTTATCTACCAAACCATATGACACTGAGTCATTAAAACAGGAGCCACTTTAATGAGCAATTGTGTCAGCCCTCAAAGCTGTCCAGTTAAAATCTACTTCCTCTTGAAAAAAAGAAATACACCCAAGGGAGATGCAAGGAGCTTAAGAATGGTACCCCAATTCCTCACAGCAAGGATAAAGTCCGCAGCCATGACTGTGGGAAACTGAGTCACAGGGAAATACAGGAAGCTTGAAAACGCCAAAGGAGAGAAGATGTGAGCCGGGACCTCAGAGGAGTGAAATGTGAGAAATGTGAGAAAAATGGAGAAATGTGAGAAAAGCAGTTATGAAATGATCATGTGCATGTGGGAGAGATATCTGTGTAGGTGCTAGACAGCAGGACCCGGATCTAAATCCAAGTCCCCAGTTAAAAAAAAAAAACTAACACTAGAAATCTGAGACTTAAGAACACTTGCCTAGTCATGTGACATTTAGACATCCCCTCCTTTGTTCATCACCTTTACTTGCTCTATATGCTCATTGAGCAGAAGGTCAGTAAGAACCAATGTACTCTTTCCTCTCTTGGTTTAAACTTTCTAGCTGATCTGAAGGGTCTGTGGGTCGGCCGAGATTACAGTGAGAAGAGCTTTTCGAAGCAGGGTTTACAATAGATCTTGTCACTCTGTTCCCTGAAGATTCCCTGTGACAGCTGAGTCAGGCAGAAAGCACACACGAAGTGCTCGGGATGGAACTTGTGGCCCATGGCACTGATGCAGCGGCCGCTGATGGGCTGCCCACACCCGTAGCAGAGCGTCCCTCGGCGGTGGTGGTAATGGAGCTCACAGAAGGGTCGTCCATCCAGCTCAAAGAAGGAGCCGGTAGAGAAACTGCTGAAGCAGTCCTGGGGGTGGAGAGAAGAGAAAGGAAAGCAGATGTCAAGAAGATGAAACCTCAGCAAAGTAAAACTTTCAGGCTAGGGATTCCTGCCAGTTACCTGACAGTAGCAGGAATTCATGCGGGTCCTTGACAAACGGAGGGGAGAATATGGCCCACTTGCAACACGAACAAGCAAATGCCCACAACAAATGCTACATTTCGTGTCATCTTTTGGAAGCCCACACCAGCGCTTCCTCCCGCGCTGTGAACCCTCTGAGCAGCTCTGCCTCTCGGAGAGGAGAACCCCTGACTTTCCCTAAGTCCAAAAAAGTAACTGAGTGTACAGACCCCACAAACAAAGCACTCTGGGTGCCAGACGTTGTCCATGGCCGACAGGTAGTTCTCCAACACTGGGCGGTTGCAGCCACCGCACTTGGGTGAGAACATGGCTAAGTAATCCTTTCGGCAGTATGGCTTCTTGTCCTTCTCATGAAAGCCTGCAGGGAGAAAATCAAGGGTTCGCTGTTGCACATCGAGACCTTAAACCAAGCCAGAGGTTGAGAAGAGGCCAATGATTTTGAACTCGTCCAGACTCAGGGTCCTCATATTAAAATGGGGCTAAGAATAAATACCTACCTGGAAGGGTTGTTATAAGAAATACATGGATAATGCAGGTAAAGTGTTTTAGCATCGTGCCCAGTTCACAGTGAGCACCTGACGGTGTTAAGGATTATTCCTCCTTGTTGCCTTAGTGCTAACTATTCTGTTGGCCTTGATAGGGCTAGCCTCATCTTGTCACTCATTAATCAGCTAAAAGAAAAATCATCGTATTGGAGAGGCATCTCTCCAGCCTGTATCTATCACTTCATCTTTTTCACTGACTTTATAGCATTTGCCGTCATCTGAAATCACAGCAGTATCTGAACTGTCGGTATCTGAAACAGGGAAGGCGGTCCCAATGAGGGTCTGTCTTCCCTCAGTGGGACACGAGCTTGGAGAGAAACTAGGTTTTGTTGGTCTTGTCACATTGTATTTCCAGCAGCTAAAATAGCACCTGGGGGACAAAACCTGCCTAATATTGTAAAATAAAGTACTATGAAATAATAATTTCCAAATGGGTGCCAGATCTAAATGTAATAATTCAAATCATACAAATACTTGAATTAAAAATGGATGGGTTTTTCTTTAATCTGGGAATGAAATGAGAACTGTGATAAAATGGCTCACATTTCAAAAGGAAGTTACAGATTAATAAATTTAGCTACATTAAAAATATTAATGACCTGCCCATGACCAAAAAACACATTAAGCAAAGTCAAGAAAAGGACAAACTGAGGAAACTATTTGCTAATTACACCTCAGAGAAATATAGTGAATATAAAGGTTCCTAAATAAATATATGGTTTCAGTTATTGTTCTATAAAATATATCCTTAAAAATTGAATCAAGTGGAAACAGATTAACTACATATCAAATTGATGATAAGACCAAAGGAAGGCAATGATTCATTCTAGTGCCTTTAACACACAGTATTTTGACTGTACAGTCCTACTGGATGTATTCTAAAGACAAAAAGAACTACAAAGAAATCTTAATGCGTCCCAACCTTGACCTCTCTGTGGGACCTGATAGTATCGGCTGAGCCCAAATGTCATAAGTGAACAGCTTTGTAAATATGAAAGCTGTGCCTACTACACGCTCAGTAGATCAGAAAGCAGTTCACCAAGAACATTATTTCTAGACATCTACTTTGGTAGTAGTAGGCAGATTTTTTTTAAAGGTGGTTGGGAGGTGGGTGGGGGGCAATGGCACCAGCCAGGGATTGGGACCCAAATCAGGTATCCGTGGTCTTTCCATGATCCCCCATCACTATTTGATATGCCTTGCCTTGTGCAACTGTGCTGTCTTGGAGAAGCAGATAGTTCAACAGATTTCTGAGGCCTATAAATCTAACAGTCTAAACTAATCATTTTATAAGCTGTCTGGTGTTCTTCTCCCTGAGACAAAGATAAGTTTACTTTACTTTTTTTTACTTTATCAAAGAATTTTTAGAGTTTGATCAGTACAACAGACTGTGGGAAGGCCTAGTATTTAAGAAAAACAAACCAAAACGCACAACTCTCTTTCTTGCTTTTGTGTGGCCCAATATTTCTTAAATGTTTGTGGGCATCCATCACCTGGAGAGTTTATCAAAATGCAGATTACTCGCCAGGCCCTACCCCCGGTGTTTCTGATTTAACAGGTCTGGGATGGGGCCTGAGTATTTGCATTTTTGACAAGTCCTCAGGTGATGTAAATGACCTAAAAATGAGCTTGCCTGTAAGTCAGCATTATTTGAGAAAACTACGAGACATGCCAACTGGCCTAGCGATGACCTTCATCTAGGCATTTTGTAGGGTAGCGGGTCATAAGAATGACATAGCAGGGAAATAACAGCCTCTGTTTGACCTCAGGTGAGTCTCAGGAGAGGAATCAAAAGCAATCAAACCAAACTTGCTGTGATGCCCCTGCACTTGGTATCCAATAAATTGAGAAAGTTTCAGCACTTACTTTCCTGGAGGCTCTCTCTGGGGCCAATTACCTCTGGAGGAAGGATGAGAAACACTAACAATTAAAAGTGCCACCTAGGGAGAGGACGAGGCTGTTAGCCAGGGGGGAAATCAGGGAGCGCCTGCATGGCCTGGATAATGAACAATTAAAAAGAAAGGCAGGCAATGAGGACCCAGTCCCGAAGGGAGGATGTTGAGGCCTACCATGCTTAGAAACTTAAGCCTTAAAGTGGAATTCCCTGAACTGAAACAAAAATGTAGATGAATTCAATTTCCCAGGAGGCTCAATGGTTTAGCTGTCATTATAGAAGCTCTGTGTGTGACTATGTGACTTGAGGTAAGGCAAGATGCCACTTAATGAATGGACTAACTGTATGGCAGGAGACACATTTACAGAAAGCGAAAGATAAAAACAAAAATACTACCCAAGAGTAGCTTCTGATTAGTACATGGCCTTTTGTATCAGTTGTCTAAATCAATATATCTAAGGTGTGGCTTCATATTTATGTAAAGTTATAAATGACCCGATTTGCCTCATCTGTTTAGAAGAGGCCCAAGACAAGATCAGGGGTGCTTCCTGGACATCCTATAGATAGGACAGTTTTTTTTTTGTATGTAACTTCTACGTCTTCCTGACATGTGTCTGCATTCAGTTGTTCTGTTCTCAGGCAACTTGTGCGTCATAATTGTCCCTGGGCAGTGTTCATTTGCTGACTGCTCTACTCAGCTAATCCTCAGCTACCATGGCTACCAGTAACAAATTCACCATGACACGTTTCAACATACTTTAGATTAGGTCTAAATGAAAAAAATACCACTTAACAAAAGTGCAATCTAGAAAGGAAAGACCTAATGATTTGGGAAAAGCATTAAACAAGCTTCAGCGAACACACAAATTCCTGCGAAGCACTTTGCTGGTGGATGATATCAGCGCTATTCCACCCAGCTCTATCTTCAGATAAAGCGTATCGTGTTGGTGCCAAGAAAATAAAAAGACCCAGTGATAGAAGAGGAATTGAGTCTCTATCAAGAGGCAGTTATGATGTCGTAGAAAAAAGACAAAGGAAACTTGCAAAAATAAGACCTTAAATGAAATTCCAACTCTTTGACTTTCCCATTGTATGACTTGAAACAAACCACTTTTCCTCCCTGAGGTTCAGTGCTTTCATCTATAACTAGGTAAAATGTGGAATAAAATCAGCCTCGCACAGTTGTGGTAGGGATTAAATGAATGGCAGTTAGGAATATACATAATCACAGGCCTGGCATTAGGAGAGTTCATGTAGGTGAGAGCCAGACACATGGGATTGCCTTCACTTCCTCTCGAAACATCATTGACATGACAGTTAAAGAATCACCTGAACTAGAAAGCCCCATAAGGAAAAGGAGAAAAAGAAAAGAGATGCCACAGGTGAGATATTTTAAATTTTTTTTTAATTTAAAGTAGGTATAAGTGTGACAACTAGGTTGGCAAAAATAGGAACATTGAAGCCTACATCTGCAGAGAGAGAAGGTGTCAATAAAATCCAAGCCATCTGGAGCTCCATCACATCAGAGGGACTCAAGAATTGAATGCATAAAACAGCCTTCAAGGCTGCAAACAGGATTGTTTGCAAGTTTGAGGAGCTGTTAGAAGATCAGATTCTCCACCCTACCAAAGATGCAGTGATTAATTCTGGAAATATCAAACCAGAGAGTCTCAATGATCAGGGAAGGGACACTGGGCACTGTAAGAGAAGAAGTCAAGCTTTCTACTGGAAAATGGGAATTAGATAAAAGTTGGCATTCTGAATGGCAAAACCCCAGTTTCCAATTGCTTTTTACAATTCTCATAATGCTGGCAGAAAGAACATCTTTTGGGTAGAACTGATTCAAGATTAATGACCTAAAATATTAATATTTAGGAGTCTTCCAGAAAAATAGCCAGAACATCCCACCTAAGTACCTCACAGTTGAGTCTCCCAGTTCACGTGTTCTGCCTATATTCCAACTAGTATTTTAGTGTCTCATTCTTAAGTAAGAAATGGGCAAGCAAAGACCAGCAGCATTTCACAAAGAACAATATAACAAGATATAAGGAACTGAGATGTCATAGATATCAAATTCTGAATTAAGCTGCAAGACGTCCCTCAAACTAGATAGCCATGGACTATTGTCACAATTCTTGAACTCCTCAGTCACAGGAGGACACAAAACAGGTAAAGAGAAAGAGAAATTGAGAGAGGGATTTCTTTGCAGAAAACTGTGCTATGGGTGTTCCACTCCCCCCACCCCCCACAAGAGGGAGGAGGTATTAGCAAGAGTCAGAATTCTTGCTAATCTCAAGTCAAGAGAGGGACTTCAACAGGACCACTCGGAGAGCTGGGTATATGTCCCCTGCCATTGGTGGGATACCATTGACAGTATTTGGTTCATCCCTGGAAAAAGTCCATAGTGAAAGTCTGGTTGAAGGGGCCTATGATAGTTGAAGAGGGAGTCAATCCCACTGAGTGCAAGAGAAAGGTACAGGTTTCCTGTGATCTGTATACGCAAATGTGAGTTAAAGAGATGATCGGGAACCACTATAATCACTTCTAAGAAATCACCAGGAGCAAACAATGTAAACCCTGCAATAAAGAATCAGTATGAAATGGATCCTCAAAGAAATGTGCCAAGGGGAGAAGAGCCAGCCAAGACATGGGAAGGGGAATTAAGAGTTCACAGTTGGGCCTGTACTAAATCCACAGAAGGATCCATGGGGAATAAAAGGCAGAGTTAAACATCTGCCAGGCCCATACAGCACAAAGAAAATTTACAACAGTACTAGGCAACTTAGAACTTTCCTGTCCTTTAGTCTCATCTCTGTCCACCCCTCTTTCATCTCTGAAGGGGTCAGATATCAAGAGCATTAGGCTAAGCCAAATAAGTCAAATGGAAAAGAAGAACCATATGGTTTCACTCATAGGTGGGATAAAAAACAGAAAGCAACAAAAGAACAAACAAGAAAAACAAACCGCGTCTCTGGTTATATGTTGCTTGCTTGTTTGTTTGGCTGATTAGGTTCCACTTACAGGTGAGATCGGGTGGGGGAGGGAGAAGGGGAAGGGTCGTCAAGGAACATGTATAAAGGACACAGCCAAAGGGGGATAGGACTGAGGGTGGGAGGAGGGGGTGGGTGGAATGGGGGAAAGTGGTGGCGGGAAAATGGAGACAACTGTACTTGAACAACAATAAAAAAGAAAGGAAAACAAACGCAAAGCCTTGCAGCCGCAGATAACAGCATCGTGGTCACCAGCGGGGAAGGGTGGAGGGAGGGTGAAGGGGTCGAATACGTGGTGACGGAAGAAGACTAGGCTTTGGGCGGTGAGAACACAATGCAACATACAGATGATGTGTCCAGACTATAGAATTGTGGGCTTGAAATTCCCAAAATTTTATTAACAAATGTCACCCCAATACATTTAATTAAGAAATTTTAGTAGATTAGCAATAAGGGTAAGTGTGGTAGATGCCAAAGGCAGGAAAGGACAGATGAAAGGCAATAACCCCCTTCCCTGGCCTCCTGCAGCTTAAAGGCCCAGCAGGGGAGAGAGTCACTATCACTTTAAATAAGTTGTGAGCTTTAGCTATTGCACAGACTGAAGTACCTAAGGACTTGGTTCTATGTTTTGAATCGGTCTTCTATTTAGAACTGTTTATTAAGAGTACTCAGATGGAAAATGTCAAAACCCCTATGATATTATATGTGGGATATAAAACAGAAAGTAACAAAAGAACAACAAGAAAAACAAACAAAAAACCTCACAGACACAGATAACAGCGTCGTGGTCACCAGAAGGAAGCGGTGGAGGGAGGGCGAAGGGGGTCAAATATGCGGTGACAGAAGGAGACTGGATTGGGTGGTGAGGACACACAAAGCATTATACAGATAATGTGTCACAGAATTGTCGACTCGAAACTTATGTAGTTTTATTACCCAACGTCACCCTAATAAATTTAATTAAAAATTTTTAAAAGAAAATGGAAGAGTAATCAGAAGAGACATGGGGTGGCCCGAGTTTTATTTAGGAGGGAGGAGAAAACGTTCCCCATTGAGTTCATTCCAAAAGGACGGCAAAAAGCAAGGTGAAGACACTTCTGATTCTAGGCATGAGTCATATTTGTTCAAAACAAACATAAAAAGAAGTCAGGAAAAAATCAAGACAATTCAGAAAACAGAAGGGAAAAAACATGCAAAGAGAAAAACAGATCATATAGGAAGGATTAGGAATAGGAACAAAATTTTAATAAAAACGTCTCAACCGTGGAAGCTGGAAGATGGTAAAGCAAAATCGTCAGAAACATGAGGGAATATAGCTTCCACCTCGAATTGTCTGCCCAGGCAACTTAAAGTAGACAGCAGAACAAATATATTTTCAGACATTCAAGGTCTTAAAAGTTTTACCTCCTATCCTGTTTTCAGGAGCTACTAAAGGGTGTGCTCCACCAAAATAAAGACAGTAACATGTATTAAGAGGCTTGAGATCCAGGAAACAGAGGACCCAAAGAGGAAAATAGTAAAAGGAATTCCCAAGATAATGACCTGGAGTAACTGTTTCTCCGTCGGCCTGAGGAGAAACCATTGCAGCCTGGAGCAGGAATATGGAAGTTTCCTAAACAGATGTGTACAAGGAAGAACAAATGGAATGACCTATCATGACGTGTGGTTGACCATTTTGAGAAGGATTTCACAGTTGTGTCTGAAAAATTAGTGATAAGTACAATAAAAATTAAGTCAATGAAAAAAGGATCCAAGTATTACCCTCAGGAAAAAATAAATTTATACAAAAAGGGCACCAAAGGGCACCGTGATAATAATAATAATTATTATTATGTCTCCATGTGCCAGGCACTGTTACAAATACCACACTGGTATTGTCTCTTAAAATCCTCATAAGGACCCTATAAGGTAAGCATTATTATTAGCCCCATTTTACTGAGGAGGAAAGTGAGATACAGAAAGGTCAAATGACTTGAACGACATCAGAGAGCTAATAAATACCACAGCCCAGATTTGAACCAGGCACTCTGACTCCCAAATCCATGCTCTGCTGTCATCACAGTTTGCTGCTGGGCCCGAATGAGAGCAATATGTACACGATCATCTGCATGTACACCCTGAATACTGATCTGACTGGCAATTACCACCTAATTATATACTGAGAAAACGGGGGAGAGGAAATATGTGGGGGGTAAGATGGGATAGGGATAACATTTCTAAATCTTCCTCTTCTATGGTAGAAAGTGAATACATAATGATTCAAATTGGGGGGGTCAATTTATGGTAATATATCGTTTAAAACACATAAGTAAATAACAAAAGAGAAAGCTAAAAGATTTTAAGACAGAAGCAGATTTGGGGTGGAGAAAGATAGGAGCAGGTGACTATTCATTTTCAATATTACCCTTGGAGTAATGTTTGAGTTTTTAAACTATACATTCATGTTTCTTGGTTTACAATAATCCAATTTAAACAAAATCCTTAAATGTTGGGAAATGGTAGGGAAGGATGGCATCTAGTACTAAGATGGGCACGTGGGTGGTGGTGGCAGAAACCCAGACAACGAGGGCAGATCGAGGAAGGCAGGTCAAGGAACCCCGGCCATACCTTCTGCACCAAACACCTCTCCGCAGTGAGCGCAGAAGAAGTGCTCTGGGTGCCAGGTCTGGTCCATGGCCGTCAGCACTCTCTGGAAAAGGAACACAGGGAGAGGTGCTAGAATGCTGCAGAGCTGTAAACCATGACCCCGGTTCTACACGAGTGAGTAACAACTACAGGAAAGCGGGGAAAGGGGGTTGACTCACGTCCAGGATGGGAGCCGCACAGTAAGCACAGCGTGGAGAAAACAGATGGTGGTAGTCCTTGGGGCAGTAGGCCAAGCCACCGCGCTCGAAGAAGGGCCTGGAGCCAATCTCCTCTTTGCAGTGACTGCAGATGAAGTGCTCTGGATGCCACGCTTGCCCTAGAGCATGGATCACCTGGAGGATGAGACGAAGCCTGGCGTGAGCGTCCAGTAGGGCTCTCTAGGGCCTGCAGGATGCACATCTGTGGTGGGCACTCTTCACACCGTATTCCCCATAAATGACACCCCCTGGAGTTACACAACACTGAGGCCTAGGCCTAGATCCTTCCTACGCGGTCTGTTCTCCATGCTCTATGGAGAGACAAAGGGTGCCCACTTTCTTGACTGCTCGCGCTGATAAAATCCTGTAAATGCTCATTACCAGGATGCTGCCCCAACAGTGGAAGCACGAAAATAGAGCACAGTAGTGAGAGACAACAGACTACTACAGTCTTGGCATGGAAGGGATCCCTGGAAAATGAAAAGGCCAAAGGACAGTTTTTATCCCTCTGGTATGAACGCCTTATCTCACGCCTCCTGC
Organism: Trachops cirrhosus; assembly: GCA_028533065.1. NCBI lineage: Eukaryota > Metazoa > Chordata > Mammalia > Chiroptera > Phyllostomidae > Trachops > Trachops cirrhosus. Next base: position 8,186,852 of record CM052543.1, on the reverse strand, counting down.
AGAGTCAGGTCTCAAAGCCCTGTTATGGTTTTGGTGGAGAATGATGCAGAGCCGCAATTATTGGCTATGATGTGGAGCTGAGTGCAGCTGAAAATTGTATGCAATCAATTTAAACTAGGAGTAAAGGCAGCACAGAACAAAAGGTAAGGGCTTAAACTCAGGAGTTTGACTCTCCTGGGCTCAAATCCTAGCTTAACCTCTCACTAGGCCTTGGACCTGTCAGTTAACTTCCCCTAAGCCCTCAGTTTCCTCATCTTTACAAAGGGAACAATAATAGAGTCTCCTTTCAGGACAAACGTGACCATTGAATGAAGGAGCACTGGTAGAGCACTTAGCTCAGTGCCCAGACTACAGTAAGTGGTCAGTAATTATTAACTGTTATTAGAATGTCTTAGAATATAAGGAGAAAGAGCAGTCCTTGCTGGGACAGAGACAGACACACACAGAGACACGGATGGCTGCTGTAGGACCATCGTCTTCACGCGTCCCACCTTTCCAGCGATAGGTTTCTGGCAGGAAGCACAGTGGCCCTTGGGCACGGTGGCAATCCCAAGGTCCTGCAACTCCTGCTCCAAACCCCCCAGCATTGAGTCCAGGGAGGCCTTGTTATTCTGCTTTTCTGGTAAGTGCTTCTTGCTGGCCTCTGCTTTCACTGCAACCTGGTAGCGAAGAGAGAACCATGAAGAGAGTCAGCCTCGTGGGCATTTATCTATGAAATAGACGCCTCTTCTTCGTGACCCTGTAAGCTCACCTCTCCTGACTGACCCTCTAGTCTTTCCTGAACCTTCCTCCAAGGTATGGAAGGGTACGACAGTGTAACACCAATACAAATGCCTTCATCTCTTTTTCGTTCCAAATTCCTCAAGCCAAATGAAATTTGACTTATCTTCCTTCGTTTGTAAATATTTTTCTGACCAGAGGAAATTGAGTGGATTAAGATAATGCCTTTTCTGGCTCTTGTAATGACTACAGGTAATAATCTTCTTGCTACGAATTTATTCTGCAGCATTTATTGAGTACCTAGCTTGTGCCAGTAACTGCTCTTGGGAGAGACAGTATATAAGAGCATACAAGTGTCTGCCCTCATGAAGTTTATACTCCCTGGGTGATAGACAATAAACAATTAAACAAAATAAATATGTGATGCAAAGTTTCAGATAGAAATAAGATATAAGTTATCACATCAAGATAAAAGTGACAGAGGGTGGGATGATGAAGAATTGATTAAAATTAGGGTGATTGGAGAAGGACTTCTAAGGATGTGATATTTGAGTACTTAGGGACCCCGAAATATTGATATTTGTGAGGAAGGCATTCCAGAGGGAGGGGAGGCCCAGAGGAAGGAAATAGTTTGGTAATCAGAAAAATGGTAAGAAAGGTCAGTGGGCCCAGAGAAGAGGAGTGAGACCGAGTAGGGCAAAAGACATGATCACATGTCACCCTCATGGTCAAAGCCTGGGTTTTATTCCAAGGGTGACAAAGCCATTGAAGGGTTTCAAGCACGAGAGTGAAAGAATCTGGCTCATAAGATCCCTGTGGTAGCTGAGTGAGGAATCAAGTGCAGAGGGGAATTAGAGGCACTAGTCAGACAGGAGTCTTATTACAGCTCAAACCAGAAATGACTGGGAACAGTGTTAGCAGAGAAAGTGGTGAGAAGTTGTCAGATGAGACTTGCTGATGGATGGTAGTTATGGAAGCAAAGTTCCAAAATAGTTATTATAAAACATTCAAAGAAAAAGCCTCAAATTACAGAAAAGATCCCCAATTTATCCTTCATCAACTCAAGTCCTGATTCCGTCTCTCTCAACTCCTTTCTAACTGGGCCATTGCTACCCTCTGTCTAATACTTCCTGATCAGAAAACGACAATGGCTGTCCATTGCTTCCAGCATCAGATCTGCACACACCACACAGACGTCCAGAGGCTCCCATCCTCTGCCCTCACTTCACCCCTCCAATCTCATCTTTTATCGCTCAGCAAAAAGCCCCCACTGTTTAAGACCAGCTAGGTTCCCTGCAGTCTTCTGAATGGGATCCCTCACGGTCTGACTTCAGGCCTCCTCTTATCCTATTTTTACTGCCAGGAACGACCTCACAGTATCTCACTAATCCAAAGTGCTCATTTCCTTTCAAGGCACTTTTATCATCTGACAGATTTCCTTCTTCCTCTCTTATAGGATGTTAGTTAATGTTGAAAAGATTAGTGTTCAAAAGGTTAATGTCTAAAAGGCCTAAAGGTCTAAAAGGTGACCCATATTAAGTATGAAGAATAACTAAGTAAAAACACAATAATATATCTATATTCACACCTGCATTTACATCTATTCCTATTTGCTTCTTTATTTGCTATGGAAGAGACAGGAAATATTGACTATCTCCCGAAACAAGACTGAATAGCCAGGAACAAAGCTGATAAGAAAACAGTTCACTGCAAACTTTTGTCCTTCTGATTTTTGTACCATGTGAATGCATGGCCTATTGAAAAGATAAACAGCCCTGGTTGGTGTGGTTCAGGGGATTGAGTGCTGGCCTGCAAACTCAAAGGTCGTCAGTTCGATTCCTTGTCAGGGCACATGTCTGGGTTGCGGGCCAGGTCCCCATCTGGGAGCACGGAAGAGGCAACCGACTGATGTTTCTCTCCCTCCCTTCCTCTCTCTAAAAATTAATTAATTTATTAATTAATTAAAAAATAAACAGATATGTTAAAATGTAAATGAAGCAAGGTACATGTTAAATCAATCAGAAAACACCACACAATTAAACCTAATGTAGATTTTTCCCTAGTATTCCCAGATGTACAGCACGATGAAGCATACACTCAGCTTTACTGTAGACATTAAAGAAAACTTGTTTCTGACGTTTATTCACTTGTCCCTCTGCTACGTATGTTTTATTCGCAGCGTGTTGGGAACCGTGCTGGGAGTCGGAGTCCAACCGTGAGCCGCAAAGGTAAGGGTCTTGCCCTCACCAACCACACACGTTTTATACACTGCCTTGAAATCATCTCCTAGTCACTTCACGTGTGCACATCAGATCCTCCAGCCAATTTCGAATGGTTGTATTGTCTACCTTAAGAATTCTAGGTGCTATTTCCCTTGATAAATTCTTAAGCCCATTTATCCGATTTCCATCCCCCGCCAGGCCACTTGAGCTCCCCACTCATGCTCTGGAGGCTAGAAAAACAAAGGTTTTATCTCAGCGTGGGGCGTAGGACTCCTCATGCTTCCTGTCGTGAAAGCCACACTCGCTCTCCCTTGCTCTGCCCCAGCTTGTCCACAGCGCTCCTCCGTCCTGCTCAGGCAGGTCCCCTTAACAGTCCTGCCACACTTCACCTGGCACTGGAGGCCCGTGCCCTCCGCGCTCACTCCAACTAAAAGAACCGCCGCTTTCATCTCTTTTGGTCCAAACCCTTCCCATTCTTCGGATTCTATCCCACACCCATGCCCGCCTCTGATAAAATCTCCTTGACCTTCTACATTCCTGATGTTTGCTCTACATATTTTGATAAACCACCTTGTCTTTCATTCTACAAAGGTTACAGAGGCTTATGCTTCATTTTATTTACCAAGCACACTCTGAGCTCCTTGAGATCAGTGCCCAGATCATAATATCTTCTGTGTCCGGATAATACATAGTACAAAGTTGAATTCATCCATCGAATTAAATTTAGTCTGGGGAAAGAAGTGACAACTTGGAAGTGTTCCTCTAGGGAGAATGCAGAGGTGAGTTCCAAAGACATAAACCTGAAGGCTTTGCCACAGGGACTATGCTCACCGCGGTCTGCATGTCACACAGGTGGGCCATGAGCTCGTCCAGCTGAGCTGCTGCTGATGTTTTCGAAGGTGTTGGTGATTCCTTTGGTTCTTTGATATCACTATAGGGAGAAAACAAAAAATCACACTAACACATCAAAACTCAAAAAATGTTAAGCCACACATAAAATATCGGACAATGCAGTTTTAACTATTAAACACTTAGATGTCAGTAAAACTAAAGACAGAGACTATTTTAAAATATAGGTACTAGACTAAAAATGTGTCTCCATGTCTCCCTCTGTTCATCTCCAAAACTGGCTATTATTCTCAAGTGCATGAAGAAAAGCACTGGGCAAGTACCTGGCGGGCCATTCAGACCCAACAGCCAGGTGCAAAGTGGCTCTGGAAAGTGCTTTAAGACTGTGGCCCAAATGTGTGTGTGTGTGTGTGTTTATTTTAGTAGCATTCTTTTTAAATTTTAAAGTATTCGATCTTGTCTCAGTTATTATCAGGGAGAGACAAAAATAAATGGGAACTTGGAACAGGCATCCACCCATAAATTGAGGTGCATGGACCACGTTTGGCCATGTCCGTTCATACTGTCTGCAGCTGTTTTCCTACAGAGCTGGACAGCTGCGACAGAGAGACACCTATGGGCCACAGAGCTAACACAGTTACTATTTGTCCTTTACAAAAAAAGTGTGCCGACCCATGATAGCATTTAGATAATGTATGTGATGTTGATTTTAGAGCTATATAATTATGAATCCATTATTAATAGATAAAATTTGGGACCCAAGACACAGAATACAGATTCTATTCAAATACTTGCACATTTGTGTGTGTGTGTGTGTGTGTGTATGTGTGTGTGAGAGAGAGAGAGAAGAGAAGAGGAGAGGAGAGGAGAGGAGAGAAAGAATCATAAGTAAAAACAGTGGAAGTGTATTTAAAAATACCATAGCTAGGTAGTGTTTATACTAGTCATTCAAGGATGGTTCAGCATTATCAAATGGATTAATATAATGCATTATAGTAATGCATAAGAGAAACACTTTATAAACACATTGATAAGTGCTGAAAAGCAGTTGAAAAACAAGTTCAACCACCATTCCTGTTATTGAAGGTAGATGTTTTTCCATACCCTTATGTACATCCTTATCTGTCCTTTGCAGCCATAATAGCTAACATTTATTGTTTACACTGAGCGAGGCCCTCTGTAAAGGGGTTTTACACGTGTCTTCTTTAAATCCTTATAACAACCTTAAGAGTGAAGCACTGTCACTCCCAGGAAAAAAACTGGGGCTTAGGGAAGGTAAGATTTTGCTCTACGTAAATAACAAAGTTTGGGCCTGCAGACTGCAAAGTGTGTGCTCTTCCTCACCATGGTAAACGATCTTCCAAATGATGTTTAAAGGCTACATAGCTTTTAAATGTACAACGTGCCATGACTTATTAAACCAATCATTTATTGTTAGACACCCAGACTATGTCTGATTTTTGCTGTGATCGGTACTGCAAAATAAATATTTGCACCCATATTTGATTATTTCCATAGAGTATATTTTGAGAAGTGAAAAAACTGGATCATGAGGGCAACTGACTCAAGTAATGTTTGTAACCAACATTAACCAAGGGAGTTCAGCTAACCACCCACCAAACTGACTGTCTCTACCTCTCTTTCTTATACACACACAGCGAAATACGCTGTCTTTCACTGAATGTATTTTCTACAATGAAAACATACACTTACTACTTTACTTATTTTTATGCATTCACCAACCAGGAAAAAAGCAGAAGGAAAATGTACCTCTTTTTCTTTTAAGAACAACCAGGCTTTTTCTTGGGTGCATGTCCCACTACTGACTCACTTATGTTTGAGAATTTAACAACAAGGAAAAAGCAGGAGGAAAGTGGATCTTCTCTTAAGATGAAAGACCTTATCTTTTAAGTACAACATGGTCTCGGAGCAGACGTGAGTTGTTGTTTTTTTTTTTAATCTGGGAACAAACAGGGTCAGGTATACAAGTGACTGATTCAGTCCTTGCAGGTTTCCAAGAAGAGTGCAGAGGAGGTCACCCTCGCAACTCTTTTCAGACATAATCCCTCAGTAATTGCTGCCACAGGGTGTGTCTGGGAGGCACAAAGGGCAGCTGGACTGGGAACGCTTTCTGCGACCCTGTGCCCCGGGGGACCATGAATGCAGTTTCTCACGTGGGTTCGTCTAATCCCAAAAACCTGCCCGTCTCACAGCTGGGGCATACATGCGTTTATTCAAAGAATTCTCACTGGTTTTCAACTAGACTCCTAGTGCAGTGTGTAAAAGGAAGTAAATCATCGTCATGGTAACTTATTAGTAATCGAGTCAACAATATAACATTCTAAGTAAGAAATGGGCTGATGATTGCATCATTATAGCAACCTTGGATTTGTCCCCTGACCTCTTGAAAATCATAAGAGTGATTTGTTATGCCATCAGTAACAATTTACTTCACTTCTCAGACATTTTAATAATATAAATCACAAACGATGTGTTTAAAAGAATCCCGACTTCTCGAGAGAGGCTTCATTGTGCTGGATTCCCCCGCCTCCCCCTTTCCTCTGCAATATTTTTATGAATTGTTTCTCCCTCTTCTTACCAAAATTATTTTTGTGCATGTAAAATATACATTTCTAAATTATTGGTCACAATGCTTCTCATATATCACTACATTAGAAATATTATTCCATTGTTATATTCACAACTGCCGTTGAATATACCTTCAAGGTCCAAAGCAATGTTTGCTTCATTTAGGCAGATCAGAGGAAGTGGTGACACAGATTGCAAGAATCTGGTTTCTGAGTCCTATGTTCTGTCTCTACTAGACAGCCTGTCTGCTCTGAATTATGCCAGCCTCAGGGATTTGTATCATTCTGTTACATATTTACTAGGTCACCTGGATTTTGTCTCACTCTCCCATAAGGTCTACACAGAATGTATCATTCAGTAATGAGAAGTGTGTCAGTCGAGGTCCATTTGGAAAAAATACAAGCATTGTGAGTAGACAAAAGGCATTTAATCCAGACATATGATTACACAGGTGATGGGAGAGCTAAAAAGCAAACAGGAGACACTGAGGGAACTCAGAGATTAGGCACAGCCATGTCATTAGGCTGAAGGCACAGGGCCAGAGGCAAAGTGACCAGAGCCCAGGGGCCCAGGTCAACAGGCATAAACTGGAACCATATCAAACCTGTTTTGCTTTAGCTGAAGCCATAAAGGAGATGTAGTCTTGGCTTCCTGGATTTAAAAAGCCAAATATTTACTATGAGCCTATTGTGTGCTGGGCACTGTTTTGCTCCTGTTGTTTTGCTTTGTTTGCTTTTTCTCACAAGAGGGTGAACTGGGAGGTGTAGGGGGCATGCCCACCAGGCAACTTCCTGGAGCTCGAATAAACTGGCAATTGTAATAATAAATTGGCCTCCCTCCCATCAAAGTAGAAAGTGGGAAGCTATACAAAGACTTTTTGATAGCATAGGTCCCTTCCTTATTTTGGCATCAGATGTGCGGTATTGGCTGCAGTTATGAACCAAATAAGATGCGGTGCAGTGCTCTTTACCAAGCGTGAGCCTTCGCTGTCTACATTTTAAGCCTTTTATGTTGTGTCCCAGAATATTGTCTGCTTTTTTTGTTAATTGCAAGCAATAACTGAAGAGAGAGTAAAGAAAGTGGCCTTTTTATTTCTTTCAGATTATCGATTCTGCTTTGGCCAGTAGAAATTATTTAGTAAATGAATCTGTTTCCATCTGTAACTTTGGATGAAAGGTAATCCCCCATCCATTAAATACACTTGAGCAAATATGGAAAGAAGAAGTCTACATTCATTAGCCAAAGAGACCCACTAGCCCTGATTTTGTGAACATCTTGCTGAAATTTCATACGGTGTTTTCTTTTTGTGACCTGGGATACCGAGGCCAGAACATCTGTGAGGATTCAAACTATTTACACTTTTTCAGGCGGTGAAGGGAACAGCAGAGCCCATTAGCTGGGACACCCATCTAGGGGGCCCCTGGAGAACTTGCCCCACAGCTTGGCAGAAGTCCACCTCTGCTCCAAGACTATGGAAAGGAGAGGAGGGTAGTAGGAGTTCCAAGCAAATTATTGTCCAAACACAGACTGGTAACAATTATTTAATGACTTTATTTTTTCAACTATTTAATAATAAAATAAATACCTGTATACATTGGGCTCCTTGATCTCAGTAGTGTACACCAGTTGTGCCTAAAACAGAGAGATGGAGAACAAATTTGTTAGTAGAATGTTGGTGCTTATCTACACCCAGAATTAGAGAATGCTTTTAGCTTCCGAAGGAGACTGCTCACTAGCGTATCTCTGAGATATCCCTTTACAAGGCAGAGGAATACCAGCCATCCCACAGAGAACAGCCAAGTTCTAAGCAGAGTAGCTGCCATGGGAACACAGAGTGGCCCTCTCCCTGCCCTAAAAGCCCTGAAACAGAGAAGCACTCAGATAGAAAGCATAAAACACGGGAAATGAGTCGGAGCAAAGCCCTTTTATAGGGGAAGACCATAACACGATGAAATTTAACATACCAAAAGAAGCAATGTGTGACTGCAAAGGGTAGCTGGCTAGCACTCACTTATTGTTGAACAAATATTTATTGAGTGTCTGTGTCATGCGTCAGGGCTGGAGATGTAGCAGTCAAAAACAAAACAATAAAAAAACAACTGAACAGTCTACCCTGGGTCATACACTGTGAGAAATAGATAATACACAAATTAGGATGTAAAAAATAAATTAATTAATGTGTACAATTAATCAGGGGAGGGAGATAGGAAGTGCAGAAGAAATGGCAATTATAAATATATCGATCACCACTAAAAAGAAATCTTACCATTTTCGACACTATGGATGGACCTAGAGGGTTTAAGTCAGCTAAAGAAAGACAAATACCATACAGTTGCACTTATATGTGGAATCAAAAGAGTAAAATAGATGAACAAACAATATACCAACAGACTCATGGCTAGAGAACAGACTGATGATTGTCAGAAGGGAGGGGGATTAGGAGGGGGAGTGAAAAAGATTGAGAAGTACAGGGTAGTTATAAAATAGTCATGGGGATGTAAAGTACAACATAGGGAACATAATCAATAATATTCTAATAACTATGTATGGTGTCAGACGGGTACTGGAAATATCAGGGGGAACACTTTGTAAAGTATGTAATTGTCTAACTACTATGCTGTACACCTGAAACTAATACAAAATAATATTGTATATAAGCTGTCATTTAAAATATTTTTTTAATCTTAAAAACCTAAAAAAAAAGAAAAAGAAAAGGACATACAAACGGACAGTTACAAAACAGTCATGGTGATGTAAGGTACAGCATAAGGAATACAGTCAATACTATTGTAATAACTATGTATGGTGCCAGGCAGGTTCCAGACTCATCGAGGGGAACACTTCATAATTGACATAATTGTTTAACCACTCTGCCGTACACGCGGAACTAACATAATAGTAAATGTCAACTGCAATTGAAAACATTTTAAGTATAAATATATAAATAAACAAGCAAACAATCCAGAGAAGGACTCACTGAAAAGGGGACTCTTGAGCAAGGACTGATAGGAAGGGGTGAGAAAAGTTTGCAGGTATGAGAGGTAACCTGGTTCAGGCAGAAGGGATGGCAGGGGCATCTGGAAACAGAAAGGAGGCCAGAGTGGCCTGAACAGGGTGAACCAGGGAGATGGGGTGAAGGGTAAAAGGGGAGAGATCACACAGGTAGAGTGACCGGATGGATAATTTATTTTTCAAACAGGAACACTTTTGAGAGTGAAAGAGACTACTAAAAATAATTTATAATTTTATTTTATTTTTTATTGTTCAGTTTCAATTGTCCCAATGTCTCCCCCATTGCTCTCCCCTGCCCTGCCCCCAACCCTGCTCCCTCAGGCAGTCCCCACCCTGTTGTCCATTACCGTGGGGCCTTTATACATGTTCTTTGACCAGACCCTTCCCCTTCTTTCCCCTGTTATCCCTCTCCCCCTTCTCCTGTGGTCACTGTCTGTTTGTTCCTTATTTCCATGTCCCTGGTTCTATTTTGCTCATTAATTTTAAAAACATGTATTTATTGATCAAAAATTTGGTTTCATTATATTGGTCAAACTACAAAATAATTATTCAAAACTTACTTTCAAAGTAAAATTTTCTAGAATATTTTTGAATGACACATACCTATAAACATTAAAGCAAAAAAATTTCTTAAAAAACCTATTCTATTGACTATTTGAACATTTAAGAATAGCACAAGTAAATTATTATTCTTGATATAGATAGGTTCACATACCTTAATTGGTTACTTAGCCATTGTTGTTTCTAACATTGTGATGTAGAATTTTTTTCTCAAAAATATTTTAATATTATCTTATTTGTTTATATATATATTTTGAAATTGCAGTCTTCTGCAAAGCTGCATTTTCTAGTTAATATATTTGAAATTGTTGACACTTTTAATTGATAGATATTTCTCTGTAGACCATACTCTTCTAGGTGAGAAAGCCCTCTCTCTAGATGCTGATGAACCTATAAATCCAGACAAAATCCTGCTAAATGGAGGACATTCTCAATTCTATTTTTCACATCAAAATGTGTAAATAGTTCAGCCCCCAAATTTTGACAGGTGCTGTATTTCTACCTACGTTCAAAGCACCTTTCTTCAATAATATTTTTATAAGACAGACCTCTTAAGTTGTCTCTATGTGTGATCCTTTTTAATATTTCATCAAATGTAGATACTACAAAATCATAGGCCTTCACAGTTTCATCCCATTCTGGTGGAGAATATAAATTTATCCAATTAAAATGAGGAGCTCTATTGAAATCAAGATTTTTCTAAAGCACAATTTTCAAATTAGGGAATTAAACCACTGGAGCTCTCACCTTTTGATTTGTTCAATTCCTCTTTGGCTTCTGTAGGCAGAAGTCTGAGTCTCTTCCTTTTTGCAAGCTTTCTGTTATATAATTGTAACTTGCTAAAAGCTGAATTTTTATGCTATATTTATTGAATATTTGATTAAATATTTCCAACGGATTTTACACATACTGTGACCTGAATTTAGGTGGCTTTACGAAATGATTTTTCAAAGCCTCAGGCATTTCTAAAATCCAATTGATGACAGGCAATACAGAGAGAAAACACATATTGCTATGCTGAAATACTTTGGGATTCAATATTGGCTTCTGTCACGGAAATTTTGTTGGTGATATTTATACCTATAAATAACCTGATTTGTGTACATATAATATTTGTACTTTTTGATTGGTAGAATACTGTAGCTTGTTTGGATGCAGTCATAAATTTTGTGCACATCACAACTAACTCAAAGTACACTTCTGCTCCACAGGCTTTTTTAGTATGTAAGAACATTAATTTTATCACAATGTGGTTCTCCACCAAAATTTGTATTCATATTATTACCCCCTCCTCACAAAAACAACAGTTTATCTTCGTTGTTGAACTTTTCAACTAAACTTGCAATGGCATTAACAATGTCAGATGTTTCATTTTTGACAAAAGAATGAACTACTACTTTATTTTGATCCTTTGAATTGGATGAAAAAATGAAACCATGTGAGAGTTAACAAGTTCTCTAACTGCAGCCTCTGATGATACTGATATAAATCTGACTTTATCTGTTGGGTTTTAAAGGGAATCAACTCATTAATAATCACCAGTTTATTTTTAAGCACACACCCACACACAAACTTGGAGTTGAAAATGAGCAAGATTAAGTTAGAAGAGTCATTTGACCCAAATGGAAAGGTATGTTTTATAGTGACATGTAAACATACCTCTTGCAGCTATACACATTAAATCATCATATTTGTGTACATTCTTCTTAAATTAAGTATAAACTTTTTTTAAAGGTTTTATTTATTTATTTGTTTATTTTTAAACAGGGGAAGGGAAGGAGAAAGAGAGGGAGAGAAACATAAATCTGTGGTTGCCAACTGGGGACCTGGCCTGCAACACAGGCATGTGCCTTAGATAGGAATCGAACCGACGACCCTTCGGTTTGCAGGCCCATGCTCAATCCACTAAGCTATGCCAGCCAGGGCTAAACTTTTAAAATAGATACTAAAGCTTCTTATTCATATCTGTGTCTTCTAGTTTTCAAAGGGACAGTGCTATCTCTCCTTATCTCCATGGTAGACAGTAAATGTTGACTAATATTTTGTGCAAATTATGTATTCATCATCAACTTTCTTGAAAAATTAAACATGTAGTTTCGGTTTTGATTTTATTTTGAGCCAAATGCTGCTAAACGTGTTTGTTGCAAAATTTAAAAGTATGAGCAAATAATAAAACAAATAGTTACAGTTTTATACATGCAATTAATGACAAAGCTGCTTTACCAGAAACATTTAGATGACACCACATTCTGGGGCAAGCATGTGTAGTCTCTTGTTTCTTAAACAGAATTTACAACTTGTATGACATTAACCCACAGTTTCTCATTTTTCTTTATGACCCTGAGGAGGATTTGGTCATCTCAGAGGCCACCAAGCGGAACATAGCAGGATGTGAATGGTGGTATAAGAAGTGGCCAGCAGGGGAAAAAGCTTCAGAGGTTTTCCCACCACAACCTGAGACCAGAGAAATTACCTGGCCCTGACCTCTGTGCTTGAACTCTTAGCTTTAACAACCAGGACATCGCACATTAAGGGCACTGTCGGTTAGGTTTTGTCAGAACAGCATCAGGAAAAGAGAAATGAATTAACTTTAGTCATCTTTTGGATTTACCCGTGGTAAAGTAAGAACTCTGTTTACTGTATGTGTGTTTTATATACTACTACTTGAGACCATAAAGGAAGCCAGAAGAACCTAATGGATGTTTATCAACCCATGCTGTTTTACTTAAATAGAAATTCCAATAAGAAAGCCTTATAAAAAATGAAAAACCTGGGCCAAAAGGTAAAACCAGTAAATGGATGTCAAACAAACAAACAAACAAACAAAAAAAGTGAGCATAAACCCAGGGCTCTTGGCTTAAAGTGAACGAAGACATATGGCCACCCCCATAAAGGTCAGTGTAAAGACTGTGACTTGTACTCCAAATGAGGTAGGAATTCTGAGTAGAAAAATTACATGATCTGATTTAAGTATTACAGGATCACTCTGGCTGCTATTTTGAGAATAAATGGTAGGGGGCAAGGATAGCAGACCAATTAAGGACCTATGGCCATAATCTAGCAATGAGAACAAAGACAACAGCTTCCTAGGAGAGAGATAAATGTGCATCCTTAAAACTCTCTGTGTGTAGCTGGAGGGAAGATAAGTTAAAGGTGGTACCTACCTATGGGCTCCAATTTTGGATCTGTGCCACTGGTGACTTCATATACCAGTGTACAAGGATAAATCCAAATATCGTAGTTCAAAAACACCAGATATGAAGAACACCTATTTAATTCCTCTTACATTAATTTCCTTCTTATCAAGCAACCTTCTAATTATAAAGTAGGTGCTTGTAGACTTATCCATAGGAAGAGAACGCACGTATCAGCAAAGACCAGCATCTGTTCTACTTGATAGTTTTAACTCTAACCAAAAACTAATAGATTGGATCTCTGGTGCTTTTATACATTATCTTTTATGCATTTAGTTTGTTTGTGTTGGTTTCCTAGAGCTTCATTATCTCTGGCTATTCCAGTAACTGAATTTCTTAACATATTCAGCAGAAAATAAGACCTGGAAAGTGATGACCCTGAAAACACTCTGAGCTGCCACCTGGCCTTGCCCAGGTGATCTGTGACCTTATTGACAGTAATATCAGAATATGCCAAATGAGTTAGGGCATACTCTATTACTATGCTCTCATTAGAAAAAAAAATTAGTTCTCAAAGGCTAATTCTTCTATGATCATTTTCTCAATCTCCTCCTCTTCCCAAAACCAAACACCTTTAAGTTATCATTGATGGATTTTTCTCCTCTTTCTTGGATATATGATTGTCCTTTCACATTATTTTATATAAGTTAAAATTCATTTTCAGAAAGCACTCAGACATCTATATTCAAGGCAACCAATGAATGAAAAGTTACCGGCAAGGGTCTTGTGTCATCCTGAAGAGGAGGGATGTCTGAGGTCTCAGCACAGTTACCCTTGTTTCTGGAATGCTGGTCCACAGGAAGAGGAGTGGGGTTGGAGTATTCACCATTGTCCTGGAGGGTGGAGCGTTCCAGTTCCTCCAATAAAGCATCTGTGTCATAATATACAAGGGAATCATAGTACAGAATGTCTTCTGAAATAACTCCCCCCTTAAATATCCCCCTGTGCCTCCATTCGTCTCCCTCACCTCTCAGATTAAGGTTATTTTTCTTAAAATATCTTTGTCCACTCTTATTTTACTTCTAGAATGTGGTCTGTTTTACCAAGAGATATTTAAGGCCTCCACCTACTACAACCTGTTTCTTATATCTTATAGTTGTATTCAATTTCATAGCCTCACTTTATAATTTGACTTATTTAATTGCAGGGTATTAGTTTTTATCATTTATTTGGGGTGGATGGCTCATAAAGATCCCCAATTAGAAAAAAAGTAAATTATAACCATCATCAAAATGAAAAGGGACTGATCATATGGGAGAACATATTTTCCAATGGCACATTGGACAAGGGTTTGATCTCCAAAATATATAAAGAACTCATTCTCCAAAATATATAAAGAACTCATCCAATTCAACTGGGAAGACAAACAATCCAATTAAAAAATGGGCAAAAGACCTGAATAGACACTTCTCCAAGGAGGACATATAGACAGCCCATAGACAAATGAAAAAATGCTCAATATCACTAGCCATCAGAGAGATGCAAATTAAAACCACAATGAGATGTCATCTCACACTGGTCAGAATGGCCATCATTAATAAATCAACAAACAACAAGTGCTGGAACAGACTGACAGCAACCAGAGGGGAGGTGGGAAGGGGGATAATGGTAGAAAGGAGGGGAAGGGGATAGTCAAAGAACATGCATGAATGACCCATGGACAAGGACAACAGTGTGGGGATTGACTGTGGGAGTGGGAGGGGGGTGGGCTTGTCAGAGGAGGGCAGAGGGTGAAAAATTGGGGAACTATAAGAGAATAACAATAAAAAATTTTAAGTAAATTCTACATATTTTTCCCGTCAGAAAAAATATAAGAAATTATATTATAGTTTTCTTAAAATATATATACCAGGACAATAACATTTATTCTTAAGCTTGATGATTTTTTATATTCCAAGCACATAACAAAATTCTCAAAGGAAAGTATAAGTATTTTGTCTTTCAGGGTATAGGAAGAAAAGGAGATTGGAGGAAAAAAGGATATTTTAAAATCAAGCAAGATGTTGCCATCCAAAGAGTTGAGATTATTCCTCTTGTATTTTCTTGGGAAAAACCAGTGGACACTGCAAGTATTACCTTTCTGTGATGATGAAATTAGTAACATAATAATAATTAATATATGATAGGCACTGTGGTCCATTTACACACTTAATTTTGCCATCCTAATTCTTTGAGGCAGGTGATATTATTATCCTTATTTTGTAGATCAAGAAACTGCCAAATAAATGGTTTGAGTTCATACTGTTACTGAGTTCAGAACCTGGCTGTCTGCCCCTGGGCCATCTGATCCTCAACCTCTGCACGACCTTCACCTTCACATCAGACAGTCCAGGCCCCATTCTCACGTGGATTCTCTGGGCGATCTGAGCATGGTGTGCTCTTCTCTGAAGCTGTTTTTTCATCTAGATAATGAACCAATTATAGTACAATAGGACTTTGCACTTGTAGATCAAGACCCATTAGAGGACCTCTAATGGCTTCCTTACCACAGGTTGTATTTTTTTAAAGTCTGTAAAACACCATATTATATTATTTCTAAGGATCTGCCTAGCTCTGAAGTCCTCAGATGAAGAAAATGAACTTCACGCATTTTTAAAATAAGATTTTCATTTATTTCAGGTGTTGGGGAGGTGGATATTTCTTGATGGCATAAGAGATCTAATCACGTCTTACAAACAAAATCTACAGATCTTTCATATGGGGGATATAAAACTGAAAGCAACAAATGAACAAACGAGAAACAAGCAACAAAAGCTCTAAGACACAGACACAGTATGGTGGTTAGCAGAGGGAAAAGCGGGTCGGAGGAGGAAGTACAGGGTAAAGGAGGTCATATATGGTGACAGAAGGGAATCTGACCTTGGGCGGTAAACACACAATGAGATATACATACGCTGTATTACAGAATTCTACACTTGAAACCTATATAATTTTATTAACTAGTGTCACCCCAATAAATTTAATTTAAAAATCTACATATCTTTCTAAACCACCCATTTCATAAAAATATCGCATTTTGTGCACAAGTCTAGCGATCAGGAAACTGAGTTAAATTCTTCAGGGAAAATGACCCTTCAACAAAATAAATTGTAATAAAAAAAGAGTTGGAGGGTGAACCAATAGATTCAAGAAAACTTTAGAGATTTATCAGTGATTTCAGTATATGAATCTTAACTTAAAATGATATGATAAAAAATAAATAAAAGTACTGACTGTATTTTGCCATGTATAATAAGTCCTTTTTGCCCAAATTTTTTGAGGGAAAAATAAGGATGCACATTATACATGGGTAGTACTAATTCCATGTCTATATACATGTTTTTAATTCTTTTATTTATGCTTATGCGTTAAAAGTGTAACTCTAGAAAGCAGATGGGACAAAGCCACCATCTATGATCATCTTTAAAAGAAAAACATTTCCAAAAGAAAAGATTCCAAGTGGAGTTATTGTCCCTGTGCATGAGAAAGGATGGATGAATGAAGAAGGCATGAAAATCTGATTAACAAAGTCTGATCACGAAGGCCTACAGGATTACTTTAAAAACCAGCTTTGCTTGCTTTTGATCACTTCAAAGCCCATGTTACACAAAGTGCAAAAGCAATCGTGGCAGAGTTGAAAACCCAACTTGCTGTGATACCTGGTAGACCAACTAGCTAACTACAACCTCTTCATGTACCAGTAAACAAGCCCTTTAAATTCCTGATGAAGAAAAGAGTGGACATCGTGGACACAGTCAGCTGGTAATGATTTAACATTTGCAGGCAGAATCAAGAAATCATCCACCGCCCCAGATTCGTGATTGGATCCTAAGGTTGTGGTACGGTGTTAAGAAGGAAGTGGTTGTAAAATCATTTTTAATATGTGGCATCAGCAATGATATGGATGGAACTAAGGATGAGAAATTTACTGGGATGAGGAAAGTGACTAGTCCTTCAGAAGACACTGGTAATATAGAAATTGAAGAAGACAACATTTCCAATATTGACAGTGAGAAAGAATTCTTGGCCTTCTACAATGTGTAAATATCGTAAATTTGTTACCAGTACATAACAGTTCTTGTACCTTATATCTGTTCTTGTGTTTTGGAACTATTTGTTACATAAAATTTCTTGTACCATAGTATGTTCAAAAATAAATGCTAAAATTTCTTTATAATACAAAAAACAAGTATCTAAATATAAATAAATAAAAATTGAATTAAAAAATTAAAACAAAAGATTTTTTTTCTGAAAGTTTGGGCCAAAAACATGGGTGCACATTATACATGGCAAATATGGTAAATAAGCAAACCAAAAAAAGGAAAAATCAGGAATATTAAGTACTGACTTGATATTCAATAACATTAAGTAAATACTGTGAGGTATGATAAACAATATTTGATCACTTCTGTTAATGTTTTAGGTGTGATAATTGTATTTCATAATATTAAGGAATTATTATTAAAGATTTTGTGGGTGTAATAATGGTATTATGGTTATTTGTGTGAATATATTTATTTTAAAGACTATGCTGAACTATCTACAGATGAAATTATATCATTTCTGAGATTGCTTTAAAATAATATACAAATTAAAGGAATGGGTAAGTTTAAAAATGAAGTAAGATTGGTCAAGACTCGATCGTTTAAGCTGCCTAATGGTTACATCAGATCTCATTAAACTATTTCCTTTACTTTTATAAATTTTAAAATTCTCTATAATAAAAGATTTTTTAAAAAATAAAATAACTAAGGTAGAAAGATAAAGTAAAACTTCTTTTCTCACAATTTTACTAGCCAGACTGAATGTCAAATTTCTAAGTTCCAAATTTTTAGTCTACATCCTTCTATTAAGATATAGCTCTTTTCTTTTCTATTTTCTAAAATTTGTTCCAACCAGAAGTCATGGATCCATTTGGATTCAAAATAGAAAGTCGTTTACAACAAAATTAGGAGAGAGGGGAGACCCTGTACAAGAGAAACAAACCATATCACTGAGAGTAGAAGGTCACCCTTAGAAGGGCCCGCTAGCCAAAGTTACAGAAACTCGCCCGTCTGGGTCATGAGTTAACAGGCGCTTCCTGTTTTCTGAGTACACATATCACCAATACCCCAAGATTATCCTGTCGTTTGCCAGATTCTGTAATTTGAAGATGACTAATTTCAGTGTGACAAATATGGAATGACTGGTGGCGGTGGGTACTAGACCGAAAACTCTACAGTACTTCTCTGTAGCCCTTCATCTGAGGAACCCAAATAATTATTGGTATTAACGTGAAAGGATTTGTAAAGTGAGGTCTCTTCGGGATCTCCCTGGATTGTAACGATTTCATTCTGAGCCAGAGTCTGCCCCTGGTTTCCCTTTATCCAGCAACCCCAGGTAACGAAGGAGGCAAAGAGGAAATACAGGCCTGCCTGTGCTGACCTGCCCTCCAGGAGGTTTCTCCGCAGCAGGATGAGAGACACACCCTAAGTCCTTAGGGTAGCTATTGGGCGATGACGATTTGAAGAAGTGGTTGGGGTTTAGCCACCTGAATCATCTACAGGAATGTTGCTTTCCAGGTGGCATGGTACTTTCCACATTTCTGGACCAGATTTCTCTACCGTTCATCTGGCTCAAGAAATGGAAAGCTGTGCAAACCTATTTATTCATTGTGTTTATTATCTAGGTTATTCCATCAGCCGGAACAAGCAGCTTAATCCATTTTGGTGTCAGGTGCTCCTGAGAGTGACACTGAACTAGTTATTTTGCTTTTCTTAGTTTTCTCATTTTGACACAAAAAGTGGGTAATACTCATTTTAGAGGATTGCTTCAGACACTAAATGATTAACAGTAAAAGTGTCTAGTTTTAGCTTAAGTTACTGAAAAAGTATTAGTGCATGTTTTAATTGCCTACGTGAAGTCCGTTACATATCCCTAAAATAAAAACAAAGCAGAGCCAGATTCTAGTGGAACTCAGGTGGAAATGTGAACTTCCCTAACCCTCACACAGGATAAGAATTTGGATTCTACCCTAAGTGTCAAAAATAGACTTCAGGTTCAAGACAGTTCAATACATATTTATCAAACACCATCTTTTCCTGTTTCCTCCTTTAATTTGCCCTCCTTCCTCTATTCCTCCAGCTCTCAAATTACACTGCAAACAATTTTTTAAAAAGAATGTGCAAGATGTGTTTTTTGTTGTTGTTTGCTCTTTTGACATACCCCAAATATACAAAAACTCAGGACATTGTGGAATTCATACAGCTTGGAAATTGGGTTAGCGTTAGTCATGTTAATAAGGATGTCAGCAACAAAAGTTGGCAAAGAATATGGAATGAGTTCCCAAGAATGACAAATCTTAAGTTACCCCAAAGATTTAAAATCAGGGACCTCTCTTGAGCAATGTGGCCAATAGTTTCACTGCTAGTTTTAGTTACTTTGGAATAGAAGGAGGTAACATATTTGCAGGCCACAGTAATCCGTTTCTTCAGTTTCTCTGAATAAAAAGCTGAGCAACAAAATACAGTGCTATGTCATCTTGATTTAATACTAAGTCACAGAACAAATCAAACCACTCTGGCCTTTCCCCAATCTTTGTGGATCCCTCATTCTTGTATTTCTGTTTCTTCTCCTCATTACACTCTTTTCTTTCTTTTTCTCCCCAAATCACATCTCTGCTGTTGCCTACTGTGTGATCAAGCACTCTACGATCTCAGTAGCCCCCAAGGGGCAAATGCCCATAATAAAATGACCATTTCAATCACCATTCAATCCAAAAGTATTTGTGCAGAGTTTACTCTGTGGTTAGCACCGAACTTTCTGCCTTTTGTGCCACCGAAACAGTGAACCTATATTTCCCCCAAACAATCATAGTTCCTCATGCTTTATTCTTAGTGGGGTGAGGTCAGGAGAGAAGTGAAAATAAAATCTTCCAGCACTACCCTCCTTCTGGCTAGTCGTACGCCCAGCACACATGTAGATGGCAGCCAAGTCTTTATTCCCTCAGAGTTTCTCTCCCAAGAAACTCCTCACTCACCCAATTCTTCCATTGTCCCACACCCAAGGTGCTCTGGTGCCACAGGTTGTAAGGAACTGCTTTGGTCGGTGCTGAAGAAGAGGACCGCAAAGGAACTGAATGAGACAGCGTGAAGCAGCGTCTACAACCCTTTTTGGTTCCTATATTTGCTTAGCACTTCCTCTCTTCTGATTTGGTGAGTTTCTTTTCTTTTTTCTTTTTTTGTAGGTCAGAATTTTTAAAATGGGACTGACATAGAGAGGTGGGTACTGAAATCAGAATTCTGGTGGTACATTGGCCAGGACAATTAAGACTCAAAATTAATTTTGAAAAATTTGAGCACCTACTACATGCCAGAACTCATCTTGAATTCATGAGAATGGCAGATTTGCACTTGTGTTTATTTCTAATGTGAGTATCCCGCTTTTACTATGCATTAGAAAACTTGCTTTTTTGTTGTTCTGTGAAGCTGGGGGACCATGGAGGCATGGTTTTGCTTCATAAAATTTCCATCCGAGTTAACCAGTACCCAATTCATTTTGCTGTCTTTATTTAACTTTCTAGAAATTATGTTTATCTGATTTTCTGAAGATAGTAAATCCATTAAATGAGGCAAAGGCATATTCACATTTGGATTCTTGGGGCCTGCTTATTTCAGTAGTCCAAAATGCAAACAACTACAGAGGTCAAGAAGAAATGAGACTGAAAGATTTAAGACACCAGGTGCTAAGCAGCAGACATCTGAATTAAGCATAATTCCTGCTAAGTTACATTACTTTACAGCAGTTTTCTGAACCAGTGATTTCATTCACTTCGAACAAAATAAAACACTTACAAAGGCCTAGTATGGGAAGGCAGTAAGTAAAGAACTATAATTATGGTTCTGTGAAATTGGTATTACCTCCACTTTTACCAGTGGTGAAATAGATTCAAGGAATAGTAGCTTGCTAAACTGATATAATTAATAGGTAACTTTTCTACAGTAATATAATCCACATTTAACTTCAAAGCCTGTGAACTCTCCTGTATAACAGAGTGGTCTTTTTTTTTAAAAGATGGTCTAAAGAAATAATTCATTCTCCATTCCCTAGTGAGTGAAGACTTCTTAATGGAGATTTCCACTCTGCATTACTTTGAGCAGCCATTGGATGTCAGTGCTGTCCCAAAAGCCTGCATACTGTAAACCTGGGTTTGAAAAAATTCCCATCCGCACTGTGCCATTTTTTACAACTGAAATGCCATTAGTACCATAAAAGTGCAAAACACTCAGTGGAAAATAGAAAACATTCACCTAAAGTGGTAACTGAGCCAAAGTACCGTAAGGAAAAATGCACTTCAGCACTTGATATGCAAATACTGGACTGTATGTTCAGCTTTAACTGAATGATTAATGTGAAATTTGGATTCCCCAGATCTTGTTTCCATCAGCTTTCTTTGGGCATTTTACCCCCGGATACTTTATTTTCCTGGAGTGAGAAAGTAGTCCTAAAAATCCCTCCTCTATTACAATGGATCAAAGAAAGGAAGGAAGGAATGCCAGAGGCCCACTCCCATCACCAAATGCAACTCGTAGATAAGCAAATGGAAACTCCCGTTTATCGCATTAAGACAATTTAGCTGCATATGCTATTGGGCAGAAAAGAAATTTTGACAAAGCTGCTGATCTGACTGTGCTTCCTGTGCAGCAGAAACAGCAAACATTTAAAAACCGCAGAAACAAGTGGCTTCAGAGCGGGGAGCCTGAGGGACGGCTTCAGTGTCTACGGATTGATGACTCTAGTCACGCTAACAACTTCCCTCCAGCCCAGGGATCACAGCCAAGTTAGGCAGTCTACGTCAGCACCTTGGTCTCGAGAATGTCTAGTAGAAACGCAACTCCACAATTCCTTCCACAAAGTTTTATTAAGAATCAAATAATTGGTGAGTAGGCCAGATTTAGTCCCTGATCTCCAGGGGCTCACAGGTTGGTGGGTCAGACACAGGGGGACGAGATGAATATTGCAGACACGAACGCCAACTTGTTTAAAGGAGATGCCATCTAAATAAAACCAAGGCAAGGGCTATTACGTAACCACCCTAGAAATGCTTCGCAACGCTAAGAAACGAAGTAGGAAAAAGCTCAGGAAATCCTGACGGGCAACTGGCTCAAAATTTGCGCCGGGATGTGCTCGGGCGTCTCGCCTTAACCCGGAAACACTGCCTCCCGAGAAAAAGCACACTCGGACTGTGGTAACAGTAAACTACTTTTCCCATTCATCACAATCAAAAATTCCCAGCAACCTCTTCGCCTCTGGTTTCGTTTTTCCCAAAGCCATAGGATAAGTAGGACTTCATATCCCAGGATGCCTTTGGGCAAGTTAACCAGGCGCATGCACTGAAGAGGCGGGTCCTTTGCCTTCACGACCCCGCCTCTGTTCTACAGCCGCCATTTTTTCAGAGACTTTCATCCGGCAAGCGACGGGCTTTTTTTCTTAAAGGAGAAGCGACAGCTCAAAAAAAAATATCCCCTTCTCCCTGCAAGACCTGGCAACGCTGGGGACAGAAAGGCTACATACAGGAAAGTGGGATCGGGGTGGAGGAAGTAAAACGCCGGGGCTACTTCGCTGGCTTAAGAAAAAATAGAAAGAGCCCTTGTGGCATTAGCGGCTCCTCAGGGAGGCAGGTGCGCGCGCAGCCACACCAGGGAGCGCGCGAGGCGGGAAAGAGGTGCGTTTTTCTCCCATCAACAACCTCGCGAGACCTGC
>CM052543.1:8140733-8163885 GCA_028533065.1 Trachops cirrhosus | reverse complement strand
GGGGGAGGAAACCGGGTGCGTCGCTGCGTGAGGGATCGTGGGGGCGGGTCGACGAAGCCATTCCTCCTCTTGGATTGGCCCGCCGAGCGTCTTGGGCGCACGCGCGCGCGCTAAGGCGCCTTGAGTGGCAGGGGGCGGGGGCTGCCCTCGGAGCCGGGCGGAGGGGTGGGGGGGGAGAGTGGAGCGCTGAGTGAGAGTGTGCAGGACGCTCCGGGAGGAGGGGGGCGGGGGGAGCAGCGCCGCGGCCGCCGCCGCCTCCGCCTCCACCGCCTGGGACGAAGGGGTGGGGGACGGACGAGCCCCGATGCCGGGGGAGACAGAAGAGCCGAGACCCCCGGAACAGCAGGAGCAGGACGGGGTAGAGGCGGCGGTGGCCAAGGCGGCTTCAGAGGAGCCCCAACCACAGCCCCCTGAGGGGGCGGCGGCGACGCCGCCTGCGGGGGCCACTAGCAGCCGCGTGCTGAGGGGAGGACGGGACCGGGGCCGGGCCGCTGCGGCCGCCGCCGCCGCTGTGTCCCGTCGGAGGAAGGCCGAGTATCCCCGCCGGCGGAGGAGCAGCCCCAGCGCCAGGCCTCCGGATGCCACAGGGCTGCAGTCCCAGGCCGCGAAGCCTCCGTCTCCAGCTCAGGGCAAGAAGAGTCCGCGACTCCTGTGAGTAATGCAGTCTTTCAGGCGGTGGGGAAGACCCCCCTCTGTCCGCACGCAACCCTCTCGGCTGCCGTAGCGCCCACTCCACGTGACATCCTGCCTGCTCTGCCCCCTGCCGGCTCTCACCGCTGATGTCACAGCGCTTCTCTGGTTGCTGTCTTATCGCTGCTCTCCGTTTCTGTGTGTGTCGGGCTACTTCCCCACCCCGTGAAATCGTTCCTGGTAGCGCACACCTCTCCTCCCTAGCGGCTCGCCGGTCCCCTGCCGTCGCAGGCTTATCGCGCACTCGGGCATCTGCACTCCTTTGTCAGCCTATCCCTTCCCCTCCTGCGGCGGCTCTCCAGTATTACATCACATCCCCACTAAGAAATCAACAACGGGACCTTAGCCTTCAGACGTGTGTGTGTGCCCGCACCTCCTTCACTTTAATGTGCTTAAGAGCCAGTTGCCGTAGCAGCTCAGTGTCGCTTTTTTCACTACCAAATATTTAGGTACTTTTCACTCGTTATAGAAGTCTGGCGCTTGCTACTAGGATAAAAACGTGACTTTGCCAATTTTGTTAAGTGTAGTCTTTCATATAACAAGCTTAAATGGGTATTCATTTTTATTGTTTTTGCCAGGTAACACGTTTTTTGTGTATTTTCGTATATGTTTTAACGCAGGAACTTGATCCTTAAGACCTAGACTAATCTGAATAGAATTTCTTTGTTTCCTAGAGATAATACATGATATAGGAGCATAAATATTTAAAATTGTTTATTAAAATAATGTTCCTATGTTGAGAACTCTAAAGCACACATATTTGTAAATCCTAGAAATTAGTCATATTAGCCACTCAATTCGTGACTGGCAACATCATTTTTGTCTTCGGACTTTCGAGTGAAAAAAAAAAACAGTAAAAGCGGGGAGACTTGAGGGTGGGAAATTAGAATTTTAAATCACCCACTTTCCTACTAAAGTGTGGCAAGATTTGGTTTATAACTGTCCCAGTAGACTTAAAATACGTTTGTTCTAAAATTAAGAGTGAAGTTATGAGCCTTATTTGGATATAACTTCCTTGCATGAATTTCTTAAACAGCCTGTTCCTCAGCTTCCTCATCTATAGGACAGAATGTTAATCCCTGTGAGATTAGTTTGTGAGGATTAAATACAGTTTGTGAAGCACTTAGCACAGGGATTTTCAACCTTTTTGCACCTCATAGCACAAAAATTAATAAAATCCTTCGGCACACCAAGAAGTATATTTTTTTGATGATCTGGTAAAAAACAAGTATAATTTTGATTCCTTCACACAAGTTGGCTGTTGTCATATTTTTATTTGACAGTCTAAGGGAAAGGAGGTCAGTGCCCCCGACTAGTCAGATATTGCAAGTTTTAGAGATTCTTGCTGCACACCGGCTGAAAATCGCTGACTTAGCACAAAGCCTGGTACATAGTGAATTTTCTTCATAGTTTGTTTTAATTGTATTTTTTCCCCATTACCATTTATCCTCTTTATATACCCTCTTCCACCTCCACCTACCCCCAAATATTTATTAAAAACTATTGTTTTTGAGTAGTGGTGTCATGAAAGAGGTATAAATGGTGTATTTTTGTGTAAATTCTGCAAAACTGGACCTTTCTGTCCTATCACCATACGTAGGAAGGTTAATAATTTAGTATAGTTTTCAAAATTCCCTTTTATTCTTACCTACCCATTTGAGTCTTAAATATACCTATCTCCTTGACACCTTTCCCTCCCTCAGTTTCAACAGTTTTGCTTACAGAAATGATCTTTTAAGATGATTATAGCTACACTAGTAGCTTTATCCTCTGTCGTGGTTTATATTTTTCTCCCTGACTTGACCAAAAAGTACTAAATTTTTTTAAATTCTACATGTAAATATTAGAATGGTTAAACTTGAATAAAGAGGACTTAAATTTTTTTTCTCCACAGTATTTCTGTGGGGAGGAATAGTTTTGATTCTTAGCATCTCTTCTTCACTTCATCAGATAACATAAAAGGTATTAGTGTTCTTATACCTTCTGTTAGCCTCTGAACTACCTTTTGATTATTTTAAATTATACCAGTTTGGATTGTTTAAAATAAATTTTCACCATGACTCATTTTTTGTTACACATTTTCAATTTACTGCATGTCCTGTAAATGAAAGGAATCCTACAGCATTTCAGCTTGGTAGACCTTGCCAGAACAGTAACTGAGCCTGGTGCTGTGCTGATCTAGGGTTTATAAAGATAAATGAGACGTGGATCTTGCAGTGTAAGGGGAAGATTCATTGATTAGTGGAAGTTTATCAAACACATGTGCCTGCTTTACAGATTGTCATAGTGATGAAATACATTTTGAAACTAAGTAGGAAGGTTAATCTTTTAAGACGTTTCAAGGGGTGTATCTGTTTTTCAGAACCCTGGTCAAGTGCCTTCTGACCTTGATTAATCTCTATCTTTCTAATAACATTATGGCAATTTTTTTAAGGAGTAAGATAAAAACTTTAAAAAAACACCCTGAGAAAGGAAAAAAAGTATGATTTAATTTTTATATTAATTAATTATCTTATTCAGGCCCTTTTTTCATATTTCAATGTTGCCCCTTATAAACTCCCAGTAATGAGCTGTTTAACCTACATTTGTTTCTTTTTGATTGAAGAGACAGCAAAATGTGTGGTAGCTTAAAAGGTCAGTAAATACAGGGAATTGGATTGCTTGAAACCTCTTATTAGAAGGCAAACTAATACAGTGGCAAAATCATAGGACTCCTGTCTCAGGTCCCAGCTTTCTACCACTCACTAAGTGACCTTGGACAAGTCACTTAACCTCTTTAAATCTGCATTTTCATCTATAACTGATAATTTATGATTTGTGAAATTAGATTTATAGGTAGATCACAATTAGGTTACAGTTTTTACAAACTTTCTTTTTGACTTTGGTGTAACAGATGAATGATTTTAGGGTTTTCTTTTAGGTTCATTAAATTTTTATTATGAAGATTTTCAAATATAAACAATATCAGCAAGATAGTATAATGAAACTCCAGTGTGTATTAGCTGGATTTAACAATTATTTAGATTTTGTCATGCTTGCTACCTCTATCCCTTTCCCCCTTTTTCTTTTGGCAAGGGGCATTTTATAGGAAATCTTAAACATTTCATTTCACCTGTTCCTACTGCATTTGTGTAAAATAAGAACATATTATAAAACCACTTAATATAACAAAATTAGTAATATTTTCTTTGTATTAGTATGTGCAGATACAGAATATTTTCATCACTGCAGAAAGTTTTGTTGGATACCATTCTATAAGGTGCTATCTGCATCACTAGATGAATCTGTGTAAGTGTTTATGCTTTAAGAATGTGCAAATTGTTCATTTAATGTTTTATTTTTATTTCTTTCAGATGTGTAGAAAAATTAACAGACAAAGGTAAGACTTGGTCATTCTTACCTCTCATGAACGTTTCACTGATTATTATCTTACAATCTGGTAGAAGATAGAATGAATGAACTTCAGCCTGATAATTCAAGTTGTTCCTATTTAAAGATGACTTTTGTTTAGTAAAGAATTATTAGAATAGGTAGATAGAATCCAGGCAGGTTTGGGCAAGTGGAACATTTTGACATTATTTAGAAACAGGGATGGAAAAGCAGATTACCTGAGGTCACTTTATTGCAGTTTTCTATAAGTGCTCTCTCTTTTTTGGGGGGAGGTAAATTTACAAAGAGAAGAATGATACACACTATACAGAGTAAAGTGTAGACAAAATCCTGATGCTGACAGAGACTCAAATTATAAATGCAGTTTGAAGAAGGCGGAAAGAACATGTTCTAAGATTTCAGCCTGGTGAATAATTGAATGAGGTTATGAGGTCGTTTCTCTTTAAAGAGTTTTAGCAATATTGAATGTAGTCTTCTGCTTATCTGAGTTTATGAAGGAAAGCTAATGTTCACTTTCTCTTTTTAAATACTTTTTTTTAACTTTTTAAATTTAAACTTTATTGTATTTTTTTCCATTACCATTTAGTCCCCTTATACTCTCCTCCCCCCAGCATTCACCACACTGTGTCCATGTCCATGAGTCCTTTTTCCTCTTCACTCAGTTCTTCCACCCCCTAACATCACCATCACCACCACCACCCCCACCCCCACCCCCAGTAGCTGTCATCTGCTCTCCATCTATGAATCTGTCTCTGTTTTGCTTGTTTGTTCAGTTTGTTCATTAGATTCCACATACGAGTGAAATTATATGGTTTTTGTCTTTCTCTTACTGGCTTACTTCACCTAGTATACTGTTTTCCAGGTCCATCCATACTATTGCAAAGGGTAAAATTTTCTTCTTTTTAAGGCTTAGTAGTTTTCCATTGTGTAAATGCCCAGTGGTTGGTTTATCCACTCATCTGGTGATGGACACTCAGGCTGCTTCCATATCTTGGTGGTTGTAAATAACGTTGCAGTGAACACAGGGGTGCTTATGTTCTTTTGACTTAGTGTCTTGGGTTCTTTCACATATATTCCCAGAAGTGCAATTTCTGGGTTAAAGGGCAGATGCATTTTTAATATTTGTAGGTATCTCCATACTGCTTTCCATAGTGGCTGCACCAGTCTGCATTCCCACCTACAGTGCATTAGGGTCCCCTTTCTCCACAACCTCACCAGCACTTGTTGTTTATTGATTTATTAATGGTGGCCGTTCTGCCAGGTGTGAGATAGTATCTCATTGTCATTTTAATTTGCATTTCTCTGATAGTGATGTTGAGCATCTTTTCATGTGTTTGTTGGCCATCTGTATGTCTGCTTTGGAGAGGTGTGTGTTCAAGTCCTTTACCCACTTTTTAATTGGGTTTTTTAGTTTTTTTGATGTTGAGTTTTATAGATTTTGGATATTAACCCCTTATCAGATGTATCGGCAAATATGTTCTCCCATTCTGTGGGTTGTCTTTTTATTTTGTTGATGATTTCTTTTGCTGTGCAAAAACTTTTTAGTTTGATATAGTCCTATTTTAAACACTTTTCTTAAAGACTTTATTCTTCCTTTGCCGATTGGATTATTAAAATTAACCCTACCATGTTGGTCCAGTTGCTTATTTGTTTCATTATTTTTTCTAGTTATTGGCTGTGTTCCTTGATGCTAAGTTTAAATATATAGCATTCTTCTTAATTGGAACAGATATGCTTTTAAGCATTTTTTAAAATGCCTCCCCCTCTCTAATTTTTTAAAATATTTATTTATTTCTAGAGAAGGGAGGGAGAGAGGGAGAGAAACATCAATGTGTGGTTGCCTCTCGTGCGCCCCCCACCAGGGACCCAGCCCACAGCCCAGGCATGTGGCCTGACCAGGAATCGAACCGGTGACCCTTTGATTCACAGACTAGAGCTCAATCCACTGAGCCGCACCATCCAGGGCACTTTGAAGCATTTTAAAGCATGTTTTGTATGTTGTGCCTGACAGGAATCAACTTAATATCATAAAGGTTTTCCTCTTCATGAAAAGTAGTTTCAGTATATGTATATATGTGTGTGTGTATATTACATACCACACACAGCAAGTTTAAAACCTTTTGAAATAATGACAGTGTGACTAAGAACCAGTAACTCAAAGTGGTGGCTGTTTTGTAAACAGATGTTGATGCTCAGGTTTCTTTTTTCTCTGAATTTTAGAATATGAAGCTAGTATTTCCATAGTATAACAGGCAGAAGTGTTTTGTACTAGGTAGATTTTTGTATAAAAGCTTTATGTGGCTATTTTGTATAGCAGATTTTTTATTTTGTTGCTGTTATGTGGAAAATAGGGTATGTCTGCCAAAAATAAAAGGGCTTGTGTTCCTCTTGGAAAATTATGTGGAGAAAATGTAGAGATAGCTGGCAATCAAATACCAGGGCAGTTCTTATTAAAACATAAATCCCAACCTGCCTTTATCATTAGAGCTAAAAAATTTGTGTGTCTAAAGAGTATTTCTAAAGAAATATTTTGGATTGCCTTGAGGATAATTTGGGAGAATGTGGTTGAAATTTTGAACCCCTGTTGGGAGGTGAAGTAATTGCTCTTTGTGTAGATATCTTAAACCAGAAGTTGGATACTACTTGAACAGCAGTTGTGCAGCTATGAAGAGATTAAAACTGCATTATGGATAATTCTATCTCAGTATCAATCCCACTCTAATCCACCAGTTAAATGCTCTGGATCTACAGTTAGAGCTCAGGGTTTGAATTCAAGTTCTATCTTTTATTGCAAGTATTTCTAATACTTAGCATCCAGTGATTACTCAGTAAGTGGTAAGTGTTAAGTTTATACAATTTTGAAGAAATAGATACTCTCTAACCAAACTGAAATAATAATATATTAATATAGTTTCCTGATCCTACTACATTTATGTAACCCTATGGATATATATAACAGAAATGGAAAGTTGCTTTGAAAAATAGTGTTTATTCATTCAACAAGTAATTACTGAGTATCCATTACAGTCCAGTACCATTCTAGGTACTGGGTTGTATTGGTAATCAATTAAGTGCAATGAAGACATTAAAACAGTGTAATTTAATGTTTGATGGAGTTGGGGGTAGAGAAGTTAAGTTTCCATAAGATGGCAAGGGATGATCTTGAGAAGGTAACACTTGAGCTCAGGCCTGAATATGCAGATAGATATCTGGGTGAAGAACATTCCACAAAAAAGCAAAAACTTAAAACACGAAAGCTTAGTTTGCCCACTGCCAGAGGATTCCATTGTCATTGTGAAACTTTCAAGGATATTAGCAGAAATTTTAAGGGATGGAGCCTGGCCAGTTCCTTTTTACCTTGGTTTTGTTTTTATTCTGCTCTTTTTGTTTTGAACCAAGGCACATATAATTCCAGTTTTAACCCTTAGATATGCTATCAGTTTTAGCTGAAACAATTCTCTTTCATAAATTAAATTATACTCTTCTGAAGTTGGCTTAAATGCACATTAAAAAATCTCACTTTCCCTGACTTCTCAATACTGCTGAGATTAGCTAATATTTCAATATGGACTTTACTAATTATTTATGGAAAACAAAATAGAGCTAGTTACAGAAATACACAGAGTAGTCTGATCAGGTTTTAGAAACTCAGGTTTCTGCCATAATAATGCTTATGTCTCAAATGGCTGACAATACATTAGATAAGCATTTTATTTATCCTTATTTCCTTCCTAGCCCATTATCTTAAGGTAGCAGAAACCTATTATTTCTATCAGTGTGAGAATGATCTACTTGGGTGTCTTGTTCTTTTTTAGTAATACCCCATATCCTTTAAATCAGTTTTCTAGTTCAGACATCCGGAAGTGCAGATATATCTCATTTATGGCGTATCTGGATTGACAAACAGCCTCAGAAAACCTTGATTATCAGCTCATTTCAGTTGTGGGACATTTTGTAAATCAGATAAATGAGTGTTTCTCTTACCTCCAAAGAAATAACTTTATAATAATTTGCCAATTACATTGTAAAACCATCTCTGACACAGTTGTAAGTTTATTCTGTTATATATACTAATTATTTTATATTGAAATCCTTATCCATGCTAGAACCACTTGAGAGTTGTAGCAGAGTGCCCTGGTATAAGATAATTAAAGCAGAAGAAACCTAAAGTGTCCTGAGTGGGGAAGCCTATATTCAGCTGATAAGAATCCAAAACCCTTAAGAGACATCCACCTGTACATGAGGCCCTGACATTATTTTTACACTCATATGATCCTGAGTGAACCAGAACCTCTGACAAAAAGGAATTGGCTTTGATTTAATACTCCCTGACCTTTTAAGTCCAAGAAAGATCAAGCTCCTCTGAATTAAAACTAGCCAAATTGATCTAACTGCATCTAGGCACAGGCCCCTTTAGCTTCAGTGCAGTTAATTCCTTACAGGTAACTGTGGTTTTAACCTTCTGCCTGCCCACCTCATTAAACCTGGCTTGCTTTTTGATCCTAATTAAATGCCCAACTCGTGTCCTAACTTCTTATTGGCTGTTTCTGTTTGTAATTTTGCCTCTATGAGAATTTCTACTATATTCTTTACTGTAATTCTCCCTAAACTCTGGTGTCAGTTATCTATTGTTGTATAGCAAACCATCCAAAAATTTAGTGGTTTAAAATACAGCAATTTGTTATTTTCCAGTTGGGCTATTATTACCTTGTTGATCTTTCAGTCCAGACCTTTTCGTATCATGATGGTCTCAGGGCAGGGTTCCAAGGGCTGAAGCCAAAAGCTGCAAGGCATCTGGAAGCCGCCCCCCCCACACCCACCCATGATGCAAGAGCAGCATAAAAAATAAGTTGTGTCTATATGTTAGCAACAAAAAATTGGAAGTATAAAATTAAAAAATAATAACATTAAAATAGTATCAAAAATACCATGTAAGGCTGTCTGATAAACATGAGTAAGACGCATGGAAAAATATAGAACATTGCCAAGTAAAATTAAAGGCCTAAGTAAACAGAGCCATGTACCTTGTTCATGGGTTTGAAGATTCAGTATTGTTAAATGTGTGTTGGGAAAGCTGGACTACTCTTGTACACAGTTTACAAAAACAAACTCAAAGTGGGTTAAAGACGGAAATGTAAGGCCTGAAACCATAAAACTCCTAGAAGAAAACATAGGAAGTAAATGACATCAATTTGAGTGATATCTTTTTGGATACATCCCCTCAAGCAAGGGAAACAAAAACGACAAATGAGACTTCATCAAACTACAAAGCTTCTACACAGTAAAGGAAACCAACAAAACAAAAAGACAACTGACTGAATGGAAGAATATGTTTGCAAATGATATGTCTAAAGGATTGATATCCAGAATATGTAAGAAATTCATACAACTCAATAACAAAAAATAATCTGGTCCAAAAATGGTCAGAGAAGAAGAAAAAACATTTCCCCAAATAAGACATTCAGGTGGCCAACAGACATGAAAAGATGTTCAACATCTCTGATCATCAGAGAAATGCAAGTCAAACCATGATGAGATACTACCTCACACCAGTCAGAATGGCTGCTATCAGAAAGTCAACAAATGACATTGGCAAGGATGTGGAGAAAAGGGACCTCTTGTGCACTATCGGTAGAACTGCAAACTGATGTAGTCCCTAAGGAAAAAAGTATGGAGCTTCATCAATAAAATAGATATACCATCTGACCCAGCAATTCTATCTCTGGGTATTTACTCAAAGAAAATTAAAACACTAATTAAAAAAGATAAATGCACCCTTGTGTTCATTTCAGCATCATTTACCATAGGCAAGATATGGAAGCAACCTAGGTGTCCGTTGATAGATGAATAAAAAGAGAAGATGTGATACACATACATTCCTGCATACCATGGAATACTATGCAGCATTAAAAAAGAATGAAATCTTTCCATTTGCAACAGTATAGATGGATCCAGAGGATATGTCAAGTGAAGTGAGGCAGAGAAAAGCAAATGTTACATGGTTTCACTTATATGTGGAATCTAAAAAATTTTTTAAAAAAACACCAGACACATAGAAACAAAGACCACAGAGACTTCATCACAATGGAGGGGTTGAAGGGTGGGTGAAAAGAGGTAGGGGAATATAATCAATAATACTGTGATGAGTTTATACAGTGACACAGATGGTTACCAGAATTAGTGGAGTGATTACATTGTAAGGTATAAAACATTGAATCACTTTATTATTCATGTGAAACTAATATGACTATATACCTACATACTTAAATTTAAAATTTTTAATTAAAAATTTATTTTTTAATTAAAATTTAATTAAAAAAATGTAATTTCTCCCTATATTGGTCTGTAAGTGCAACTAAAATCCTAACAAGATCTTTTGTGGAGAGTTTTGACTTTGAAAACTTGAAAAGTTCTTGGGGACCCTTTGGAGTATACACACTACACTTTGAAAACCATTAATTTACACTAATCAGGAATCCCACGTCTTTCTAAGAGTGGAATTGATTCTTTAAGGAAGGAGGAAGAGATGAATAGATACTTGATGGCCATCGTGATGACTACACGTGTGTATTCCATAATTTATTTAATCATACCTGATTGAAGGACATTGGATATTTCAGTATTCTGGGATTGCAGATTTTTTTAAAGCAAAAGTAGATTTAGAGTTCATATGGAAAATAATACAATACTGAATAAATAATAATACAAGGATAAATTCTGTTTTGTGTACTCAAAACTGTAAACCTACTTTTGCCCAGCCCTCTAGTATACTGTTTGTTTGGTGATGTACTTGCCTCCCATTCTGGGGAATATAAAAAGCACATGTTTTCTGTTTCCTGAATTGCCCATTTCTTTCCATTTGTTTTCCCTATCTGTTTAGCCTTTTAGAGATTTTCGTCCAGTGTTGGGTGTTCTCTAACTTTTTTAGAGTCAAGTACTAAAATGCTGATTGGAAGATCTGTGTGTAGACAGATATTCTACTCAGTAGAGTTCTCTAATTTACATGTCCAAAATGGAACACATATTCTCTACTATCCCCTCAAAACAAACAACAAAATCACCTGATCTTTTTCTGTGAATGCTCTCCCACTATCCATCGATTGTACAGGTCATAAATCTAGAAACCAATTAAATCTGTGACACCTTTTTGTCCCCTTCTGTTCCTTTATTTAAGTCATTCTTTAGTCCTATCTGGTTTTTCTCCTAAGTATTTACCATTATTTCCAATTCTTTCCATCTCTGATACTATTTATTATTTTCAATCAGCTGTTATTCATTGCCTTAGTCTGTTGAAGTAGACTTTGAGCAGGTCTCCTTGAATCTACTTTTCCCACCTAAGTCATTCTCTCCCCTGCAACCAGAGTGAACATTAAAACCAAATCTGATCATGCCTTCTACTTAAACTCTTCCCTGGCTTTCTATGGCTACCCTTTTTTTAAGACTTTTCCTGCCTCTTCAGGAACCTTGTAAATGACAGTTTGTCATGTTCTCTCTGCTCCAGTCATATTGGTCTTCTTTCATTTCTCATCTAAAGGCAATTACATGTACTATGCCTCCTTTCTCCTCCTTTGTCACTCACCCATCTACTACTTAAGAGTCCAGCCATATTTATTCAAACTTAAATGTTAAATTTTGAGCTAATTGTTAGCTATAGAGAGTTTCAAAGAGAACATCTTTCACTCTCTCACTTAGGTCTAAGCAGTCTTTTAATGTGTTAGAAACAGAATTTATTCACCAAATGCCTTCACTGTGAAAATAAATGGCATTAATTTGTGATTCTAATTTCTTTCCCTAAACCTTTAATATCTGTAGAAATTTGTAAATGCTTATTAATATTTTTATCCTTTACTTTCAGTGTTCCTGTAGCTGGTGTCTGCTGGAAATAAAATCAAAACATAGACATAGTAAACAGAAGCAGATGACTAGAACAAAAAGAAATCAAATTTAAGTACTAACATGTATATATATACACACAAACTGTCTTGTTGATTTAAAAATAAATAAACCAGAATGGAATATATTAAAAATCAGCTTTTATGCTGGTCTCTAATTTAAAAAAAAAAAAAAGATTCCTCCAGTTCTCTGTTTTGAAATACAAGAAAATACTACATGCAGTCTTAAATTTAAAAATTAACTTTTATGGAGTAATTCTTGTGGTCTTTGAGGTCAGTATATTACAGAAATGGGGCTCTATCTCTTGGCACTTGAACCTAAGGCTGGATGGAAATGAGCCAAATCTGAATGAAGCCCTGGGTCTCTTGTATGGTTAGGTGTGGCATAGAGAAAGAATATAGACTTTGGACTTAGATATATCTGGGTGCAAATTGCAGCTCTACAACTTAGTATGTGGTGAGCCTGGGGGAGTCAGTTACTACTTGCTTTCTTCATCTATGAAGATAATATTACTTGACAGGGTTATGAAGACTAAATTTAGAAAGATGAAAAAACTATTGCCAAACACTTACCAGTATTTAAGATTTGTCAGTTTCTCAGAGGAAATGAAAATATTTAAATAGAGGTGAGAAGACCTTTACTCTAGCTACTTCCCAGCCAATCAACCAACTGCTCCCTGTTTCGGCCAACATTCTGTGTTAGCTTTGTAATCTTGAACAAGTCATTTAATTTCTCTAAGCATCAATTAGAAAAATAGGGCAACCTGAAGGAGGACCACATCATATTAGGATGACCCTTCTGCCTTCAACTATTTTATCATGGTGAAGTGGCTATCATTTTTTGGAATTTAATGAGTTAGGTTGCTTTGAAAAAAGTATTTTTTGCTGTAGGATTGAGGTAACTCACTCTTACATTTCATCTTTTGCTACCTAGAAGAATTAGTATAAATATTACCTGCCAGTAGTGCTAACTAATATCTTTTTGTCTCAATTCACACTGTCAGCCACTCTTAATTTACCCTTTCTTCCTCTTTCAAGAAAACATGGTTGTATTCACTATGCCTACATGTTGTTCAGACAGTGGCTACCTGGTACCTTTTCCACCTAGACCATTGTGGCTTTTCCCTTTCCTTTCTTACTATACGTCAAGAAGTCTCTTCAGATCAACTCATATTATGAGAAACAGCTAGAAATGACCTTATTAAAATATTTATTTATTTTTAGAGAGAGGGGAAGGAAGGGAGAAAAAGGGAGAGATACATCAATGTGTGATTGCCTCTCACACA
This sequence comes from Trachops cirrhosus, assembly GCA_028533065.1. Classification (NCBI taxonomy): domain Eukaryota; kingdom Metazoa; phylum Chordata; class Mammalia; order Chiroptera; family Phyllostomidae; genus Trachops; species Trachops cirrhosus. Next base: position 8,150,627 of record CM052543.1, on the reverse strand, counting down.
CACACCCTACTGGGGACCTGGCTTGCAACCCAGGCATATGCCCTGACTGGGAATCGAACTGGTGACCCTCCGGTGCTCAGTCCACTGAGCCATACCAGCCAAGGCTAGAAATAGCCTTCTTGAAGTGTACCACATAGAAGAAACTTGGTGCTTACTTTCAAGAGTCATTCCTGTTTTAGCATGGATTAGTACTTCACTTGTTTTTGTGAGTAATACTCCATTGTATGGATACAGTACGTTTGTTTATTCATTGTTTGATAGATATATTAGTTCCCACATTGTGGCTCTTGTGAATTGTACTGCTATGAATTCGTGTATAAATATTTGTTTGGATACCTATTTTCATTTTGAAGGGTGTATACTTAGGAGTGGAATTGGTATGGTAATTCTGTTTATGTTTTTGAGGAACAGCCATTTGTTTTCCACAGTGACTGCACCACTTTACATTCCAACCATCAATGTACAAGAATTTCAGGTTTTCCACATCATCTCTAAAACTTATTTTTAAAATTATTATAGTCATATTTATGAGTGTGAAGTACTAATCTCATTGTGGTTTTGATTTGCATTTCACTTGTGACATACATTGAGCATCTTTTTCTGTACTTTCTGGCTATCTGTATTATCTTTGGAGAAATATCTAAGTCCTTTGGTCATTTTTTAGGTGAATACTTTATGTTGTTGAGAGAATGCTTCATACATTCTTGATGTTTCGACTTTTATGATCTGGAAATACAATCTGCCATTCTGTAGGTTTTTTAACACTTTAAGAATTTTTAAGTGTTAGCTCTTATGTTTAGGTCTTTGCTCCATTTTGAGTTAATTTTTGTATATGGTAAAAGGTCCAACGTGTTTTTTTTTAAACCATTTAGTATGCTTTGTATTATAGAATATAAAAACTACCCACATGTATGGAATGTTAAGCTGATACCCAAGATGACCAAAGCCTCCCATATTCAATATCTCACTATTTTCTGGTTGTGCCAAAAAATAACCAGCAACTGACTTCACCTCTTTAAAAAAAAATCATTTACACTAAAGTGGGATGAGGTGAAATTATTTCCTTCTTCAAAATGGTTTTAGAGTTATTTAAAAAACTTGGATTGACAAAATAGTTGATAAAAATATTCCTCTGGATTGTACAAGAAAGGATACAGGGACCACTAATAGGACACGGTGTATGGTACTAGTCAGACTTGGCTTCTTTTTCTCTTGCTTCATCTGAGACTGGACTCACCTTGTTTTTGGTTTCTCCATTTTCTGTGCATAAAGCTTTTTAGGTTCTGGGTTAGCCACTTTGCATCTTTGCCCTGTGTTTGCCTCTTTGCCCTTTTGTTTGTTTTTGGGGGGGGCGGGAGGGTCTGCAGATTTATCCTGAGAACAGCGCCATGTTGTATGGTCAGGTTGACTATCATATACTGTATACGATGAGTAGCTAAAAGGATCAATTTTGAATTTGTCATTTGTATTTAGGTGTTTGAAGAATCTTTTCTGTTACCTTTTTTGGCTTTGTTTCCACTTTTGCAGGAATAGGTTTAGCTGACATCCTCGCTGATTTCCTCTTGGGATCTCTCAGTGGAGCTGACCTTCTTTGGGCATCAAGGCATGGGGCCCCTAGAGCTTCACAAACCTTGGCTGCCTGGCAGCTGCCACTTCTCCCACTGCCCAAGCTACCCCAACTTCATTCTTTGCATGTGAATATCCAGTTGTCTCAGAACCATTTAGATTTTTTTGTTTTATTTTTTGTTTTGTTTTCTTGTGTGGTGATTACCAGAGGGAAAGGGCGGTGGGAGGAGGTAGAGAGGGTAAAGGGGAAGTAAATGGTGATAGAAGGAGACTTGATTTGGGGTGGTGAACACACAATACAGTATACAGATAATGTATTTAGAATTGTGTGCCTGAGACTTACATAATTTTATTAACCAATGTCACCATAAAAAATAAATTAAAATAAAATCAACTAATTTTTATGCGACTTTGCTAAATAAGTGTGTTACCTTTAATAGGGTTTTTGTTGTTGTTGGGTTGTTTTTGTTTTTTCCTGATTGCTGTGGCTAAAACACCCAGTACAATGAGGGCATCCTTGTCTTGTTCCTCATCTTAGGGTGAGAGCTTTCTGTTTTTGCCACTGATTATGTTAGCTCTGGGTTTTTGTTAAATGCCCTTTATCAAGTTAAGGAAGTTCCATTCTATTCCTAACTTATTATGTATTCTTACCATGAGAGTTTGTACATTTGTCATATGCTTTTCTACATCATTTGAGGTGGTTGTAGACTTTTTTCTTCAATTAATTAATTTATTTATTCATTCATTCATTGGTTGTGGGGTTTTTTGGGGGGGGGGTGCCGAAACCCGGGAAAGAACCATCTTCAATTTATTAATATGTAATACATTACATTTATTAATTTTTATATGTTGTACCACCCTCAAAATCCTGGGATGCATCCTGCTTGGTCATAGTGTTTAACATGTTACGTAATCTTAATTTCATGCTGGATTCAGTTTCCAAGGGACATATAGCTTACTTATGATCCATAGGTTACTTATGGTACCTTTGTCTGGCTTTGGTATCAGAGTTATAGTGGCCTTATAGAATGATTTGGAAAGTGTTCCCTCTTTCTGTTTTTTTTTTTTTTTTTTTGAAGAGTTTTAGAAGGATTATTGTTAATTCTTTTTTAAATATTTAGTATTCACTAGTGAAACCATCTGCTTCTGGACTTTTATATCCTTTGGGAGGTATTTGATTAATACTAAAGTTAGTGACTTCACTTGTAAGTAAATACAGATTCTCTATTTCTTGAGTTAGTATGTGTATGTGTAGGAATTTGTTTACTTCGTGTAGGTTATCTAATTTGTTGATATGCAATTTTTCATTGTGTTCTGTTACAATCCTTTTTATTTCTGTAAGGTCAGTGATAATGTCCCCAGTTTTATTTCTAATTTTAGTGATTAGAGTCTTCTTTTATTTTCCCTTAATCTAGCTAAAGTTTTGTCAATTTCGTTGATCTTTTTAAAGAACTAACTTTTGGTTCTATTGATTTTTCTCTATTAGTTTTCTATTATTTCATTTATCTCTGCTATATGTCCTTTCTTTTAGTAGCTTTGGGTTTGGTTGGCGCCTTCCCATTTTAAGGTGTAAAGTTAGGTTATTGTTAAACATGTGATTTTTTTTCTATTTTAATGTAGGCATTATGTCTAAATTTTCCTCTGAGCACTCCTTTCACTGCAGTACATAGTTAGAGTATGTTGTGTTTTTATTTTCATTCATTCATCTTTAAGTATTTTCTAATTTCCCTTCTGATTTCTTTAACTCATTGGTTGTTTAAGAGTGTGTTAATTTCCACATACTTGTGAATTTTCTAGTTTTCTTTATGATACTGATTTCTAGTTTCATTTCATTGTGATCAGAGAACATACTTTATATATTAGTTCTTTTAAAATTGGAGGCTTGTTTTGTACAAACACATGGTCTACTTTGGAGAATCTTCTGTGTGAACTTGAGAAGATTGTTTCCTGCTGTTTGGAGGCATGAAGTATTCTTTATATGTCTGGCCTAAATTTTCTATAGTTTTGCTCGAGTCCTCTGTTTGCTAATGGAACTTCTGATTGTTCTGTCTGTTAAAGTAGGGTATTGAAGTGTCCAACTAATTTTAGTACTGCCTGTTTCTCCATTCAATTCATTTTTTTGTTTCATTTATTAGTTATGTATGGGTTTATAATTCTTACATACCTGATTTATTGGCCCTCATAACAGTTTTTTAAATCTTCACCTGAGGATATGTTTTTAGGTGATTTTAGAGAGAGGAAGCGGGTGGAGGGGTGGAGAGAAACATTGGTTGGTTGCTTCCCATATGCGCCAGGATCGAACCCACAACCTTTCGGTGTACAGGATGACACTCCAATCAACTGAGCCATCTGGCCAGGGCATCCTACACCAATTCTTGACTTGAAGTCTACGTTGTCTGATATCAGTAGAGCTATTTGCAGTGGGTAGCTATTTGCATTGTCCCCCTTCATCCCCCTCCCCCACAAAAAAAGAAATGTTGAGTACCTGTGAATATGACATTATTTGAAAATAGGATCTTTGCAGTAAATAAGTCTTTGTTGTAATTTCATATGCAGCTCTAGTAAAGGAACACAAATGTTGGTACCAGAGGTGAAGTGTTGCTGTAACAAAGTACCTAAAAATGTGGAAATGGTTTTGGTTAATGGCTAGTAGTATCTGGGAGAATTCTGAGGCACTTGGTTAATAAAAACAACCTAGATTGCCTTAGGAGACAGTTGGCAGAAATAATGGGCGTTAAAGGTGATTTGGGGAGGCCATAGAGGAAAATGATGAACATGTTGTTGGAAAAGGGGGGAAAGAAAGGCGATCCTTGTTACAGAGCCACAAGACTATGTTCTGTTTGGAGCAAAGTAGAACTTCTAAGTGGTGAACTTGGCATTTACCTGAGAAAATTTCCAAGCAAAGCCTGGAGAGTGCAGCCTGCTTATACTAAAATTTGAGAGGGAAGAGATAAATTAAAAAACGAACTGTTAAGTAAAAACGAACCAGCATTTGGTATTTTTCTATACAGTTGTGTGCCCATTAACATATATTGTTACATGTTTTATATATTTGTCTTTTAAGTCATGTAGGGGGGAAAAGAGGAGTTAAACGCCAAATGTAGTTTTATATTTACCTGTGTAATTACCTTTACAGCTTCATTTCCTCATAAGACTTTGAGTTACTGTCTAGTGTCCTTTTATTTCAGCCTGGAGGACTCCCAGTAGCACTTCTTGTAGGGCACGTTTACTAGCAACAAACTCCACTTTTATCTGGGAATGTTTTAATTTCTCATTTTTAAAGTTTAGTCCCTTTACCTGGCAATCATCAGTTTGTTCTCTGTATCTGTGAGTCTGTTTCTGTGTAGTTTATTTTGTTCTTTAGATTCCACATATAAGTGTAGTCATATGGTTTTTGTCTTTTCCTGTCTTTTCTATTTCACGTAGCATAGTAACCTCTAGGTCCATCCCTGCTGTCACAAATGGTAAACTTTCATTCTTTTTATTCCCAAGTAAGATTTCATTGTATATATGTACCACCATTTTTTATCCACTTGTCTATTGGTGGGCACTTAGGTTGCTTCCATCCCTTGGCTGTTTTTGTAAGTAATACTGCAGTGAACACACAAGTGTATATATTCTTTCAAATTAGTGTTTCGGGTTTCTTCAGATACACCCAGAAGTGGAATTACTGGGTTATGAGGAAATGCCATAGTTGAGGAACCTTTGTACTCCATAGTGCCTACACCAATGGCTCGTTCCCACCAACAGTGCACTAGGGTTCCCTTTTTTCCACATCCTCTCCAACACTTGTTTGTTCATTTGTTTATGATAGCCATTCTGACAGGTGTGAGATATTTTAGGGTGTTTTTCATTTGCATTTCTATAATGATTAGTGACATTGAGCATCTATTTATATGTCTATTGGCCATCTGTATGTGTTTGGAGAAGTGCCTGTTCAGGTCTTCTACATGTTATTTAATTGGATTTATTGGGGGGGGGTTGTTGAACTGTATGAGTTCTGTATACACTTTGGGTATTAACCCCCTATCATTGGCGAATATTTTCTTTCTTTCAGTAGGTTGTCTTTTCATTTCGTTGGTTTCCTTTGTTGTGCGAAAACATTTTAGTTTGACGTAGGCCCATTTCTTTATTTTTCCTTTTGTTTCCCTAACCTGAGGAGATACATCAGAAAAAATATAGCTAAGGGAAATGTCAGAGATTTTACTGCCCATTTTTTCTTCTAGGAGATTTATGGTTTCAAATGTTACATTTAAGTCTTTAATCCATTTTGAATTGTTACATGGTGTAAGAAGGTTGTCTAGGTTTATTTTTTTATATGTATCTGTCCAATTTTCCTAATACCATTTATTGAATAGATGGTCTTTATCCCATTATCCCAAGAACATTATCCAATGTTCTTGCCTCCATTGTCACCTATTAATTGACTATGTAGGAGTGAGTTTACTTCTCGGCTGTCTATTCAGTTCCACTGAACTATGTCTATTTTTATGCCAGTACACTGTACCATGCATTTTTTATTACTATAACCTTGTAGTGTAGTTTGATAACAGGTAGCATGATACCTTCAACTTTATTCTTGTTTCTCAAGGTTGTTGCTATTTGTGATCTTTTGTGGTTCCATATAAATTTTTGGATTATTTGTTCTAGTTCTACCCAAAATGCTATTGGTATTTTGGTAGCAATTACGTTGAAGCTGTAGGTTGCTTAGAGTAGTGTGGACATTTTAACTGTGTTAATTTTTCTTATCCATGAGCATAGTATATATATTTCCTTTTATTTGTGACTTGTTCATTTATTTCTTTAGTGTCTTATAATTTTCCAAGTTATGGGTCTTTTACCTCCTTGGTTCAATTTATTCCTAGGTATTGGGTTTTTGATGGAATCGTGAATAGAATTGTTTTCTTAATTTCTCTCTCTGATATTTTATTATTATATAAAAATGTAAATGGTTTCTGAATATTTATTTTATATCCTGATAGGTTACTGAATTCACTTATCAGTTCTAGTAATTTTTTTTGGTTGAATCATCAGGGTTCCCTCAATACGGTATCATGTCTTGTGTGAATGACAGTTTTACTTCTTTTCCAGTTTGGATGCATTTTATTTCTTCTTCTTGTCTGTTTGACTAGGACTTCCCAGTACTTTGTTGAATAAAAGGAGTGAAAGTGGACGTCCCTCCCTGCCTTGTTCCTGATAAGGGAAGCACTTTTAGTTTTTCCACCTTGAGTATGATATTAGCTGTGGTTTGTCATTTATGGCCTGTAGTATATGGAGGTATGTTCCCTCTGTTCCCACTTTGCTTGAGAGTTTTTTATCATAAATGGGTGCTGGATTTTTATCAAATGCTTTTTTGACATCTGTTGATAACGATCATGTGGTTTTTATCCTTCATTTGGTTTATGTGGTGTGTCACTTTAATTGATTTGCAGGTATTGAACCAACTTTGCGTCCCAGGAGCAGATCCCACTTGATCATGCTGTGTGAGTTCTTTTTTTTAATGAATTGCTGGATTTGGTTTGCTAATATTTAGTTGAGGATTTTAGCATCTATGCTCATCATGGATATTGGTCTAATTTTCTTTATTTGTGATGTCTTTATTTGGTTTCGGAATCAGGAAAATGCTGGCCTTATAAAACAAGCTTGGAATTTTTCTCATCCATTAAACTTTTTGGAATGGTTGAGGATTGGTGTTTATTCTTTTCTGAATGTTTGATAAAATTCACCTGTGAAGCCATCCCGTAGAGGACTTCTGTTTGTTGGGAGCTTTTTGGTTACTGCTTCAATTTCAGTGGTTGTAATCAGTGTGTTCAGATTTTCTGTTTCTTCCTGATTGAGTCTTGAAAGAGTATATGTTTCTAGGAATTAATCCATTTCTTCCAGATTGTCTAGTTTGTTGGCATATTATTATTTGTAGTATTTTCTTATGATGTTTTGAATTTCTGTGGTGTCAGTTGTCACTTTTATTTCTGGCTTTATTTATTTGGGTCTTCTCTCATTTTTTTCTTGATGAGTCTGGTTAAATGTTTATCAACCTTTATCTTTTCAAAGAACCAGCTCTTGGTTTCATTGATCCTTTTTTTTTTTTTTTTTAAACTTGTGTATTTTCTCTGATCTTTATTATTTCCTTCTTTTTGCTCACTTTGGACTTTGCTGTTGTTTTTTCCTAGTTCCTTTAGGTGTAAATTTAGATTGTTTTGAGATTTTTCCTGTTTCTTGAGGTAGGTCTGTATTGCTATAAATTTCCCTCTTAGAATTTCTTTTGCTATGTCCCATAGATTTGAAGTTGTTGTGTTTTCATTTGTCCCAAGGTTTCTTTTGATTTTTTTCCCTTGATCTCATTGTTAACCAATTCACTGTGTAGTAACATGTTATTTAGCCTCTGTGTGTTTGTGTGGTTTTCAGTTTTTTTCTTGTAATGATTTCTAGTTTCATACCATTGTGGTTGGAGAGGATGTTGTATATGATTTTGATCTTTTTAAATTTGAGACTTGTTTAGTAGCCTAACATGAGGTCTGTCTTGGAAAATGTTCCATGTGCACTTGAAAAGAATGTGTATTTTGCTTTGTGGTAATATGCTCTAAAAATATCAATTAAATCTATCTGGTCTAATGTGTAATTTAAGGCCGTTGTTTCCTTGTTGATTTTGTGTCTGTGAGCTCTATCCATTGATGTCAATGGGGTGTCAAAATTCCGTATTATGGCTGTATTACTTTTGATCTCTTTTAGTTATATCCATCAAGATTTAATTTATACATTTAGGTACTCCAGTGTTGGGTGCATAAATGTTTACAAGGGTTATATCATCTTGTTGGATTGACTCCATTATCGTTGTAGACTGTCCTTTGTCTGTTATTATTTGGCTTTTATTTTAAAGTCTGTTTTGTCAGATATAAGTATTGTTGCCCACACTTTTGTTTGTTTCCATTTGCATGAAATACCTTTTTCCATCCGTTTACTTTTAGTCTGTGTGTCTTGTACAAGTGGTTCTCTTGTAGAAAGCATTTATATGAGTCTTTTTTTCCTAGTCATTCAGCTAACTTAATGTCTTTTGATTGAAACATTTATTTAATCTATTTACATTTAAAGTAATTGTTGATAGATATGTATTTATTGCCATTTTATTCATATTTCTTTTTTCTCCCTTCATCTTAAATAGTCTCTCTACATTTCTTACAATACGGGTTTGGTGATGATGACCTTCTTTAGCTTGTTGTCTGGGAAGCTCTTTGTTTTTTATTCAATTTGAAATGATAGCCTTGCTGAGTAGAGTAGTTTGGGTTGTAGGTTCTTGCTTTTCATCATTTTGAATATTTCTTGCCAATTTCTTTGGCCTTTCTGTTGACAAATGGGCGGACAGTCTAATGAGAACTCCCTTGTACGCTACTAACTTTTTTTCCTTGCTGTTTTAAAGATTCTCTCCTTGTCTTAACCTTTGCCATTTTAATTATGATGTGACTTGGTGTGAGCCTCTTTGGGTTCATCTGCTCTTCGTGGACTGTATGTCTTTTTCCTCCACCAGGTTAAGGAAGTTTTCAGTCATTATTTCTTCAGTTAGTTTTCAATCCCTCATTCTCTTCTTCCAGTATTCCTGTGATATGGGTGTTGTTATGCTTGGTGTTGTCCCAGAGGTCCCTTAAACCATCCTCATTTTTAAATTTTTCTTTTTGCTTCGGTGATTGTTTTCTGCTACCTTGTCTTCTAAATCACTGATACAATTTTCTGCGCTGTTCATTCCTTCTAGTGTATTCTTCATTTCAGTTATTATATTCTCTGTTTCTTAATGTTTTTTAATATATTTTATTGATTATGCTGTTACAGTTGTCCTATTATCCCCCCTTCATTCCCCTCCACCCTGAACACCCTCTCCCACCCACATTCCCCCCCTTTACTTCAGTCCATGTGTCATAAGTTCTTTGCTTCTACATTTCCCATACTAATCTTGCCCTCCCCATCTATTTTCTAACTACCTTCACTGCTACTTATTCTTCGTATCTTTCCCCCACTCCCCTCCTCCCACTCCCCTGTTGCTAACCCTCCATGTGTTCTCCATTTCTGTGGCTCTCTTCCTGTTCTAGTCGTTTGCTTAGTTTCTTCTTGTTTTTGTTTCAGGTGTGGTTGTTAATAATTGCGAGTTTGCTGTCATTTTACTACACCTGTTTTTTATCTTCTTTTTCTTAGATAAGTCCCTTTAACATTTCATACAATAAGGGCTTGGTGATGATTAACTCCTTTAATTTGACCTTATCTGAGAAGCACTTGATCTGCCCTTCCATTCTAAATGAAAGCTTTGCTGGATAGAGTAATTTTGGATGTAGGTCCTTGTCT
>CM052543.1:8095247-8140233 GCA_028533065.1 Trachops cirrhosus | reverse complement strand
TCAGCTGACAGTCTGATGGGAACTCCTTTGTAGGTTACTATCCCCTTATCTCTTGCTGCTTCTAGGATTCTCTCCTTCATTTTTACCTTGGCTAATGTAATTATGATATGCCTTGGTGTGTTCCTCCTTGGGTCCAACTTCTTTGGGACTCTCTGAGCTTCCTGAACTTGCTGGAAGTCTATTTCCTTTGCCAGATTGGGGAAGTTCTCCTTTATTATTTGTTCAAATAACTTTTTCACTTGTTGTTCTTCCTCTTCTCCTTCTGGTACCCCTATAATTCAGATGTTGGAATGTTTAAAGATGTCCTGGAGGTTCCTAAGCCTCTCCTCATTTTTTTTGAATTCTTGTTTCTTCATTCTTCTCTGATTGGATGTTTCTTCCTCCCGATCCACTCCATTGATTTGAGTCCCAGTTTCCTTCCCAACACTATTGTTTCCCTGTACATTATCCTTTATTTCACTTAGCATAGCCTTCATTTTTTCATCTAATTTGTGACCAAATTCAACCATTTGTGTGAGCATTCTGATTACCAGTGTGTTGAACTGTGCATCTGATAGGTTGGCTATCTCTTCATCACTTACTTGTATTTTTTCTGGAGCTTTGATCTGTTCTTTCCCTTTAGGCCATTTTTTTGTCTTGACATGCCTGTTACGTAGTGAGGGGCGGAGCCTTAGGTGTTCACCAGGGTAGGGCCACCCATGTTGCTGGGTTGTGATGCTATATTTGGGGCAGCGGTCCGGGAGGGAACAATGGTGCTTGCTCTGCTCTCTGCTGGATTTCAGTCACTTCCCCTGCTTCTCTCTCGAAGCAAATTGGGCCCTTCTAGTGCTGATTTCCCCAGTGGGTGGGTTTGTATATGTTTGGGGACCCTATGGACCTCTCCAATGAACTCTACTGTGAGGCTGGGAGTTTTTCCCGGCATCTCAATCCCCACAGGTGTTTTCAGTTGGTGTTTTGAGGCTTTATTTCCTGGTGCTGGGACCCTGAGTTGGGTGGTCTGTCTTGTTCCCCAGTTTTGCCTGGTTTATTTGCCCGCGAATGTTGCGCCGTCTGCTCTGCCAGCTGTGCTGCGCCCCTCCACAATCCGCCGCCTTGCTGGGTCCACCCACTGCTGCCTTGCACACCTGGGATCCCCTTGAGCGCCCAGTGTCTGCAAGCCTCCGCTTTTTTTGCTGCCGCGCCTCTCCTCCCAGCTGCCTGACTCCACCCCTCCTACCAGTCTGGATGAATGTGTCTACTTTAACTCCTTGGTTGTCAGACTTCCATACAGTTCAGTTTTCTGTCAGTACTGGTTGTTTTTTGTTTCTAAATTGTTGTCCTTAATTTGGTTTTGCGAGGAGGCACAATGTTTACCTATGCCTCCATCTTTGCCCTGTTTTTAATTTTTTTTTTTTAAAGAAACATCTTCCTCCTTACTTCATTTAATTCTTTGTCATTGGTTTCCTATAGCTCTTTGAGCATATTTTTAAAGACCATATTCTTTGTCTTATGTGGTCTCTGTTTCCTTCAGCTCAAATGTCTTGATTAACTTGCCTCTTTCTTGATTCAATGTTTACTTGGTTGCTATAAACCTTTGACTATTTCCCAGTTGTTGTTTTTTTAATTCAATTTTTTAAAAGATTTTATTTAGTTAGTTTTAGGGAAAGGGAGGGGAAAGAGAAGGAGAGAAACACCAGTGTGTGGTTGCCTCTCACACTCCTCCAACTGGCGACCTGGCCCACAATCCAGGCATGTGCCCTGACTGGGAATCAAACCAGCGACCCACCCTTTGGTTGGCAGGCTGGCGCTCAGTCCACGGAGCCACACCTGCTAGGGCTATTTCCCAGAGTTTTTACAAAGTTGATTCTGGCCAGGAGAGAGAGAGAGAGAGAGAGAGAGAGAGAGTTTCTTTTAAAGAACATTTTTACTGATGTCACTCCCTGACAGTGCTTTTTCTTTTTTTAAGGCTAGAATTTTGGGTAATGGGTATTAAATGGTATTTAATAACATGGGCTGTTATGCTTTATTTATGAGGATAAGCAATCAGATTGCTATCATTTGTCCAATGGATGAGATCCACAGTATAAGAAGGGATGAACATACAGTCCTTTCCATCATGAAGAAGAAAAGAGCTATACTGAGTACAGGAAGGTTATGGAGTGGATTTAAAAGTCCCAATTAGTTGGGTTGAGTGAAAGAATTTTCTCCCCCTAATTTAATGTGGTAATACTTGATAGTGAGTGTTCAGTGTCTCCCTTTGAAAAAATTCTGTAATGCAGCCATGATCTATATTTAAAAGCCCTTGACTAGTAGTCTTAAGACATGGTTTTTAGATCTAGGTCTGCTTAGCTAGCTTTGTGATCTTGAGCAAGTTTTCTTCTTTGCCTTTAAGTTACTTTATGGATAAAGCTCATTGGATTGTACTTAGAACTAGATAGTCTTTAGGATAAAGCCACACAGGAGATATTTGGGTATTGAATAGATGTGGATTTTTTGCATAAGTGTGATTGTAGTTTTATAGGATATATTCCTAATAGTTGAAATAAATGTGGAAAAGTGTGTACATTTAAATTTTTGATAGTACCAAATTGTCCTTGTTAGAGGTTTTCCCATTGCACATGTGACCATGTGTATTAGAGTCCCGTTTTCCTACAGCCTTGCTAATATACAGTGTGTTTTTGAGCATTTGGATTGTTGCCAAAATGATAGGGTACAGTAGTACCACACTATCATTTTCATTTGAGTTTCTGTTGTTAAGAGTAGATTGAGCTTTGGTATTGTCCGAATTTTTGAAAGCCATATGTTTTACTGAACTTTCATTTTTCTATTAGGTTGTTAGGCTTCAATTATAATGCAACTTGCCATGCAGAAAATTATTTTATGTTTATGTAGTCAGATGTATAAGTCTTAAGATGTGAAATTTTGTGCTATTCTTAGAAAGGCCTTTTCCATTCTGAGATTATTAAAAGAATCTTGTATAGTAAAATAGGCTCACTTTAAAAACACTGACTTATATAGACACAATTAATAAGCTACTCTAGGTTTGAAAGCAAATTTCTAATTCTAAGTTTTTATTATCTCTTTTGCAGATAGGGGTGACCCCTGCCTTACCTCATTCTCCCTTTAAAGTATGGGAAAAAATAGGTAACAAGAATCAAGAGAAGGCACTCCCATTATGGACTTTCTTGGTCATTAAAACATTTAGATTTATGACTTTCTCATTCCTCTGTATTTGTAGTCATTTTTCTGGGACCACTCTTTTAATTTAGGTTTCTTTTGTCTTAGATCTAAAGATTAGAATTTCATGAATTGAATTACTTTGTTATATTTTACATACTTTTTTTCAGCATTCCACATTTTAGTAGATAAGCAATATAAAATTACTATTTTGCAAAATGAAGGTGTTTCTTTAGAGATGGCAATAAGATAAGTTTTCTCTGGTTTTTCTCTAATCCTGTTTCTATTATTTTGTTTTAAAAGCTGAGGGGTTTTTTCCATGGAAAAAGTTTATCTCTCCTTGACTGAATTAACAACAGTAGATATACAAAGATGGTTTTAGATATACTGTAAACTTAAAAAGAATGGTACATGTTTTCATCTAGATCCCAAGGAAGAGAAAGAGGAAGAAGACGATTCTATCCTCCCTCAGGAAGTTTCCATCGCTACAACCAGGCCTAGCCGGGGCTGGCGCAGTAGCAGCAGGACATCTGTCTCGCGGCATCGTGACACAGAGAACACCCGAAGCTCCAGGTCCAAGACTGGTTCCTTGCAGCTCATCTGCAAGTCAGAGCCAAATACAGATCAGCTTGATTATGGTACGGGGGAAACAGAGAACAGTTAAGAACCGGTTGCCTGTTGATTTTAAACGTAATGTTGAACATTTACCAGAACAGCTTAACTTTCAGGGGTAGATGTGCTGAAATAAATAGGGAGCGTTCTTTTTTGACAATTTGGAGATAATCTCCTTTTGCGTGACTACCTCGGGCAACAATTTATTCTCTTAGCTGCAGGGAGAAAATATATCTACATAGATTATGTTTTGTTTTGGCTTTATTTTTTCCAGAAGCTGTAGAGGAGCGTCAATCTACAGGTGGCATTAGGTAAGGAACATTTCATATTTAAACTCTTGGGGACATAGAGCACAATCACATTAAATTACTCAAAGTTGTTTTCTACTTTAAAGAATTTTGAGCTATAACAGAAATTAACTTCACTTTGGTGTTTAATTTACATTCCAAATTGTTCTTCATTAGAGCATTAACTATGTAATCCTTAGTCATGTCTTGAGCATCTTCTGTGTTTTGGTCAATTTCATGCTAGCCACTAACATGAAATGTAGGTATTTAGACAAGGTTTTTGAAATTTTATCAATATCTTTTATGATAAGTCACATGATTATTTTTGATCTTTTGATACATCAGGTTATTAAATACGGTATTATAAAGTCAATTGATTTTTAATTCTTCATGCCATTGAGCTGTTATCACCTTTATTTAACAAAGTGATGACATAGTGAGGATTTTAAGTTCTAATTATTCTTTGGGAAAAAGAGCTAGATTGTAGTTCAACTGGATTGCAAATATAAAAATTCTAGATGACTTACTGTGAATCTTTGTCTACCCCCCAGAAGATTACCTAATAATATACAATGCCTATTTTGGCAGCACATATACTAAAATTAGAAAATTCCCTCAGATATAATCTTTACAACTAGAATTTCTAATCTTTATTTGCTTCTTTTTAGTAGTGATGAGGAGGAGGAGGAAGAAGAGATGTTAATCAGTGAAGAGGAAATACCATTTAAAGATGACCCAAGAGATGAGACCTACAAACCCCACTTAGAAAGGTACGTCTCATTTTACTCTAGACATGTCAGTGAAAATAAGTTTGGAAAGCACTGTTGCATGTTTTTATTTCCCCTTGTTGCCAAACTACTAGTGGGTATAGAGTTAATTTTAAGTGGATAATTACTTACGTGCTTATTTTGCAAATTTAGCATGATCTTATTATCCCTCTTACAGCCCTCTCTTCCATTATGAACTTTATTTTGATCATATTATCATTATATCTGCCTGTTTTATCATAATAAGATGGAATTGCCTGAATACTTGGAATTTTCTACTTTTATCTGGTTTCTCTTTACAGCTATAATTTTAGGGCATCATTAGCCTCAAGGGTCATCCCATAGGCTTGAAATATCAATAAATTGATGTTAACCCCTGGCTTTACCTTGTTGTCAAGTTTTCCTTAAAAAGGATACTTTGCTAGGTACCAATGTTGAAATGTATTTGTGTTTTCAGGGAAACCCCAAAGCCACGGAGAAAATCCGGGAAGGTGAAAGAAGAGAAAGAGAAAAAAGAGATTAAAGTGGAAGTAGAGGTAGAGGTGAAAGAAGAAGAAAATGAAATTAGGGAAGATGAAGAACCTCCTAGGAAGTAAGTGGGCAATTATTACTAAAAATGGAAAGTTAACATTTTGAAGCCACTAGTGGAAAAAAGTGTGGGAGTGTGAAGTGGGATTTGATGTACACATACACAGTGGGGCAAAGTAGGTTTACATTTGCTCAGAAAATACTATAATAATTAATAAGTAATAATACAAGAATAAACTTTCACATATGGCTGTAAACCTATTTTTGCCCCTCCCTGTCTTGCTATTTCAAGTAACTGATATTTGTATTGCAGGCACTCTCCTCAAACGCTTGAAAAGTTTAATTCAAGGCAGTTTTAGAGACATATAAATGAATGGGTAAGACAGTGGGTATAGGGATGAAGAGCGGATAGAACATCAAGCAAAAAGTATGGCAAGTGTGGATCTTAAAAAAGGGTGGATAAGGCAAATGAACTATTTTGCCGTGTATAATGCACACTCACATATTTTGCTCAAACTTAAAGGAAAAAATCTTTCATTTTAATTTTTTGATGCAATTTTTTATTTATATTTAGATACTTGTTTTCTGTATTATAAAGGAGTTCTAGCATTTATTTCTGAACATACAGATATCGTTACAGCTTTGTAGAGTTATACTTTTAATGTATAAGCATAAGTAAAAGAATTGAAAACATTTAGGTATGGAATTAGTACTACCCATGTATAATGTGCATCCTTATTTTTCCTTCAAAAATTTGGGCAAAAAAAATGGCACATTATACATGGCAAAATACGGTAATAAACTTGACCAGGTGAAAAAACTTTGTCTAGCAACCATTTCCCTTAAGATTTTTTTTTAAGGTTAAGATTTTTTTGGTTCTATTACAAGGAGATTACAGTTTATATTTTAGGGGTTTTAGATAATAACCTCTTTCATTCTACTTTTTAAATTGATGAGGTTTAAGTAGTAGACTTTTCATTGAAACAACTCTTCATGTAGTAACTGAGGTTTATCCAAATCTTCCGTAATACTATATAGTTTATGAATGGTGTATATTTGACTTGTGATACAGACTTACTTGAAAGTAAAATTACTTCAGAATGAAATCTTTGGTTTGCCAGTTATGGATGTGACTTTATGTATTCTGGGTTATCCTTTGTTTCTGCCACCTGCTCTTTGGTCTTGAGTATATACGAGGTCTGTCCAGAGGTATGCAGCCATATAATATGAAAAATAGAGACGTTTATTGAAGAAGATACAAGACACACGAAACACTGTACATAGGACAGTGACACCTCAGTGGCCTTCAAAGTAGGCATCTTGGGACCTTACACAGTTCTCCCAATCTCTAGCAGCTGTCCTGTCATATTTTCCTGAATCTCATTGAGAGTCTGAAATCTCTTCCCTTTCAAAGATGATTTTAGT
The DNA here is from genome assembly GCA_028533065.1 of Trachops cirrhosus. NCBI lineage: Eukaryota > Metazoa > Chordata > Mammalia > Chiroptera > Phyllostomidae > Trachops > Trachops cirrhosus. Next base: position 8,133,458 of record CM052543.1, on the reverse strand, counting down.
TTTGGGAAAAGCCAGAAGTCACAGGACGCCAAATCTGGGCTTTAGGGGGGCTGAGTCACCTGGGTGATTTGATATATCACAAAAAACCGTGCACAAGATGTGATGCATAAGTGGGCGCGTTGTTGCGATAAAGCTGCCAATCACCAGTTGCCCATAGCTGGCCTTCTGCATCTGAATAGTTTTCACGGGGGAGTATTCAAGCTTAACACAAAATGTGATATGGATTTGTTACTCTGCTTGTTCAGTCATTTTGAATACGATGGCCACACAGTATACATGCTCCCTCAGTGGCGTCTGCTGCCCCCACTAACTAAGTACAGTGAAGTCATCATTGTTCTCGCATGCGCATTCCAGTCCATTCACCTTGGCTGCCAGGTTACATCCATGACCAGCAAACTGTTTGCATTATATTAACTGGCTGGACTTTTTCCAGACAGGCCCTGTATGTCTTTGGCTATCCTTTACTCAATAAGCTTCAATCCAGAATATTTGAAAAATTTACTCTTGTTTAATTATAGGAGAGGAAGAAGGCGAAAAGATGACAAAAGTCCACGATTACCCAAAAGGAGGTAAGAATTTATACTCCCATGTTGTTTCAGGCATTTACTCAAATATGTAGTAATAATAATCCTGCAGGAAGGGACAAAAGCAACTTTGTTAATGTCCTTGATGCAAAGTTACTGTGTTTTTATTTCTTTGGCAAGATCTAAATGTTTCTAAAAATCTTAATACTACTTTACCTTTTGAGTGTTACTAGTTTATTTTGCATTTTTTATAAACATTTTGCAAGTTCCAGTTAACTTCTAACAATTTATATGCAAACTATGTAATAGTGTAAAGTTACTATTCTCTAATAGTGCAGTTTGAGTTAAAGGTCACTGGGCAGACTGCTTCTTTTCTGTTGCTGACTTTTTCCCTACATGCTGATAATAGGAAAAAGCCTCCAATCCAGTATGTGCGTTGTGAGATGGAAGGATGTGGAACCGTTCTTGCTCACCCTCGCTATTTGCAGGTCAGTAAAATTGATATGTACCGTTCAGGTTGTGTACCATTACTAGTTCTCAAGCTTCATGAAACTTTATAATATGTGAATTTGTGTAGGTTTTATCATTGACATGCAGTGTTAAGAAAAGAAAGAAAGAAAAGTATCTAAGAACACAAGCCCAAACAGGATTTCCTTGGAAAATTGGAAAATTCCAGTGTTTCCTGTTGTGGTGTAATGATACTTCTGATATGAGATGGTTGTAACAACACATGAAGGCACAGGTGAACAGATTTTTAAAGTGTGTATTTAAAAAAAATAAAATTAGTAACTCAACCCAGGGATTTTTTGAATAATGTTTAAAATAAATTTTAAAAGTTTAAAATGAGTAGTTTTTTTTAACGTGAGTAAAGATACAGCTTATGTTTAGATCTCACAGAAAGCATGAAAGTGAAATACTAATAACTACAGCTTAAGAAATGACTGATACTTAGTTTAGCAGCAAGTGTAACATGAGATGCAGGCCTTACTTTCTGATTCTGGCTGTGTTACGGTAGTAACAGCTAGTATTGCTGTGCTGTGTGCTGTTTGCTGCACTAAGCACCATACAGTATGATCTCTAGATTTCCCACAACACTGAGAGACAGGTGATCTCCATTTTACAAATGAGAACTGGAGCTTACAGTATTTCAGTTCATATCTCCTGAGATCGCACTGCTTGTAAATGACAGGTCCAGATTGGAATCCAAGGTTATTTCCATAGCCTATGTTCTTACTTAACTATTGGATTATATTGCCTCTCTATCTAAGTACAAAGTATTTGATTTTTCCGTCAGTGCTTTTGACTTAGCAGAGGAACAGATATCTAGGAGGCCTTAAATTTTAACCCTCTTCACTTTCTTCAACTGTTTTAGCACCACATTAAATATCAGCATTTGCTGAAGAAGAAATACGTATGTCCCCATCCCTCTTGTGGGCGACTCTTCAGGCTCCAGAAGCAACTTCTGCGACATGCCAAACATCATACTGGTACTTTCAAAATAAAATATTTTATCAAATAGATAAATGCATTATACTTTCAAGTGTAGATTGGTAATGATATATTTTTTTTCCTAACATAAATCTTCAGAGTCTACAGTCAAGTGTGAGAGAAACACAGAAAAGTAAAATGTAATGACATAAATTTTATAGGGATGAACAAACCAGGGCTTTTGCTTCTTTTTCCTTTATTTCTGTGAGAAGAACTTTTATGACCTGGATGATGATCTTTTGTTGAGCAAATATTGTGTTTCAACACTGTGGACCAAACACTTTACATAATGAGGTTTGTCCCAGAAGGTATCCAGCCATATAATATGAAAATATACAGGCATTTATTGAAGAAGATACAAGACACAAGAAACATTGTATGTAGGGCAATGACACCTCAGTTCCCTTCAAAGTAGGCACCTTGGGAACTCACACAGTTCTCCCTATTGCCAGCAGCTGCCTCATCGTATTTTCCTGAATCTCATCAACAGTCTGAAAACTCCTCTTCCCTTTGAAAGGTGATTTTAGTTTGGGAAAAGCCAGAAGTCACAGGGCACCAAATCATGCTGTAGGGGGGCTGAGTCACCTGGGTGATTTGATGTTTCACAAAAACCCTGCACAAGACGTGATACGTGAGTGGACACATTATTGTGATAAAGCTGTCAGTCACCAGTTACCCGTAGCTCTGGCCTTCTGCGTCCGAATAGTTTTCATGGGGGAATATTAAAGCTTCATACAAAATGTGATGTAGATTAGTTGTTGTACTTGGTCAGTCATTTTGAATGCAATGGCCGCACACTATACATGCTCATTCAGTGGCATCTACTGTCCCCACTGATGAGTACAATGAAGTCGTTGTTCACCCATGTACATTCCAGTCCACTCTCCTTGGCTGCCAGGTTACATCTATGTCAAGCAAACTATTCTCATTGTATTAACAATGGCTGGACTTTTTTCTGACAGACGTTTTGTATGTTGTTGCATATCCATCCATTCAGCATAACAGTTTGCCGTGTTGGTTTTATTTTGCAGCCAAGAAACCAGAGGCTTAGCAACATTAAGTAACTTATTTATGTTTACACAGCTAATTTTTGGCAAAACCAAGATTTTCTAATTCTGTTTCAGGTAGATTGTTATAGATTAGGAATGAGAAGTAGGAAGAAGAAGCCTAACTGGTGAAGAGGTTAGCCTATCGTTTATGGGAACTACTAAATGGCTCCTGGGACTTCTGCTGCTGTCGAAGTCATAAAAGCTAGCTATTGAATTCCCATGTGAGCTCCTGGAGGAGAAACTGACACAAAGAGAAACCAAACATCTTAGTAATTCAAATTACAGAATGAATTCAAATTCTGTTCATCTTTAGCCATTGACAATTTCAGGGCAGTGTAGCTAATAGGAACAGTTTGGGCTGGATATTAGAGCTAATCTAGTACGTGCCAGACACTTAATTGTTCCGTGCTACCTTGTCAATAGTTGTAGTCCTGAGACCCGGAATTCCAGTGGCAGAAATGCCACGTCTCCTGCCCAGGGTCATACTGATACATGTACCCTTCGCATCATTTACCATACGTGCACCTTGGGCAAGTTTCTTAACTTCTTCTCTTCTCACTTTCCTCATCTGTAAAATAAGAATATTAATGACACCAATATTATAAGGATGAAATAATATATAATGTGTTATCACACAGCGCCTGCCATAATGGTAGATTTTCAAGAAACATCAGGATTTGAATTTAGGTCTCCATCATTCCGAAGTCTGCAGTCTTTGCATTGTGCTGTGTTTCTTCAGAAGAATGCTGTCTGCACTCCGTTTCTTGCTAGGTGCTGCCATTTCTCCACTCTTCTTCCTGTGAGACTGTCTTGTCCCACAGAAAACTACTTTCTGATGAGCAGTTTAGACTGTTTAAGCTAAATATTACAAGCCTGCTGTACCCCAGGCTGTTTTAGAAATTCAGTATATTCCAAATATTTATATTTGCTTAATACAATTCTATGATGTCAGTGTAGAGTTTTCCTTTTCCAAATTAGTATATACAGGCTCTCTTTGAAAATATAATTTATGTATACAAATGGATACCCCATTCTTGTTTGTGATACTATGGTGGAGTTGGACAAGTCGAGACCTGGGAGATACTAAGAGTTGTCTCTGGGTTAGAACTGTGTGGGTTTTTTTTTTATATTACTACTCATTGTATAGAAAATAGACTGGTAAGTATTGGTTGCATCACTTGAGCTCTTGTTAGAGATACAGAATCTCGTGCCCTGCTTCAAACCTGCTGAATCAGCATCTACATTTAACAGGATGTCCAGGTGATAGTTCTAAGTACATTTAAGCTTGAGAAAAACTTGGCTCTTCTCCCATACTTAGTTTTAAAACTATTTGGGTTTGGGTATGGAATTAATTTATTTGCCTCTAAACTTTCACTGTGTTTGTAATAATTTTAAGTGAAAGGCATAGAAAATGTAGTTTTCATTCATTCAACGAATGATATTAAGCATCTTTTTGTCCACTCTTGTGAACCAAGTGATGAAGAAATAATTAAGTACAGTGCTCCTTTGCCACATAGATTCCACACTATGTTACCAAATTCTTCAAACTTCCTGTGAAACTGGGGGGCTTGTGAAATGAAAGAGGGGAGGTAGTTGAATGGTACAGAAGATGCAGGGTAGGAGAACAAGGTAAATTACAGGTACTGTGCTTTGTATTTGATAGCAGCAACTTGAATGTTTTGAGAGAAGTGTAAATTGTTTATCTTAGGTCACATTTTTTAAGAATAAAATCCATGGAAAATGTAGTTTGCTTGCCAAGCAATTTATTCAAAATCTGGATTACTGATAAAATTAAGATAAGGATTTTAGCTCTTGTCTATTTCTATCTAGTTTTTTAAAAAATAGATCCTGCCCAGGCTGGCAAAGCTCAGTGGATTGTGCGGGCTGTGAACCAAAGCATCGCAGGTTCAATTCCCAGTCAGGGCACATGCCTGGGTTGCAGGCCCAGTCCCCAGAGGGGATCACATGAGAGGCAACCACACATTGATGTTTCTCTCTCTCCTTCTCCCTCCCTTCTCCTCTCTAAAAAATAAATAAAACCTTTTAAAAACAATAAAAAATAGATCCTTATGCTAATGAATGTTTGTAGCAAAAAAGAAAAAATTCTGTATATTCTTGATTTGTCGTTTATCCAGTGTTTATACATGGAAAACAGTATTGCTTTTACTCTGAATCGACCTACCTAGTCATCTGTTTATTGTAAAGTAGGAAAAAAAATACTTAGAGGGATTCTGAGTGGAATACTAATCATACTGTTTTTCTTCTTAGATCAAAGGGATTATATTTGTGAATACTGTGCTCGGGCCTTCAAGAGTTCTCACAATCTGGCAGTGCACCGGATGATTCATACAGGCGAGAAGCCGTTACAGTGAGTATTTCTTTATTGGTAAACATCTGGGTAAGAAGGACCATCTATCCCTCTTGAGGGTTAGCCCCTTTATAAAAATCTCAGCTGCCACTATTCTCTACTTTTACCAAATTAGAGTGGGTATTATTTAGGGAAGCTACTTAGTGAACTTTTTCTTGTTTCTTCTGTCTTCTAAACAAACAGAAGAAAAAAAAATCAGATTAGTGTTCATCTGGTAACTTTTCCTAGTGTTTCACAAGTATACGCTCCTGACAATTGTCTGTGTTTGTGACCTCTCAAGTTCTCACCCTGACTCTGAATGAGAACTCTTTCTCTATCTGATCAGCCATTTCCTCTTCTACTCTCCTTAGATGCGAGATCTGTGGATTCACTTGTCGGCAAAAAGCATCCCTTAATTGGCACATGAAGAAGCATGATGCAGACTCCTTCTACCAGTTCTCTTGCAATATCTGTGGCAAAAAATTTGAGAAGAAGGACAGCGTAGTGGCACACAAAGCAAAAAGCCACCCTGAGGTGCTGATTGCCGAAGCTCTGGCTGCCAACGCAGGCGCCCTCATCACCAGCACAGATATCCTGGGCACTAACCCAGAGTCCCTGACACAACCTGCAGATGGTCAGGGTCTTCCTCTTCTTCCTGAGCCCTTGGGAAACTCCACCTCTGGAGAGTGCCTCCTGCTAGAGGCTGAAGGGATGTCAAAGTCATACTGTAGTGGGACAGAACGGGTGAGCCTGATGGCTGATGGGAAGATCTTTGTGGGAAGCAGCAGCAGTGGGGGCACTGAAGGGCTGGTCATGAACTCAGATATACTCGGTGCTACCACAGAGGTTCTGATTGAAGATTCAGACTCTACTGGACCTTAGTAGAAGGGAAGACTTTAGGCACTGGGACAGCTCAGACTTTGTACTTAAAAGATAAAAAGGACAAAAAAAATTTAAAGCATTTAAGATCTAGTGAAATAACTGAAGGGCCTGCTCTTTCCAATGTGGATCACAGCACACACACACACACACATACACACACGCCCTCCCTCCCTCCCTTCTCCCTTTCCTGACCCCTTTATAAAATTGATGTTGCCTTTATCAGAAAAATAGACAAAAAATAAGCTCTTAAAGTGAGGGTGATCCTCATGCTCAGTTCCAGCCAGGCAGACTTCCGGCTCATTAGCAGATCCCCTTTTCCAACCTATAATTCTTATATGCTTTGGATCAGCTTTTAACTCTGAGTAGTATATACTGTCCTATAAATCCCTTCTCCTCCTTTACTGCTGCCCTATGGTCTGGCTTCTACCCACTGCAGCACACTTATCCTCAAAGTATCATCTAATTCTAATCTCTGGAGGCTGGCAGCTTGACTTGGCACTTTAGAGCCCCTTAGCAGGGTGAGCTGTTAAAACAGCACACGTCTCTCACCCCCTTTTCCTCCGTTCCTCACTGGGTTTTTGAAAGGAAGGATACATGGGGACCACTTTGACCCCAGCACCTCAGTCCTCCTCCCAACACCTCCATATGGTTCTCAGTGGTGCTCACTTGCTTGGAAGCAGGCTCCCAGCAGGGAGGGGGCTGCCCTCTACATGGTCTCTGACCATAGGACAGGGCTGTGTATCAGTAAGACAAAAAAGTCCCAGTCTAATGGCAGAAATTTGCACTTTGAACATGTGTGTTTTTGTGTTGTGGAACCTGAGATTCCTTATTTATTAACGGGAAGTCTGAATTTTTTTTTTTTTTTTTTTTTTTTGTCTTTGTTGCTATATTTGTGGGGCTGGGAGAGATTAGATTATTCTGACATGGGGTCCTTTTCCATAAGAGGTACTTTTGAAGGTAAGATAGATAAGGGTTGAAGAAGCACAGCCAGCCTCTAAAATCATAGCTCTCCAGTGGCCTTTAAGCTGGTCCTCAGCACTAATAAAATCACTACAGTAGCTTAGTGCTTTTTTGGAAGGCTTTTTAGGGAAGAATGTTAGATTTATGGTAATTAGTGCTCTGTGAATTTTTAAAGCGTTGAGATTTAGGAATTTTGAGGGGATGAAGAAGGTGGTTCAGGGTCTGAATTACAGATAAAAGATTTTCTCTTGCAAATTTGTTTTTGTTTTTATTTTGTTCCCATCATTTCTTTACACACGCCTCCCTGTTGGCCCAACTCTGGCCCCTTGCTTTGTTTTTGTTTTTGCTTTGCTTTATCATTGGTTCATTCCAGCTCCCAATTAGTGAAGGACACTGCCATTAGTGAAGGAATAGTCCAGGAGTCATACAGTTTTAACTCAAAGAAAACTGCTCTTAAGTTTCCCTTTCAGTAACACCTGGGAAGAGGAAAGCCTTCAATAGACAAAATTAATAATATAATAATAGCTTTGGCTTCCACCTGAAATCTTGGGATTTACCACTTCCCTTGCGATAGGGATTTTTCATGGGATGGATTGCTTCTTACTGTCCATGAAAGAGACTGGTATAAGTTCATAACTCCCAGAAGACGAAAAGCCTATTTTGGCTCATTTTTAGGGAGTTTCTGCCCTGCGTACCTCAGAAGCTGGAATTTGTGGCTTGCCCTATGCATTGTTTGTCAGAAATGCACGATGGCTGTTGGAAAGAATGATGTTCTGCTGAGAACAAAATAAGGAACAGCTTGTTTTTCACAAACACTAAAACTACAAAGTGTGTTAATTTTCTCTGATTTGTTTTTTCCCCCCGAGAAGAGGGGTAACAAAATGTCATCTGTGAAAGAGGCTTACTTTACACCCACTAGTGTCAGTGGTTGGGATGCCGGGAATAGGGAGTGCAACACCTACAGTGAGCAGTCTTCAATGCCCTATTGTTTCTTTTCAGAGTGTTGCAGATTTGCCATCCCTCCAATGTGGGGGTAGAAAATGCAATAAAGATAGAAGGGATGTAGAGTATGCTTTCCTGCCCACAGTAAGGATTTGGAGTTGACTTTGGTATGTTGATTAGATTTGAAAATATTCTCTGACTGATTGGACGGGTCTGCAACAAAGTTGGTTTCCCGCCCCATGTAAGTCCCTTCTGTACTGTTTCACTAGCTAGCATCTGTTCCCGAAATTTACCTTTGTGTTTGTCACACTTATTTTACCCTTTGTGTCCATAAATTACAGTTTTGGAGGTTAGTTATCAGATATTTTAGCCACGTACTCAAAAGCAAACTGTGTAAAAAACTATGAGATAGAGGGAAATATGTTCTTCCCTATCTCACACTCCTTTCCCTGCCAAAGACAACTAGTTAGTTCTAATAAGATTCTGTTATTTCTCCCCCTTTTGTCCTCTTCATAGCTACCTTTTGCCTACAATTCGCTCCAATAAATTATCGCAGTTTGTGATAAATTTTAAATATTTTCTATGAACTTTTCGTTTTTCCTTTTGAGAAAGGGATGCTAGTGTATGGAAGAGCTGGTGTAAGTAAACGGACTTATTCTGGGCCTTCTTCTGTTTTTCCTTCCTGCTCCTCATGCTGTTTACTTCATTGTCCTTCTAAGGAGCTCTTTTAATCTTAAAACTGTGCATTTCCTACTCTTAATCAAATTCTGTTACCACTTTTTCCTACTACATATTCTCCATCTTGAATTGGCAATTCTAGATTCTGAAAAGATCGAGATACAAGCATTATTTCTGTGCTTCCCCCTTGTTTGATTGACCAGGGTTATTTTATGTAATTGAGACGTAGTATGCTTCAGAGAATTTAGAGAAACACTGGCCAGGATTACTGGGAGTAAAAAATATATATATTAAGGTATGGAAAAGCATCCACATAGAGCACTTGAACCTCCTTTGTACCTATTTGGAGAAAAAAATATAAAGAATGTATTAAACCTGAGGTTATTGCAGTCTGGTTGTTTGAAATACCATTTTTCTCTCCTGTCTTTTTCCCCACTTTCCAATGTACTCAAAAAAAGTAAAAAATTGTAATGGATCAATTTAAAATATTTTATTTCCTAAAAGCCTTTTGCCTATTGTAATGTGCAGGACCCTTCTCCTTTGATGGGAGAGACAGGTAGTCACCTGAATCTAGGTTGAAAAAAGTTATGTAAAAAGAAATTATAATAAAAGGGATACTCTGCTTTTCAAATTCTTGTTTTCTCTTAATCTAGGTAAGGCATATCCAAAATAAATATGTAAAGAAGAAAAATAAAAGCTGTCTTCATGGAAGCAACTGGTCTTCCTTGGTTGTGCTGAGTTATGGTTGTCCTGAGGTTAAACAATCGATGCTGCTGTTAATACGAAAAGCGAGTGCCCTCAGCGCAGGTTTTATGCTGTTGTTCGTTCTTGGTCAGGATCAGGAAGTTAGTAACTTTTGACTGTGTTTCATTCTTGACTTCCAGTGCTGAGATGCCCTATGATCCTGTGATCAGTTGGCAAAGTACTAGCTTAAAAGAAAAAAAATCGAATCCTTCCACCTTCTTGAAAGGCCTACTGTGACATCCACGCAGGCCTCATTTCTTTCTCCTTACATTCCTCCTCCATTGTTTACCTGTGGAAATTTGCCCCTGAGAAGGCATGTATTTCAATTTAGAGGCAATGTCTGATATGAAATAGTAAAGCTGATTGATTCATTTGAAGTTGAAACTTGCAACTCCTTCCCAATTAGCACCATTCTTTAACCTATGGAGTAAGTGAAAATATACTAGAGTAGTAACTCTCCAAGTGGTTTTAAACTCTTCTGCCCTTATTTCAAAGCCCAACTCATTCTCTTGTTTTGTTGAAGAGCATATTGTCACTTGAGTGAGACTGCCTTAGAAATGTTACCAAGTCAGGGCTGGGTGTTTTCCTGTCCTTTGAAAAAGAAAGGCCTAAACAATACCTTCCTCATCCTCTAGCTACAAGGAAGGCATCATGATTGAGATTAGAGATACTTCCTTAGCTGATTTTTAATGAAATGTAAATTAAATTAACTTTAAATGCATAACAAAATGATGGGAGTAAAAACCTATATTTTTTAAAGGAGGTTTTTCACATAAACTTTGTTTCTTGAACAAAATGTGACAATAAAATTGGGAAGTCAGTGGGAGAAACAGCTATAGGATTAAATTTTGAGCCTTGTTACTGGGTTTTGTGCACATTATTTAATTTCTTTTTTATGTAAGACGTGAGAAATAATACCTCACAGTTTTTCCGAAGATCAAATAAAGGCTTTAAAGCCTTGAGCAGTGTCTGGCTCAGGTTAGATGCTTAAAAAAGGGCAGGTATATATATATCAATAACAGAAATGTAACATTATTGAATACTTTGCCAGGGTGAAAAAAGAAAGGACATGGGGAGCACAAGGGAGGGCGATAATAGAATGATTATATGTGTATATAAAGTACATTACATAGGCAGGGGTGTCATGAGGATTGGTGTGATAGTGACCTTGTTGCTAAGTGCAGAAGCAAAACAATGACATAAAAACAAGTACATCAGGCACTTGGTGGAGAAGAGAGATGGAGGCAGACGCTGCAGGGAAAAAAACTGAGTAAAAGGGGCCTTTGATTCCATGGGCACAAAAATCCACAGCCAGGAATTTGCTGCAACCTCTGAGTCAGGCGGGGTGTGGGGGTGGGGTACACCATTCCATTAGTAGAGAATTCCCAGTGGATTTATTCTGAGAGTCACATTTCTTATTAGGACCAGTGTAGACAGAAACAAACTCCGCTCACTTATTTCTTGGGACAGTTGAGTTAGGGGATGGCTTTTGCAGAGCATTCACCGCTGACCCCTCACCGCCGGGACCTCTGTAGCCATTCTATCTGGCTAGCAAGGAAGATTCGTTCAGACCTGACCGCTCTTATGGAATCTTATGTAAGTTGCCTATTTTGCTGATGTTTGTTTTCTCATCTCTTCTGATCCAACCCCTCACCATCATGCTCCAACCCCTTATTAACTATGAAAGCCCTAATCATACAGTCAGTTGTATATTGGGCACATATCACTTGACCCCTTCCCTTCAGGAAACTCATGAGCTTTTTTTCTCGAAGTTTTTTAGGAGACGTGTTCCTTGAGTAAGAAAATACACATGGGGTACTAGGTAGGATTGACTGTTTGTCTTGGAGGCTGGTTCTAATTTGATTGCCTACAATCTGAATTCTACCAGAATAGATTAACCACGAGCCCTCTGTTTGGGTTCTTTATATACATTGTTCTGAATTTTTTTAACTATGTAAATGAAAGGCAGAGTAAGGTTTATAAGATTGTGAAGGAGCAATGTAGTGTAAACAACCAATTTCTCCTCTACGGTATTAGCCACCCAATTTTTAATTAAATACACCAAGTGTTTCTGGGTCTAAATAGAAAGGTCACCTCTATCAAAAGGATTCCCTAGAAAATTCACTGGGGACTAGGGAAAGTTAACCTTGGGATCCAGATTGGTTTTCTCATAGTGGAAGATTCTCATGAGTGTCTACATAAGATCTGCTATGGAAACACTCCAGACCCAGTGGAGAGTATCTTTGCACAGCCCCACCAATCAGAAATCAGACTCTGAAGTACCAGTTTTTTTAAAGTACTTTCCACTGAATTCTCAAAAGTAGCACTCCCTCACCTTTTTAGCACCAGGGACCAGTTTCGTGGAAGACAGTTTTCCCACGTACAGGAGTGGAGGGGGTTGTGGTAGAAGGGGATGGAGCTCAGGCGGTAATGCGAGTGACGGGGAGCGGGATGAAGCTTTGCTCCTGGCCTCCACTCACCTCCTGCTGTGCAACCTGGTTCCTAACAGGCCAGGGACCAGTTACTGGGTTGGGGTCCCCTCTAAAGGATTGTCCTCACTACTGAGAATGGGCAATGGAGGCAAGGATGATTAGAAAAATTATACAGTGGCTACCTTCTAGGGCTTCTAGGTATGGCCAGGATCTTCAAGTATGTTTAAAAAAAGACTTAAAACTTGGTATGATTAAAATACTTTAGGAGGGAGTTTGAAGTGGGAAGAAGTTATCCCAGCCCAGTGGTTTTGAAGCTTTAGAACTTAATGAAAGCTGCAGATCCTCCCAAGAAAGATGAACAGTAGTCAAAGCCTTGTGTATAACTTCAGGGACAGTAGGGTCTTTCTAAAGTCCAGTCAAAGACCCCAAATTAAGAATTTCTGCTCTAGCCCTGGCTGGTGTGGCTCAGTGAACTGAGTGCTGGCCTACAAACCAAAGGGTCAGCAGTTCGATTCCTAGTCAGGTACATGCAGGGTTGTGGGCCAGGTCCCCAACAGGGGCCATGTGAGAGGCAACCACACATTGATGTTTCTCCTCTTCCCGTCTCTCCAAAAATAAATAATCACAATCTTCTTTAAAAAAAAGTTTCTGCTCTAGACTTCATTTTATTTATAACTTGGATCCATGACCAGAGAGGTAAATAAGATTTTAAATGAGATTTAGGTGTTATTTAGACTGTTGGGGTGATGACAGAAGGTGTGATGTCTTTCTGTGTTCTTGGCCAGGTGAAGCATCAGGGCCTGAACGAGAACATAAGCCTGGATTCCGTGGGCGGTGTGCCAGTGGCAAGCACTGATCGGTGGAGCGAGCTGACTGAGGCCGAGCGACTCCAAGAGAACCTCCAAGCTTATCGTGCCTTCCATGCTATGTTGACCAGGCTTTTAGAAGACCAACGGGTGCATTTCACTCCAGCTGAAGGTGACTTCCACCAAGCAATACATACGCTTCTGCTCCAAGTTGCTGCCTTTGCTTACCAGCTGGAGGAGTTAATGGCGCTCCTGGAACACAAGATCCCCGCCAGTGAGGCTGACGGGATGCCCGTTATTGTTGGAGATGGTGGTCTCTTTGAAAAGAAGCTGTGGGGCCTGAAGGTGCTGCAGGAGCTTTCAAAGTGGACAGTGAGGTCCATCCATGACCTTCGTGTCATTTCTTTCCGTCAGACCGGGATCTCGGCACACGGAAGCCACTGTATTGCTAAGGACAAGAAACTGTAGTGGTTACCCATGTCTTTCAGTGGAATATATTTAGTTCTCTGAGGTCTCACTTTTCCATCCTTAAGTTTTTGAAAATCTTTAAAACCACAGGCATTTTCATCCAGTAGGGTTGGAGACGAGGACAAATGGGCATACAGGGTTAGTTGGTAAGGGGGGGACGGGGGCTGTTGGGGCCATAAGGGAGTGGGGGCAGGGGCAACATTGCTCCGCCTCATTGCTCTAACGTTTTCTACCCTCTAAGTAACCTCTGCAGACACTTAACAGCCTCACAGGATAAGTATGTTTTTAACCCTAGTCCTGGAAGTTTCTTCTGAGAGGACTATAACAGGGAATTAAAAACCATGGACTCTATTCAATTTAAACTCTTGGATAATAAAAGCAGTAACTAACATTGATTATCTACCAGGTTGGAGCATATGCCAGGGACTTTATGTGTATTATAATTTTCACAACCCTGTTAATGGGCGGTGGTGTTATTTCCATTTGGCAGATGACGTGACAGGCTCACAGAAATATAACTTGTTCAAGATTACCCACCTAGCAAATGGCACACGGGGTGTGAACCCAGATCATTCTCATTTTACAGCCTAGATGCCTTTACTCTGGAGGCCTGCTCACGAATCTCCCACTGCAGCTCTTTGCCACAGAGGGCTGGGAAATGGACCCACACAGTTTATCCCTAGTGCTGAAGAGAAAAAAAACCTGACAGTAGTCTCGCTTATCCGCAGTTTCACTTTGCACCGTTTTCAGTTGCCCATGGTCAACCATGGCACAAAAATAGTAAATGAAAAGTTCCAGAAATAAGCAATTTATAAGGTTTAAATTGCTTACTAGTCTGAGTGCTGGGATGAAATCTCAGGCAGTCCTGCTCCATCCCACGCAGGACACGTATCATTCCTTTGTCCAGAGTAGCCATGCTGTATCCACTACCCACCTGTTAGTCACTTAGCCCTTCCAACTGGCAGTAGGACATTTATTAGAGTATATCATCATAACTGTTTTATGCTTAGTGATTGGTACTTTCTTACTGGGAAAAAGCAGGGTTATGTACTATCTGCAGTTTCAGGCAACCTCTGGGGGTCTTGGACTGTGTCCCCCACGGATAAAGGAAGACTACTGTAGATGTCCTGAAGGACAACATTTTAGGGTCAGAAGCAGTGTTTGTTGTTCATACTTGGCAAAGAAGAGAGCCATGGAGATCTTAAGAGTCAGCTTGTGGAAAAGATTAGGCCCACCAAACTGCTAAGCGGTAGGTGGGTGCGCGGTGATACATTGTGCTTCAAACCGTGAGTTTGGGGCTGGGCAGAGCTCATACCGGGTTACCATGCATGTGTTGTAATCAACTGTGCTGTGACACAGTCCCTGTAGCCCACGCGCTCACGAACAATCCATCCACGATGGATGGGATACGGCTCAGATGAAAAGGTCACAGAACTTCACGCACGTTCTCCGGACTTAGTCATGAGGGCAGAGTGGGCCCTCTCTGTTCCCAGTGGGAAAGCCACTGACACTAAAACAATATGCAGTAAAGCTTCCATGCTTCACAACAAGGGGCGGAGCTCTGTACTTAAATGTTCTTGAGAAACAGCATGAAAAGCACCAACCAGTAAATGAGAGCATTCACAGAAAAGTCACTTGCAGTTATTAACTAGTACAAATGTGCATCCAGAAGTTCTCAGGTGCATCATTTCATGCCACCAGTTAATTAAGACTCAAGACCTTGGATTGAGGGCCCGGATCAATTTTACGTATTTGAGGCTTTTGTATTCTTCAGTGAGCCACGAGTCAGAGCTAGCCTCCAGGTTACATGAGAGGGGATGAGTGACTTAGCTTGTGTCCTTTCCCACACAGGTCCACGTCCAAAAATCCCAAGAAGTCAATATTAGGAGAAGACTGGGTAGAAGTAAGGGCAGCACAGAGGAAGTAAGGCCCAGCTCTCTAGTACGGAAACAAGGTTGTGTGCATACAAGACCCACACGAGGTTGGAAATAAAAGGCACAGTTTTAAATGTTACAGAGCTAGAGGAGCGCTCTGAGGACCAGAAAGCACTTCTTTCTGGAGGAGGGGGCGCTGTGTCCTGGTGGTTGGATGAGTACTAAGTCAATGGGAATCCCAAGAGAAACAGGAAAGACTTGCCTGGGTAAAGGGTAAGGCAATGATACCCCTAGAAAACCAGCTACTCCTAAGGTTTGGCTTTATTTCGTTTGTGATTTTGGTGTAGGTGCGTAGTTGCCCAGTGAGCGCAGAGAGGCTCATTTAATTCAAGCTTTTATTTAAACTGTTTCATCTGCTTAAGAGCAGTATTTCAAGTTAATAAAGTTCTGCTTATTAATGTGGCATTCTTTATAGTGTTCAGGCTCTTTTTATTTAATGGAGAAAGATGACTAACATTTCTCAATGGGGAATAAATAACTGATTACACACTTGCTGAATCTTAAAAGCCATGGCCCCTCTCCACACGTTTTGTTTTTATATTCAGGTGTTGCAGCACAGACACCTGCAGAAGTCCCAGAGACCAGTGGAGCATGGCGCAAGCGCTGCCTAGTTGCGTGTGAAGGGATATTTATGCGTAAGAGGCACATTTAAAGTGGCAGAGGGTCCAGAAAGGGTAAAAGTACTAACCACTGACTGGGAAGAAATAAGATAAGTTAGTGTACGCCCAGCACTGTGCTGAGCTGTGTGCATCAGTTCCTTCAAGAAACTTGTGATGTGTCTTAAAAGAAGTGTGGGGAGACTCCTCAGAAAAAGATAAAGGAAGGGGGAAATGAGCACTTAGCTATAATAACAGAGACATAAACATGTATGGCTCTCTGTGTAGACATTGCATCATGCTTATCTAAAATGCACGACACAGAATGAATAAGGGGTTGATATTAGGCCAGTGCTGTAGGTATGTGTATATACTGGGAAGATGTATATTTTTAGTCAACCACAATCCGAGAGAAATTTTTGATCTTTAAATTTTAGTTCTTTTGTTTCTTATACCTGTATATGGATAAGATCTCTGGGAAATCATTTTCATATACATATAAGCTATATGAATACATACAACTACATTATATATGTGTGTATATAATACATGCATAAATTTAGTTCTTTGCCCCTAACTCTTACTTTGTAAAGAAGATTCCTTCTATCCCATTGTCTCCAAACATGCTCTCTCTGTGGGGAAAGAGAGTCTGTTTTCCTGAATCTGCCAAGGAATTGAATGTGTGAGAGTTGATCAATTCTTGCACTGATTTAAGAGAGCGATTTGGAGAAGATTTGCAAATTAGCACAAACTCAAAGGCCAAGCATGGAATAAAATTAGCTTTAAGATAATCAGGTTTGACGGAAGTGAGAGTTTTAATAAAAATGGAAAATGTTAAGTCATAGCCCTGGTATTGCTGTTATTTCAGGCCGCTGTGGATTACAGCCCAATGGATGACTCACTGTGGTGACCGCCGGTCAAACCAGGAAAGGGTAAGTGAGTGCTTCAGGAGACATGTCTGAAAAGTTCAGAGTGACTTTTGTGAACCCTCACCTCATGAAGTAGCTGGGCATGGGGGTGGAGGGGAGCTTCCATTGTGATGAGAAAGGGATTGGTAAAGAGAAAAAGAAAAAAAACAATTCGGACACCACTTCAACTGATATATTGTGCACACGCACACCTGTGTGTGGCCCGCAGGGTTCAGGCCAGACGTTAAACACAGTGGCTGGGCTCCCCACCTCATCCCACCTCCGTCTGAAGCAGCAGACCCAAGAATGAGCCCTCGAATGTGGGCACGTTCAGAAAATGCAAGTGACGAAAATCTCCTTCTAGAGGGCACCAAGGCCGCGATCTTCACCCGGCATGCCACAGAACTTTTAACCGTGCAGCACCTGACTGTTTAGTCAGGGGCACTGACCTCTTTTCCCTTAGATTGTCAAATAAAGAAGCGACAACAGCCAACACAACAACAGCTGTCAGTGTCAATGAATCAAACTTATACCTACTTTTTTGTCAGATCAGCAAAAAATATATTTTGGGGTGTGCTGCAGAATTTTAGTAATTAGTTTATGTGTGCCATGAGATGAAAAAGGTTGATAATTGCTGATTGAAGGTCTACAGGTAAAGACAGAGTAAAACCAAGATGATTCCCTCTCCAAGGGGCCTAAGAATGTCCCTCTTCAGGGAAGCGGCAGCTTGGAATAAAATCTGGCATGCCGCGGGTATTCAGGGGAGAACGTGATGGCGTACTTTCCTTTGCTTTCCGTTGGCTGCCTACATGATGAACGTGTGTGCGTGTGTGTGTATATGTATGAAATTGGCGAAATGTGTGTAGGGCACAAGATAGAATCGACATGCATGTGATACTTAACGTTACTTGGCTCAATCTGTCTTGCACAGATAGAAAACAAAAGATGGGAGAATGGTTCACAATAAAGATCTCACCTCAGCAAGACCATGAGTTGCTTCTTTTATTTTTGCATCTTTGGATGAACAAGGGGAATTTCAGGCCATTCCAACACTGGATGAAATGTAATCCTCCCATCCAGGCCCGGCTCAATCAGGCGTGCTCGGTGCATCCCCGTGATGCCAGGCCCCGGGGGAAAGTCTCCCAGGCCAGTCAGCCTAGACAAGGGAGATCGCCTGCCCCTAGACACCCATCAGCTGGCTTGCCGCTGGGGAAGATTTCCTCTATTATGGTTTAATTTCAAGTATTCAAACGCCAATCTAGCCTTTGAAAGACAGACAGAAGAACCCTGACTAGCTCATGTCTGGTCTGAGGGTAAAAACAGTTGTGGGAAATCACGTGGGGTAAATACGAAAAATTGCTGAAAGCGTGTATTTTTATCCACATGTTTAAGGTAGTGTGGGATGGAATATTGCATTCAGGTAGGTCAGGCATCTCCATACTATTTTTTGTCGTCTAATCCTCTGAGATACAATCGCTCACAAGTGAGGGAAATGAGAATGCGCATTAACTTGCCCAGGTCCCCTCCTCGGGTGCTGTATGACAGGACCGGAGTTCTTCATTCCACCCCCCTGCATGAGACACCAAATAATTGAGATAGATCATCTACTGAAATTCACATTTGGGGCGGGGGCTGATCAAGTCTTCCTCTGTGGCAAACCCTATTAAGTTTCCAAACTTTGGGACAAATCACTTTTTCTGAGGAGAGAGTTCTGTAAGTATCTCAGAGAAACGCCAGGTGCTTCCCAGGATCCATCTGGTCGCAGCCTAGTCTTGGCCCTTCTGCATCTGTGGGCCTCTGGCCACTAGAGGCTGACCCAGTCTCACACACAACCTGGAGGAATCAGGCGCCTCCCTGGAGGGTTGGGACTCGGGCTGTTCCCTACACCCAGAAGACGGCCTTCACAGTAGGCGGGTCAGACGTGTTCTGCAGAAGCCTGCCAGGCTCCCCAGAGAGCCAAGGAAGCATGCAAACCAAGGCACCACCCAGGACGTGTTAAAGCCCGTTTTGGGACATACAGCCAATCCCGCCATACAGCAGCACCCTCCTGTTAATACAGGAAGGAACTCACATTTCATTTATTTCAATCCCATAATTGAACAGCACACACACACAAAGGAAAAGAAAAGAAGAAGAAAACATAGCACAAGGGAGCCAGAAAGCTTCAGTAATCTGCCCCAGTGTCCCAGCTGAAAAATAGAAGAATGAGAACAACTTAGTCTGGGGTGTTCCCTCCCCACTGCACCTCCCTGCTTCTCTGTTAGACCAGCTTCATCTTGGGAAACTTCGAGTAGCTCTACGTTCTTTTTACTCTGCATCCAGTGCTCTCTAGCACCCTTACCGCCTGTCAGCCTTCGGGAGCGCTGGCAGCAGCAACTTAGATAACCCAACCTTTACTTTAATCAAGATGCTAAAATTATTAACATTGTGAAGGCTGAGGCATGAGGGAAGACTGATTCTTGTCCTGACTAGGTTGGGAACTTAAACTTTTTGAATTTTTCAGTCCTGCAGATAACCCTCTGAATACCTCCTAAAGGACTCCTGTATCCAGACTTCCTGGCATCCATTACCCAGACTGCTCGACGTCTGACTGATTACTATTCCGGACCAATCCTGGGGCTAAGAAAGCAGGACTGATTATTCTCAAGAAGGCACTTTTTACTATAAATACCTTTAACTTTTCGTTCTTCTTCAGAAAACTTCTGGGTTTTTGCCTAGGACTTGGATTCCAAGTTTGCAAACTGTAAGACCCTTGAATAAATCTTTATCACTAATTTCTAGCCGAAGCCACCAAACTCTTTTCAATTTTTTTTTTTGATACATATGGTGTCAGCATTGTGGCATCTGAAGAACACCGCCTTTTCTCTCTGGGGCTGCCACTGGATTCCAACAAGGGGACTGCTGGACTGCTCCAGTGTCCAGTGGTCAGTTCCATTGGCTCCGAGCCTGCCTCCTTCGGCTGAGGTTCAGAGCTTTAATTCTTGGGCCCTCTGACACCAGTTTTTGCAACAGGATGCTCTCTTTCTAAGTCTGTCTGTGGAGGAGCGACCCCGTTCTACAGTGCCAGGTGGATTTATAGGCTACCCTCTGCTAAGAATTGTTGTCTTGATGGACTTTTCTGCTAAGGAGGGCAATTTGGAATTACAGTGGCTGCTCAGGGTATCTTTTGAGATTCTGAAATTAATATATTTACAGGCACAATTGGAAAACGCTTCTCATTTAGAGGGCCCTAAAAAGCCAATGGTTCAAAGATAGCCTCCCTTCAAGAAATAACTTTGAAACTAAGTAAAGCAAATTCTGAATTAAACAAAGAGACATCTGAACTCACTTCTTATTCTGAAACTTCCTCGGCCAAATAAGAAAAAGATTTCATAAGGGAGGACACAGTCGTCAATCCCATAAGCCTGTTTTCCAGGCCCACCCCAACCCTCTTCTGCAAACTGGCTTAGCTTGCAGATAAACGAACTCCCTGGGGCTTTTGACGGACACTTCTTTTTGTTTTTTGTTTGTTTGGTTTTTTTTTTGCCTGGCTGTGACACCTTTGAGGAAAATCTATCTTTTAACGTGGGATTTACATCCTCTAAAAGTCCCCACAACCTCCTTCCTCAGGAACTCCAGCCAGTTATAGGTACAAACACTTTGATTCCTCCTCTTCTGCCTTTTGAATTAAATGGACCAACTTAGCCAAAATAATTTAAAATGCTAATGGCCATTAAAGAAAAACTTTGTCTTAAATCCACCTCCAAGGCCCTACATTTGAGAGGGAATTCTAAACCACAGGGACAGTGGAATTCATTCTTTGATTTGCATAAGCTTCTAAAAGACAAAATAACTTTCAAAAGAGCTCTGAAAGAATCCTAAAAGAAATTTTCATCACCTGAGCAGATAATTAAAAGCAAGAATCTCTTGTAATAAGCTAACAAAAAACAGAAAAGCAAAACAAAACAGAACAACAAAATAATATATATATAAAGTACCTAAAACAAAAGACTGTAAGACCAATGGGTTATTTACATTTTCTCTCCCAGGGATAGCTTTTCCTGTGCCCTAAGGCTTGGCTTGACTTTTGACTGCCTGCTGTTATGGAACAGAAAGAGTTCATCCACCCAGCACTAGCAGAACCGAACACTGGACACCGAGAATTGCTGTGGAGAAATATTGGCTATTTATTTGTGAATGACATCATTCAGAAGAACGGGAAGCTAATGCTCAAGCTTGAACTCCTCGATCCAATGTAGATTATAGATTATATAGGGCAAAAATCACAAGACATCGTGGGTTAGGGGTTTGGGAGTCGTTGGGAGCTGATTGGTCAGAGATGAGTAGGGGTAGTGAATCATTTCTTCAGGCCTTGAGGACAGTTCTAAGGTCTGTTGCAGTGTCCCTCCACGGGGAAGTAGGCAGAGGGTCATTCCACCTTAGGGCTCGGAGATGAAACACAACTTAGGTCACGTGTCACCTCTAGCCTGCCAGAAGTCCTGACCGTGGGGCCATCACTGAGGTACAGGCCACTGGCTTTTGTGCCTCCGGGGTTGCTGATTATCAGGGGGAAAGGCCAGTTCTCTGACGGCTGTAGAGGGTGAAAGAGAGGGTTTCCAGAGCTAGAATTAAAAACAAGTTAATCAAAGTCATGAGGACCCTCCGTTTCACCAGGGTGGGCAGGCTGTGAGCTCTTCCTTTCGGCTCTCAGATGAAATGATTCAGGAAAATAATGACAGGCATTCTCTTGAGTCCGTGGAATTATTTATAAGCACTGCCTGGAATAGTTACTGCTTCTCCCAGCTAAAATCTGACAAGGTATTTGAAAGGATTTGATAACTTTTTGATCAGGAGTCTGGCAAAGCTAGAAACTAAAAATTCAAAGCCTGATAGAAATGTCCTAAAGCCTCCTCAAAATTAAAATAAAACTATGTATGCAAGGGGAAAGAAGCAAATTCAGATGTGGTTGGACGGGTAGACTTAGGAGGTCACTTACCTCACAACCCAATTCTCTGGGGAACTGGGGCAATTTCTTTTGTCTCACAAATGTTTGCAAAACCAGAAGTGCAGCTCTGGAAGCAGTTCCAAACCCACCTAGCTTCCCCATCCTCAGTTCCTTAGACCAAAGGGGAAAAAAGCCAAAATTGTATTTTGTTTGTTTTGTTAGCATAAACTGCTGCTCTGGCTGCAAGGCTCCTTGCCAAGGTCAAACACAATTCTTAATTATCTTTCCCACAAATGTTGATTTAAATATGCCTAGATCTGAATTAATATTCCCTGGCTGCTGTGGCTCAGTGGATTGAGTGCTGGCCTGTGAACCAAAGGGTCTGGGGTTGGAGTCCCAGCCAGGGTACATGCCTGGGTTGTGGGCCAGGTCCCCAGTAGGGGGTGGGTGGGAGGCAACCACACATTGATGTTTCTCTCCCTCTCTCCTTCCCTTCCCCTCTCTCTAAAAAATAAATATGTAAATAAATCTTTTTAAAAAGTTGAGATCGTATATCACCTTTGTGAACACATCCCTATCAATACACCTATATCACTGTCCTCTCCTCTTTGCTGGACTTGTACCTTATGTTGGGTTGGCCAAAAAGTTAGGGTTTTTTTTTGTTTCCGTAAGATGGCTCAAGTAGCTCTATTTGTTTTTAACTTCATTCAAAACAATTTTGTTAGATTGTATTGTGACAGCTGCCATACGAGCTTCCATTTTTTTAAAAAAAATGATCAAAATTGGTTAATTTTTGTGTAGCCATTTTAATATTGAAGATGGAAGAAAATATGCAACATTTCGGCATATTATGCTTTATTATTTCAAGAAAGGAAAACACAACTGGAACACACTCACACAAAGATTTGTGCAGTGCGTGGAGAAGGCGCTATGACTGAGCGAACATGTCGAAAGTGGTTTGTGAAGTTCTGTGCTGGAGATTTCTTGCAGGACGGTGCTCCACGGCTGGGTAGACCAATGGAAGTTGATAGTGATCAAATCAGGACATTAACTGAGAGCAGTCAACATTATACCACCCAGGAGATAGCCGACATACTCAAAATATCCAAATCAATAATCAGTTGGTGAATCAGTTGGTGTCTTTTATTTAATGGACTTTTTGGCCAACCCAATACATCGTCTACTATCACTATGGCTTCTACTACTGACTCCGATCACTACCGCTGCTACTGAGAACAAAAATAGCTCTGAGTTCTGACACTGAACTAGATGCTCTGCATATAGCCGCTCACTGAATCCGAAATCCCCTCCCCCACTGCAGTGGATGTTACGATCATTTACACTTCACAGAGGAGAGAACTGAAGCTCAGAAAGATTAAATGACTCACCCAACCTTGCAGAGCTCAGAACTGGCAGGACTGGTATTCAAATTGAGGTATTTGGCTGTATAAGCCCTACTGCTTCACATCATGATTATATGACTTAGCACATTTTGTGCATATTAACTTTCTCCTGCTGGTGTGTGGGCTTCTTGGGGGCTGTGTCTTCCCTGGTATGACGTAGCTACTCACCAAAAGTAACCTGAGTGAGAGGAGGGACAGTGGTAAAGGGATGGGAAGGTGTTATATTGTGGAAGAATGGTTACTGCTTTAGACCAATGCTTCCCAACCTTTTTCACAGAAATGGTAATGTTTGCACGGCACACTGGGGGGAACCAGAGGAGACCTGGATTATAGGAGCAAACTGCTCTAGGCTAGAGGGAACTGGACCGTGGCTGGGATGGTATGGCTGGCTGTCTCAGCCCTTATTTGGTTACCATGGTATTAAACAGATGATTACATCTTGACTTCTGTTGGACAGTCTGTGCTTAATATGAAGGGTTAACAAACTATTTCTTAAAGGGCCAGATAGTAAATATATTTAGGCTTGTGTGCTACAAAATCTGTTGTAGACTCTGCCATTGCAACATGGAAGCACTTACAGACAGTATGCAAACAAACGAATGTGGCTGTGTTCCGATAAAACTTTATTTACAAAAGCAGGTGCCCCCCCAAGCCATGTTTGCTGACCCCATATTTATATGAACACTATGCTTCAGAGGCTTGAGTCCTCTTTTTAAATTTTGGTGAAATTGTAAAGGATGCCAAACTTAGCCCTGCTCATCTTAGGTTTTCAGCTGGGACTCTAACAAAAAGACAGATGAACAAGAAGAAAACAGTTTATTAAAGCATGATGCACACATTATGCAGGAGGAACCTGAACTAAAAGTAAGTCAAAAGAGCAACATAGCCTCTTCCACAAGGAATAGATTTGTGGAGAAATGATGGGACAAAGGCAAGCTTAGGCTTCCGAGGGCTTCCAGCTACAGGTAGGTAAACTGAAGAAGTAACGTTGGTTTGTGATTTTGTTTCTGATTTCTCCGGTGCATATTTGGGTTGATAAGAGTGTATCTTTAGTGAAAAGAATTTATAGCCTGCCTTTAGGCTGAAAAGGAGGAGGATTTATGTGTGTGTGTGTGTGTGTGTGTGTGTGTGTGTGTGTGTGTGTGTTGTTTCTTAATTGCTTTTAGCTCAAAATAATTTTAATGTCAAAGAGCATATTTTAGGATGACATGGTCTGGTTTCCTTCAGGTCTAATTTATTAACTTGGTTTTTTATGGATGGTGCTTTTTGTGTCATGTCTAAAAATCTTTGCCTAACTCAAGGTCGCAAAGGTTTTTTCCTATATTTTATCCTTAAGTGTTTTACTTATTTATTTTTTAATCTTCAGCACTTAGTAAAGGGTCAGCCTTCTTAAGAATGAATGAATGATTTAAACACTTTACTTTCTTTAGCTTCTACCCTCCCCAGTCAGGACTCCCCAAACCATGAAGCTCAACAGAGACTCCTTGAATCCTAGTCTGGTTTTTGAGCTCCCAGCCTTGCTGATGGGTTTGCCTACAACGTAGTGGTTCTCACCCTTTTGATGCCACAACACATTTTTTAATAACACACACACATCCCACTTTTATTTACAATCCCCAACCTGCTTTACAAAAAGAACAATTAAACAATTAAACAATGAAAATTAGTTTTCATTGTCAAATTTTCAGGAACTCCTTGAGATCACCAGAGATCATCTGGGTTACAGCATTTTCCCTCTCTGGAGTACAGAGAACAATCGGTAGACAGATGGGTTGGGACCAAGCCTAAGCCTGGGGGTAGGAGATAGTGGAGGTGCCGGAGGCAGCATTGGGAGGTGGACCAGGTACTTTCCTGTAAATCGCCCGCCACAACAGCTTAGCTCTGTATTCATTTCTCTTTATTTTAAAAAAGATATTGATGGTGTTTTATGTAAATCATATAATGTAAACATTTGGAAAATGAGTTCATCAACAGAGAATATAAAGGCAGAAAAGTTGGAACTGAGATTGAGTTTAACAACAGAAGTGTTGCAGAAGGGGCCAAAATGTGGGTCTAAGCTTTCTGGAAGTCAAAATAAGGAGAAAGATCCTTTTGTTTTACGTCACTTACAGTGTCCACCAGAGAGCAACAACCCGGTTGTCTCAGAGAAGCCTGTTCCAGGAGGAGACACTGGGCAATGTCACAAGGAAGAATGCCCTGACAGTCGGCCAGCAGTCCCATTCTGTCATCAGCCGGGATGGCATTTCAGCAGCCTCTCCTCCCTGCCCCTCACAGTTCTAAAAGGAATGTGTGGACTGGATGCTTACACCATTCCACCACCTCCTCCTTTCCCACCCCTTTTATTTTTATCTGTGTACTTGCCTGCCTAGAATATTTTGAGACAATGAAAACTGAGTATTATTCATCTTTTTTCTTTACTCAAGCTCATATAATAGGCAAAACAGGACTTAAAACTGGTATTTTAATGAAATGATAATAATACATTTAAGAATCCAAGAAGGGCGGATAGCCTAAAGGGATTTGATAGCTGGGTCTTATCACCTGGGGAGCCCCTATCGGATGTTCTGCCGGATGCTGAGCTCTGGAAGTCGCGGTGACGAGCACGACACCATCCCTCCCCCACGTGAAGAGCTCGAAGTCCAGTTGGGTAAAGAACTCATGCAAAGTAAGACACTGCTAGTCACATGCTGCTAATGGGCTGAAGAGGAGTAAGGCATGCATTCTCCCTGGAGACTGAAGGAGTATGTGAGGGTCAGCAGGGACAGGGCCCACAAAAAGGTATTCTCAACAGAAGGGACATTCGAACCCAGTCTAGATTAATGAGTAAGATTTCAACAGGCAAACCGGAGCCAGGAAGGGACATGACATGGCAACCAGTGTGCACAGCACAGTGGGTGTGTGTCACAGAGCAGGGTGACAAGGTGG
Organism: Trachops cirrhosus; assembly: GCA_028533065.1. Lineage (NCBI taxonomy): Eukaryota > Metazoa > Chordata > Mammalia > Chiroptera > Phyllostomidae > Trachops > Trachops cirrhosus. The sequence continues at coordinate 8,107,448 of CM052543.1, read as the reverse complement.
GCCAGCCCCATGGCAAACGAGTCACCTGTACAAGGGGAGTGACATGTTCCAGTTAACATGTCCTATCTAATTATTAATAGCGCCTCCTTGGGTCTGGACGAGAGTTCAGATTTGGACTGTCGGGCAGTTCATTCTGCCCCCTTCCTTTTTTGGTCCTGTGTCAAAGCCTTCATTATGCCCCAGTCACCACCTCACCCATCCTGGTGGGAGGAGCTCAGTGTTTGCAGGGCGGGGCCTTATTTCAGGAAGTGGACTGAGACCATCAGAGATGGGCCTTCAGTTCCTGTTGGAAGGATCCTCCCAGGCCGGAACCGAACAAACCTGAAAAGGTGCCTGGCGGAGAGGAGTCCCATCCCGTCGCAGAAGCCTTGCCAGCGCCCGGTTAGCATTTCTGTCCCTCTTTCGTTTTCCCATAACGTTTGTTTGGCGCTGTATGACATTTCACAATGAGTCATTTGTGTCTTGTGGGCGTCAGACCCACTCAGCTGTGCGCCCTGATCACGCATCTTTGTGCGCCCTGCACCCGGCTGTTGCTCACCTCTGCACCGGACCGTCAGAATTACCTCCGCATCAGGACAGCTCGCTGTGACGTGCCAGGCACTGCACTAAGGACTTTCCTTGTATTATCGCCTTTAATCCTTGCAACGATTTATGACACCAATCACATGATTGCCGTTTTGCAGATGGAGTTAGTTCTCAGAAAGCTGAGACAGTTTCCGCAGGAGCACAGGACTGGTGAACAACTGACTGTTCAGGGACTTCGGCCCGGCTCTGCCTGGTTTGACTCTGGGGTCTCACTCTTACTACAGGGGCAAATCAGACCCCCGGTGTTAGCATGACAGATTTCAAATTTAGGAAGGGCAGGTTGTTTCAAAGAGCTTTGCATTCATTAGCTCCTTTAATCTTCTCAAGTAACCCAGGAATTTAGCATGCCAACTCCATTTCATAGAGAACCAAACAGGCACAAGAAATTACCAGAGGCCAATGCATGCCACAGGGCCAAGCCTGTAGCTTTGCTGCTGTGCTCAGCTTCAGTTTCCTGTAAAAGCTGTTCACACTCTCTGAGCTTCCGTTTCCTCTCTGCTAAAATAGGTGTACTCTCAGTTCCTAATGAAAATTGTTTTTCAGAGACGTAAATGAAATCATCTTTTCCAAGGGTAATTTATTTTTTTAAAAGTATTTTATTGTTTATGCTATTACAGGTGCCCCAATTCCCCCCTCCTTGGTCTCCCTCCACCCAGCCCCTATCCACTCCCTCAGGCAACCCCCACACCATCGTCCATGTCAATGGGTCCTGTGTAGTCTATGTTCTTTGGTTAAGCCCTTCACCTTCTGTCATTTAGTACCCACCTCCCCGCTGCCTCTTACACCTGTCAGTCTGTAACATGTTACTATGCCTCTGATTCTATTCTGCTCATTAGTTTATTTGATTCCACTTATACGTGAGATCATGGATACGGTATTTGTCTTTCTCTAACTGGCTTATTTCACTTGCTTAGTGCTCTCCAGTTCCACCCTGCTGTTGCAAATGGTAGAAGCTCCTTCTTTCTCTCTGCTGCGTAGTATTGCATTGTGTAAAGGTACCACAGTTTTTTTATTCACTCATCTACTCATGGGCACTGAGGCTGTTTCCAGCACTTGGCTATTATTGTAAATACTGCTGACATGAACATGGGGGTGCATATATTCTTTTGAATTGGTGTTTCGTGATTCTTAGGATATATTCCCAGATGTGGAATTGCTGGGTCAAAAGGCAGTTCCATTTTTAGTTTTCTGTGGAAACTCCAATTATTTTCCACAATGGCTGCACCAGTCTGCATTCCCATCAACAGTGCCCTAAGGTTCCCTTTTCTCCACATCCTCACCAGCACTTGTTTGTTGATTTGTTAGCCATTATTATTCTTAGTGTTTGAGTCATGTGACTTTGAGCAAGTCACATAACCTCTCTGAGCTTCAGTTTCCTCACTTATAGCATGACAACTACTTCCTTTAGGATTTGTGAAGATGAAGAGAGATGCTATTATAAAGGTATTTTCACATATAGGAAGTCTCTATGAACTCTAGTGACCACAAGTCCAGAGAAGGCTGAGGACTGCACTCGTCAGTAAGTCCTTAGCTAACAGCCATCCCTAACGTCCCAGCATTGTTTGGATTTCAATGGCCTCTTCCTCTCAGGACTCAGAGTTCACCCTAAGCCTATGTCATCAGAATCCTGATATATTCCAGCTTGTAGCTAGAGGAGTTGAAACCCCAAGAAGTAAAATGACTCACTTAGGTCACCCTGGGGCAGTGGGGTCTTGACAACCCTCTGAGGTCATACTTCCCAACTACTAGCCCCGAGGGTCTCTAAAAATTAACACAGCAAGGGGCTCATTTGGACAAGGCCCTGCATGCCCTGTGGTTCCAAGGTTAGGGTTTAATGTGACACCAGGTTCTTGTGACAACCAGAGACCCACACTCTGGAGTTAAATTGGGATGAGGTCTGAGTTCCAAAAACATTACAAAACTCAACCTTGTCCCCAAGAAATTGCTGTCTTGGGTTAGAGAGTCGCAATTTACTCTGGCAAACCTGGGCTAAACAGGACATCCAAAGGACGTCTCTTCCATGGGGACTGTTGGGGTGAGGTAGAGGGGTGGGGACTCAAATACGTTTTCCAAAGCTAAGCTTCATGGAACACCCATTGGAAGCATTCAGTGGTTTTTTATTTTTTATTTTATTTATTTATTTTTAAAGATTTTATTTACTTATTTTTAGACACAGGGGAAGGAAGGGAGAAAGAAAGAGAAACATCAATGTGTGGTTGCCTCTTGCACACCCCTCACTAGGGACCTGGCCCGCAACCCAGGTATGTGCCCTGCCTGGGAATTGAACTGGCAACCCTTTGGCTCACAGGCCAGCGCTCAATCCACTGAGCCACACCAGCCAGGGCCAGTGGCTTTTTAAATGTTTTGACCTATAACACTTTGAAACATATTTTGCATTGTGACCCAGTGTATTGATACCTATATATTAGTTTAAACATAGAAAATGGCCAATTTTTGAGTCAAAAAATAATTAGATATGGGCAATTTTATATAATCAACTTAATATAGTACTGAAACAAAATTTCACCAAATAATTCTTATATTTATGCAAAGCACTATATTTTTTAATGTCAGCTCATGATTCAAAAGTAAGTCAGGCCCTGTTTAAAAAAGAAAAACTGTGACTTAGATCCAGCCCCAGAGAGAACATTTGGGGTCCAACCAAAGTAATACTTCTGGGGAAACAGAGTGATAAAAATTTTTAGAATAATTGCAAAACAGAATTCCAGCTTCAAAGCTACGTCTTGTATGTTCTGTCTCCCCTGCTGACTCCCCCCTGCCAAAGGCCACCGAGAGCACACTTGTATTTTAACAGAGTTGACTTTATTGGCTCCTTGCAACAAGGGAGGCGGCAAAACCCTGAAACTCACCATGGAGAATGGTGGGGCTTCCCCACAGACACGGCGTTAGGGAAAGGGATGGTCACAGGACTTGAGCTTGAGTTAGGCGGGCTGGAGGAGGATTTGAGGAAGCGCAGTTCAGTTCTGCATGGGTAACTTCAGAAAGTGGGGCCAATTCTATGGCTGGTTATCACACTACTTATCTACTTCATAGAAGGAACAGAATGGGCTAAAGCTTAAATTAGTAATGAGGCACTTGGTTTAGACAGGATTCAGACAGAGGTGGGCTCCGCGATAGCTTCAGTGGCCCCATAAGTGCTTTGTTCCTGAATCAGCACGCCCCTCTGCATTTTCCGGTAACACTCTTTCTTGTAGTACCTAAAGCCGTAGGTCACCCCTAGAGCAATAGCCACCACAGCCACCATGGTCCCCACACAGATGCCAACAATGGCTCCGACAAAGGGCCTGGAGCCAGGCTGGCTCAGGAGATTGGCTGGCAGGGACCCGTCATTCGTGCTGGCCTGCTGCCAGTGGCCGGAGCCCTGGAGCCTCACCCAGACATACTGACCATTGGAGTCCACCAGAACGGACAGCCTGCGTGAGCTGCGGTTGTTGTTGAGCAAGGGGGGGCGGGGAAGAAATGGGGGCATGCGGACAGCTGCTTGCTGCTGGTCCAAGAGGGCCCCAGCTCTAAGGCAGTAGAGGATTTGGCACCCGTCAATGAGGTAAGCCTGGTGTTGGCTGTACCCTGCTGGGCACTTCATGGGATGGTCTGTGGGACTGTCCCGGTAGAACATCTCCTGCAGGAGCCCAGGGCTCTGGCCCTTCAAGAGGCCAGCCAAGGGGTTGCCTACTTGACAGCTGAAGAAACCGCCAAAGGGAACTGCCTGCGCTGTGCACAGCTCGAAGTCGCTGCTGACACACACCCTGAGGTCACCAAAAAGCGTCAGTGGGTAGAAGTAGGAAGGACAGGTCTGGCCCCCAGTCAGTGGGTTTGGGTGGTCAGGGCCATAGAGGCCTCCAAAGAGGAAGCTGACAGCGGCGGGCAGGGAGGCCTGGGAGGGCACGCACCAGGATGCAGTCAGGCGCACCACGGTGCGCTGCTCGAGGACTGCGCACACAGGCTGGCAGCAGTGGAAGAAGAGCCAGCACCTCTGACACTGCTGTTGGCACTCAGAGTGGGTCTTGCTCGATGTCTTCAGCTCGGTGTGCAGAGTGCTGGCCTTGTAGTTGGCTGGGCAAGAGGTGTTGCCGGTGAGGGGGTTCAGGGTACGATAGGCCTGGCAGAGACTCTCCGCTTCCTTCCCTGACACGGCCTCGCACTCCTGGAAGACGCCCCCGAAGCTGAAGTTGGCTTGGTGGTTGCCATCACATGAGCCATCATCCACGTTGGCCTGGGGATTGAAGGCAGGCTCCCCACGCTTCAGGCAGCCCGGGTGCGCGTTGACCGCGTAGTAGCGGTGGATGGCGCGGCGCACGATGGCCGCCAGGCGGCGCACTGCGGGCTCGGGGAGCTGCGGCAGCGCCTCGGGCTCCAATAGCTCAGGCAGCGGCAGGCCTGACCTGCCGATCGCCACCAGCCTGTTACCGATGCCCTCCTGCCACGTCTTCAGGGTGATGCCCGGGTAGAAGGGTACCCCGCCGTGGCTACGTGTCCTGGAGGTCACCGTGTTCCTCACATAGTCCTGGAAGAGCTGGCTCTGCGCCTGCCAGGAGGCCGCGGCCCCAACATTGACCGTGTGGAAAAACACGGCCGAGGCAGCCAACGTGATGTTGCTCCTCTCTCCGACCTTGCTGCCCACCAGTTCACGCTTCACCTGGTCCTCCTGCACCAGTGTAGCCCCAGCTTCCACATGGGTAAGGACGTGCGTGCCATACCTGAGCACAAGGACCTCAGCCAGGTACTCGGCCTCGCGGCTCTGGTTGCTCTCCAAGTAGTCACTAAGGGTCAGCAGGTGCTGCAGAAAGGCAGGGTGGAAGTCGGGGGACTCCGGGGTCTTCACAGAGTAGATGTTGTGGCGAACCTGCACTCGGACTGTGACCGTCTCATACTCCAGGTTGTACTTCTTGATGCTCTGGAAGTCGGTGGAGAACTTCCCATTGAGGCTGGGGAGGAAGGAGAGCTCAGCGTTGATGGAGGCCGCCCAGGCGTCAGTGTAGCTGAGCCACTCGTCCAGGAGTTCAGCGCGGGTCTCCACCACGCTCTCCCGCCGCAGCACCACATGCACGTGGTCTGGGATCAGGTACTCGCCGTCCTCGGTGGTGCGGCACTGAGAGTAGTTGTGCCAAAACACCAGCCCCAGCTCAACGTTGCGCAGGTTGTCCCAGCCCCCTCCCGGCAGCGCCCCCAGCACATTCAGTGCCTGCTTGCAGCCTCCGACGCTCAGCGCCCCTTGATCCCCCATGCTGCCGCGCCCCGCAGACAGCAGGACCAGCAGTGGTGCAAAGTACAGGGCCATGGCTGGATGAGAGCTTCGCTGTGGTAGAAGCTCCTCCATGGTTTGGGGTAATGGAGGACAAGTCCTTGAGCTAGGATCTGAAATTTACCCAGCCAGGGGACAGTGACTCAGCCCAACTCAGGCCCCTCCCCATCCAGCATTCCCCTGCCCCAGGCGCCTCTCCAAGAAGTCCTGGGGAAAGACTTATCACAATCACCAAGGGGAGTGAAGCCCCGCAGATTCCAGGCTTTAGGCTGGGCCAGGGAGAGATGAACTAGGCTTGCGAAGAGCTTGCTGCTGCCCCAGGGGCCTGAGAATTCATCTATATGAATAAAACCAAACCTTATTTATTGAGCACTTGATATTTGGCCTCTGGCCAGAGAACGCAGATCGGGTCCTGCTATTGCAAGTGTCAGGGGTAGATCAGATGAGGAAGTGGCCTAGGGACACAGCCTGAGCCTCCCCCAGGTGGCCAATCAGCGTGTGGGCACTGTGGCTGGGAAGTCACAGGTCACATTCACTCCAGGCTGATTTCCCGGAATATCAACAGATAGTCCAGGAAGGAGCCCTTCCTGGACTGGGGCCAGCTCAGGGCAGCTCTAAGAGTTGAGGGGTAACTGTGCTGATGTTGCAGAGTGCCAGGCATGGGCTGGACAGAGCTTCTAAAGGGGGGCTTAGCATACCCCACCAACAGTCCAGGGCCTGAGAATTTTCATCCTCCTCTTCCATCTGCTTGGAGCCCCCTAGGGGCCTCCTTCCCCTGAGATTAGCAGATGCTCAAAGTGAGGCCCTGGGCTAGGTGCTTTATAACCTTACTTTAACCTCTCAGCTGCCCCCAATCACACGTTAGGAAACTGAGGCCCAGAGAATCAGGTGCACAATGGAGCCAGCATTTGGCTTCAGGTTCATCTGAGCCAAAGAATAGTTTCCATCCGCTGATCTGAGCGTGGCACCTCACCTTCATAGCCAGCGTCCCTCCCAGGGCTTTTGCAGCTAAAGAAGGCTCCTGGTAGGGGCATAGGGGGTCTGGGTTAGACCCGGTCACAGCAGTGAGCTTGGGGCAGATGTCATTTGTGCCTGTTGTGCAGGGGAGGGGTGGCACCATCCAGAAAAGTGGTGCTGGCCTTGACCTCTCAAGATCTGAATAAGAATCTGGGCTCTCCCATTTCACTAGCTGAGCCCTTCCACTTGCAAGGCCTTCTTCCGAGTCCCACTTCCCTTGTCTGTTACAAGATGAGAACAATATAAACTTCTTGAGGTTTCTATTAAACTTGAATAGAGGTTAAATCTCAGCTGCTAATCTCGGGAAGGGGGCCCCAGAAGGCTCCAAGCAGATGGAAGAGAAGGAGGAAAATTCTGGGCCCTGGGCTCTCTGTGGGGCATGTTAAGCAGCCTCCCCACCCCCACTCACTCCACTTAGAAGTTCCGTTGGATGTAAAATGCCCAGTAGAGTGCTTGGCACAACATAGGGTTTTCATTCAGTGAAGTGGGTTAAGTGACTTGTTCAAGGCCTGGATTTGCACCCGGATTTGTCTGGATCCAAAGCCTAGTGCTCTTTCTCCACCACAGTCCTTCCAATCTCTATGCTTACATTCTTTCATTATAAAGTGTGACTTATTTACCATACTGTAATTTGGGATGGATTGTTTCCGGGGAAAACAGGAAAGCTTATTTTCCCTCTCTTGGTGTATCTTCCTAGGACAGGGCCAAGTATTCATGCTGTGTTCCCACATCCTGCTCAGTCCTCCAGGCCTGTGACTTGGGAACAAACACCTCACGTCATTATAAATCCAAAGAAGTCTGGAAACCCACCAGGTCTGTGGGCATTTTATAGCAGTGGGCACAAGAGAAGGTACACGTGCTTCAGCTGAGTGGTGGTGGCGGAGCATTTGCTGATGTCGGTCAGCGGCCAGCAGGGTGAGGGAAAGGACAGTTCCGGGAGGATGTTTGGTCACCAGCCCCGGGCAGCGTTTGCTGAGGCCCAGGGATTAGGAGAGTCAGATGGCACCCAGCCTGACGTCCCCCACTTGCTTAGAGGCAGCGTGGGCAACACATAGGCAGGGCAGCCTTGAGTCAGATGCCAGGGCCTCGTGTGACCTCGGCTAAGAAGTGTGACTTCCTGCAAAACAGGAACAAATGGGACTTTTTAAGCTGTTAATTAAAAGAATTACCACAAATGCTTGTTACAGAAAAGTAAAAGAGGTAAGATAAAGAGGAAAAGACCTCTTTGCCCCAGGTCTGCTCCCCAGAGGCAGCCACTGTGGACAGGTGGGTGCGTGTCCTTGCCGACATGCTTCCATGGGTGCACCCAGGTTCATGGACACACACTGCTTTCTTTTACAAAAATGGTAACAGGCCATACACACTGTCTTACCCACAGGGAAACTCATTTCCAGAGAAATTGATGTGCACAAGGTCACAGGTTGGAGCAGGGCAGAGTCTGAGTCTCAACGTCTAGACTCTGCCTCCCAGGCTCAGTCCCCACCCTACCCTTGGGCTGTGCACATTCCAACCGAACAGCCTTAGAGGACACACCACAGTTACCCTGGTGGGTAGGCTGGGAAAGAGCGCAAACACGGAGTACGCTGTGAGTCACAGGCCCAGCCGATCAGACCTGACCCTGGCTGCAAGTAGCCTCCTTGAGGTTACTGGCTAAATATTGCCCCCACATGGAGGGGTCTCATTTCATGCCCTGCATGTCTCTCAGTGCATAACTGGGGAGGGAATACGTACATGAATGAATGAATGAGGATGCAAAGTGGTCTCACTACCATAAAAGAAGAAACGTCTTTCAATGGAATCACAACATTAGCACCCACAGCATTATTTGTGTATATATTTTTACAACAAGAGCAAGAGACAAGCAATCATGCGGCTGGAAAAGTTATGCTGCTTGTAAAAAAGGGAAGTGCTGATATTGAAAAAGAAAAGAAGCAGAGAAAGGGAGTTGGCTGGCATGTGGAGGACTGGACTTGGGAAATACCTTGGCCCTTAGTGGTTCTGTGAGCTTGGATGAGAAGCTTAATCTGCGTGAACTTTTTTGTGAACGCCTTTGAATGATAGGGGATGGAGAGGAACAAGGAGCAATTTAACCAAGATTACATCTATTGAGGATCAGATAGGCTGAGAGGTCTGGGGGACTTTTATTCTGGTGGGCTGCCCTTTCACGTCTGGGGTGGCCCAGGGATCCTAAGTTGCACATGGGGGTCTTCTGGCCTTTCGCACTCTGAATGCAGGTTGATGGCGATGCTGGGTGAAATCTCTAAGTCAGTCCTCTTCTCTCCGTGCACCCCACTCCCACCCTGCCACGCACGCCCAAGAGCCACTGACCACGGAAGCTGCAGGCTCAAAGACGCTTCCAGTTCCCGCTCCCCTGCTTCTGTAGGCACCTGGGAATCCCTGCTTCCGGCAGCCTGCCCCGCCCCTCCCCGCCTTTCCCGTGATGTGTTTCCTCCAGGGTTTCTCCTGGGTTCGATGAATACACGTGTTCTCTGCAAATCAGCCTGGAGGAGACCCTGAATCATAAAGAGACGAGGAAAACAGAGAAGAGAAAAGCCTTGCCCAGCATCACCGAGTTAACCCGTGTGCTCAGAGCTCACAGTTTACACCCTCATTCTACCTTGTTTGGATGGTTGCTGGAGTCCCCAGATAGGAGTCTCGTCCTCTCCTGGAGCACAGCTGGGATCCACGCAGACACAAATCCCGAGGCGGTTGGCTGCTTTGTAGGCGATGGAAAATGAATTCCCTGTATCCTTCTGAGATGTCAACTGCGACCCCGTGTAATAAAAGACAGATCAACAAGACGAAAACAGAAACTTCTAACAGGTACAAATGGGAGATACCCAGGGAGCAATGAACAACTCAAAGACATGGCTTTAGAATTCAGCCTTAAATGCCATGTTCCTATGGAAATTAATGGGGAGTGTGTAGACCTCGTAAGGGAGAGTAAATGACTTTTAGGAAAGACGAATGGGCCCTTGAAGATAACTAGATGGGAGGTGTGGTTGTGATAGGTTAGCCAGTTGTGGTGCCCAGTTCTAGTCTCTTCGCCTGTGTTAAGGGTCAACCTTCCCTGGCTGATGAAACTGCCAGGGAGGGGACTTATGACCATTGAGTTCCTTTTGCAGGGTGTGTTTTTTGGCAGATAAGGGGAGTTCAGGGAAAGCTTCCTCTGCATTTACTGTCTTCCAAATGCCTTTAACTCAAAACGAGCAATATACCAAAGCAGCATATTTTGGGGTGGTGTGTGGGCCCCACTATCCTTCAGCTTGTAGAATCGATTCTCAATAAAGCCTGTTAAGAACAGAGGTTCTGGGTTTCATCGAATAAGAACTTTCGAAGATGAGTTTTGAGAATCTGGATATTGACAAGGTTCTGAGAACCAAATTACCTACATTCCACGAGCTTACTCTCTCCATTAACAGGGGCTACCACTGTAGTGTCTTTATTAGCATAAACTTGACTATTCCAGGAGATTCTTGCCAAGACAAATACCTTGATTATTCATTGTAGAAATTTTCCAAAATATCCACGAACTCTTCAACAACAGCATCGACAGACAGTTTGTGCACTAAGGTCATGGGAACCCTTTGCCTACCTTGCTTGGCTGTTAACCTTACATGGCTGTGTTATGATTTTTACCCAAACCTAATCAAGACCTCCCCCTCTCCAGTGAAGGACCCGCCTGAAACCAAATGTCCCATTCTCAGTAAATTCCAACCTTGCCTTTCCCCCTCCGAGACACTGTCAAATCTCTGCTGAAATGGTGCTGTCTCTGTCTCATCAACAGGTTGTCCTGGTGATTTGTGGGGAGCTGGCATTGCACAGTGCCCAGGAGATTCTGTGGCACAGTTAGATCTGACAACTACCAGACCAAATTAAATTCAAACTGCGAAGCCTGCCATTCGAGGTCTCAGCCCTCTGACTGTTGTCTCCTTTCCACCTTTGGTTCCACTTACCCTCCTTTCAAACTGTACGCTTTAAACCAGGCCATTCTTTTGTACTTTTAGCAACTCTATGGTTTTATGTAGGCTTTTCTCTCTGCTCACTCTTCTACATCTCAGCATCTTCTTCTCACCGCTTGTTGTAACCAGTCTCCAAGGATGGTCCCCAGTTAGCCATCCACCTCTGCAAGGATTCATGCCCCTGTGTGGTCCCAAGCCACAGTGACTGTGGCCCGGCCCCGGGGCTCACTTGAACCAATTCCATGTGGCAGGCATGAAGCGGTGTCAGTCTGGAGTCTAAATGTTGCACTTCTGAGAGCCCTGAGCTGACCGGATACCTGCAAGAGAGGCCGCATGGAAGGGACCATGAGACTACTTGGAAAGGCAGAGAGTCCCACTCAGCCAGCGCCCTGGCTTAGCCCAGCCTTCACGCCACCTTTATGCAGGAAGTGTGAGTGAGCCTCCATAGACATTCTGTCCAGCTGAGCTCCGTCCTGCCCAACATCCCGTGGACCAGTCGAACCACAGAATAGGAAGGGTTAAAAAATTGTTTAAAGCCGCTAAATTTTGCTGTATAGCAACAGAGAACGAAACACACACTTTCAAGACTTACCTCAAAAGCTACCCCTTTATGAAGCTTTTTACATTATCCCACTCAACCCTCTCCTCCCAACCCCCAGCTGAAAGTGGAAATCCCCTCCGCTGAAGGCTGATGGAAGACATTCAACTTCCATCTTTTTCTGGCCTCCTGAAGAGTATTCCAGGAATTCAACCTTTTTCTAGGACCAGCTGGCCTTTTTAGGTGAGACCAGAAATTTAGGAAAAAATGCTGTTCCATTAAGGGTCAGAAGAATTTGTGATATAGAGCCCACCCATTCCCCAGTAGATCAAATGCATTGCTTCTAGAGCTAAAACCAGTATCCTGGGGGTGTTACAGAGCAGACCTGGGGTGGGGTGGGGCACGATATACTATTACTGAGTGGGCCCACAGGCCCATTGTGCTCCAGGGGTCCCCCCTGTACTAAGTTCGCCTTGCCCACCTCCAGGGAAAGATGTCTCTCAGTGCCAGAGATTGGTGAAAAGGAAAGAGATTATTTATTTAAAGAGTTATACAGATTTAAGAGTAATGACTTAATGTCTTCATTGAGATCCCAAAGTCCTTTAGAATACCCACAAACGCACAGTCCTTCCTTTCCCCTCTGCCCAGTCCGGGGTACCATATCTCAGAAAAAGAAACAGAAATCTGTGGTTCTTCTCTGCCCAAGGTGCGTGGTCCCAAAAAGCCCCTGCATGGCTGCTGCACCTGGGTTTAAATCCCAGCGCCAACCTTCCTCTGGCACACCATTTCTGAGTCCTCCCACAATTGGCCACAGCTGCCAGCATTCCCGTGTGTTT
>CM052543.1:8073067-8094747 GCA_028533065.1 Trachops cirrhosus | reverse complement strand
CTGTGTGCAAGCTTTGAGGGTGTTTTTGTCAGTTTCCAGGAATAGTGGCAGCTGAGTCAGAAAATTCACAGCAAGCTAGGGTCTGGAGCATGGAGAAAGGTGGTAGGGCCATAAGGGAAATTGTTGAAGACACAGAAGTGAGTCAGCACACTTCCCATTCCCCTTACTTACTTTGGATCTGCAAATGCTGTTTCCAGTTGATGACTTCTGGTGAGCCAAGCAGTTCCTGACAGTGTCTGGGGTCCTTGGAGTAGATTTGGTAAGTATTGGTGTAGTGATCAAAGTCATCTACCATGTCCTGTTGTCATTGGGGAAAGGGAAATAGAGCAAATTTCACGTAGTTCACGATTGAAGTCCTTTTTTTTCTAAATTCCATTACACTGTGATATTTTTAAGTACTGAAATATTGGTATTTTTATTGGTGCATTACAATTATTCATTTTTTTAAAAATGTATTTTATTAATTATGTTATTACTGTTGTCCCAATTTTCCCCTTTCCCCCACATTCCATCCAGTAACCCCCTCTTAGTTCATATTCATGGATTATGCATATAAGTTGTTTAGTTTCTCTAATTCCTATACTATTCTTAACATCCTGCTCTCTATATTGTACCTACCAATTATGCTTCTTAACCCCTGCCCTTTTCCCCCATACTCCCCTATTTCCCTCCCAGCTGATAACACTGCATATTTATGATCTGTTCCTGTTCTGTTTTTTTTTATTCAGTTGTTGATAGTTGTGAATTGTTGCCATTTTAATGTTCATAGTTTTGATCTTCCTTTTAAATAATTGTCCTTAACTTTTCATGTAATAATGGCTTAGTGATGAGGAATTCCTTTAGTTTTACCTTGTCTGGGAAGCAATTTATCTGCCCTTCCATTCTAAATGATAGCTTTGCTGGATAGAGTGATTTAGGTTGTCAGTCCTTGCTTTTCATCACTTTGAATACTTCTTCCCAGTTCCTCCTTGCCCACAAAGTTTCGTTTGTATTTAATTTTGAATTTTTATTTGTTTTTGAACAAACACAAATATTTATAAAAATTTTAAATTACAGTTGGCATTCAATATTATATTCAGGTATATACCACAGTGGTCAGACAATTATGTAATTTACAAACTGATCTTCCCAATAAGTCTAATACCCACCTAATACCATACATACTTATTGATTATATATCCTAAGTTATACTTTATACCCCACGACAATTCTTTAATTGCTAATTGATACTTCTTGTTTTAAGTTTATTTTTTATTGTTGTTCCAGTTTCTTTTGAGAAATCAGGTAATAGTCTTATGGGAATCCTTTGTCAGTAACTCTCTGCTTTTCTCTTGCTGCTTTTAAGATTCTCTCTTTATTGTTAACCTTTGGCATTTAATTATGATGTGTCTTGGTGTGGTCTCTTTGGGTCCAATTTGTTTGGGATTCTCTGTGCTTCCTGGACTTGTATGTCTACTTCCTTCTAAATCAGGGAAGGTTTCTTTCATTATTTTTTGAAATAAGTTTTCAATTTCTTGCTTTTCTTCTTTTCCTTCTGGCATCCCTATGATTCAGATGTTGGTACATGTGGAGATGTCCCAGACTCTTATACTGTCCTTATTTTTTTGGACTCTTTTTTTTTCTTGCTGCTTTAGTTGAATGCTTATTTCTTCCTTATGTTTCAAATTATTGATTTGAATCTCAGCCTCCTCCTTTCCACTGTTGGCTCCCTGTAGATTTTTAAAATTTCCCTTACTGTCACCTTCATTTCTTCCTGGGTCTTCTTTATGCTTTTGCTGTACTCATTGAGTTCTTTGAGAATCCTGATAACCTGTGTTTTGATCTCTGCTTGTGATAGGTTGTCTATCTCCATTTCATTTCATTCTTTTTCTAGGGTTTTGTTTTCTTCTGTCATTTGGGCCATATTTCTTTGTCTCCTCAATGTGGCAGTCTGCTTGTGTTTGTTTCTATGTATTAGGTAGAACTGCTTTGACTCCTTGTCTTAGTAGCATGGCTTATTATAGAAAAGGCACTTGTAAATCGTGTGAAGTGGAGCCTTAGGGAATCACCTGGGGTGGGGGGCAACCTGCTGCACCACTTTGTGGTAGGTGTGGGGTAAGGCTGGGAGAGGGAACCATGCCATTGCCTGGCTTCTGGAGTGTTGTCCAGGACTCGCCCTGTTTCCACTCACTTTGCTTACTCCCCCTACGCGACTGGTATCCTTCCAGCTGTTGCCCTGATGCCGAATTCCAGAGGGGGCAGGTCTGGGTAAGTTCTAAGTCTATGTGTGCCTTTTAAGTGGAGTCTTCTGCAAATCCGGCAGTTTCTTTTGCTACCCCATCCCCCACTGGTTTTGACAGCCAGAGTTATGGGGATTTTTCTTCCTGGCACTGGAACCCTGGGCTTTGTGGTCTGGCTTGGGACTGAGATCCTTCTCTCCTGAGGTATCCTTCCTCATTTTTATCCACTACATGTGAATGTGGGACCACCTGTTCTGCCACCTCACCATGCCACAGGGAGGCTCCAAGCCTCTCTGCCCTTCTCCACCCCTCCCACCCACCTAGATGAATGTGGCTTCTTTAAATCCTTGGTTGTCGGACTTCCATACAGCTCAATTTTCTGATAGTTCTGGATGTTATTTAGTTTGAGGTCTAATTGTATTTTCTTTTTTGTATTTGTGCTAGGAGGCAAAGCTTCTTTACCTAAGCCTTCATCTTGACCTGTGCCTTCAATATCTATAATTATTTCTGAATCATTTAAATCATGAGATAAAGATGAGAGACTGAAGTATTCTACCTGTGATGTAAAATGGCAGAACAATACCATTTTCTACTCATATATTGCATTAAAATTGTAAATCAAGGAAAGACACAACTACTTAGACATCATTCTTCTGTATTTCTATCATCCTCAACAGGAAGAAGAAGGGAGAACCAATTGACAAGGAAAAGCTTCTTTTGCAAGAATAAATTTTACTACAGTTGAAGTAGTTGCAGAACACAAAAACTATGAATATGACAGTGTGAAATTCGGTTATAGAACTCTGGATTAAAATCTCCATCTATACTTTATCCAAAGAAGTTGAAAACTGGTTAGAAATGCTTTCTTAAAGCAATACTATAGTTAAGCAAATTGTAGTTCCAGAAAACAAAGAAACCACTTATTTGGAAATATCCCCTTAACTTATTAAATAAGAGGTGAGATTATTAGGAGGAAGGAAGTGCAGAAAAATATTACCATGACTAATGCAGAATTAGGAAGCCTTTTAAAAATATAGTTAGAAAATGTACACAACATACTCACAAGTCAGCAATGATACCACTATCACATTTAAAGTCACATTTGAGATAAAAGATCAAATAATTTTATAATTTCATTTCCATTTTCATTATTAACATATTTTTTCATTTTATATATTGTTTAATTTAGTGGCTTTATAATATTTTTAGTTGTCTGAAAGGTATATACTACTTGCCTTTTTCCAAATTTATAGTTTCACTGGATGTTTTAAAGTGAGTTTAGAATTTTTGTTTTTACAATTGAGTTGCACTAATTTTTAAGTATTTCCCTAAAATGTATGTGGAAATTCTAGTATTAAAATTTTTTTTTAAAAATCACCCTAACTTACTGTCCTGTTTCACATCTTCCCACATTTCCCTTGCTATGTCCTCTTTTCCTTGTCAGCCTAACAGAAATATAGTTACTTACACAATGTAGTTCCAGTGAAAGTTCCACTGAGATGTTCCTCTAACCTTACCCCGTGACCTCCAACTTCAGCCTCCATGGTGGAATCAGCTTTTGTCTGTGCTATTTCTGCATGTTGTTCGTCTTCTGTTCTTCCACACTTTGCGCTGAGTTGTAATTTACTTGCTTATCTGTCTTTTCCTCCAGGCTGTGAGCTCTTGGAGCACAAGGACTTGTTCACCATCACTGAGATTCCTTTCTGTTTCCCCTGCGTCTACACTGCCAGGCGCAGGGCAGGCACACACAACAAACAGAAGGGTATGCATTCTATCTCTGCTCCTGTATCTTACCTGCTCCTGAGGGCGGACCACCACTGTATTGAAATCAGGCCACTTGTCCACCAGGGCCTTTAGCTTGAATGGGTTTCCCTGGTTCATGTGGAAGACAGTCCCATAAACCTGCAGCATCCGAGAAAGAGAGAAGGTCAGCTTATTAGGAGGAGGTGGCCTAGTGCCCTGTGTGATCAGGACAAGGATCATTTCTATGAAATCACAAAATTTTATGGTGGCAAAAGGCCAAATAGGGCATCTAGGTCAATCTCCCTATATTCAATACCACTTTTTTTTTTAAATCTCAGATGAGAAGAGCTTTTCTTCTCCTCCAATATGAGTCATATATGCATATAATAGAATATTTGGGCAAAGAAAATTGATGATTTTAACAACACCATTCTTTATTTTTGGATTCAATCTTATCTTTTTGCAGACTTTCTCCTGTTCGTACACATAGAGACCCACAATATTCCAAACATAATATATATAATCTGGTGTATGGTATTTTCCCCCATTGACTATTCAGTGGACATATTTCCATGTTCATAAACACAAATTTTTTCTATTATTTTCTAATGGCTGCATGAGATTCCATTATATGAATGTATCACACCTTCATTTATTCATTTGTCTATTGATGGTCATTTCAGCTATCTCCAAATTTTCACTTTCACAAATAATTCTTTATAAAACATGCTTGCACAGAAATCCTTGCATAGTGTAGTGTAAGTGGGGTTAGTCAGGCTCCCTCACCCAGATGTCTGGGCAAGTAAGAGAAGCACTTTCCCCACAACCGTGAGAATGGGCCCGGTAAACTGATTCCCATAACCTTGAGTGGGCCTGCCCACGCAGAATCATGCTGTGTTATATAATGGACTTTCGGCTTCCCACTGTGTGACGTGTGGCTTGCAGCATGTGTAGATCACCCCACTCTTGAATAAAGGTATGTTAGGCCTTCCCCCAGCTCCGTGAATTTTCTTTACTCTGTCAGAATCTGGTGTGAACACGTCTGGCCTTGAACGGTTGCAACATACAAGGGTACCTGGTATTTTCTTAGATTACACAGAAGGGTAATTGCTGGCTCAACGGTTATGCTTAGAAGTCTTTAACGTACACATCCATACTACCCTCTGGAAAGGTTAAATGAACTCCCACCACCAGCAGAGACTGCAGCATAGAGCTCAAGAGAATGGGCTGTGGGGCCCCATAGCCTGGGGCCAACCTTGGATCGCCACCCTTACCACATTGTGCAAATTATTGAGAGGGAAGAGTGAGGGGAGAATGAATGAGATTGAGCCTGAGAACATGAATTACCTTGTAGTTTGGGGGCTGGGGAATGCAGCAATGGTACCAACATGGGCCTCATGACAACTGTGAACACGAAGCCTCCACAGATAACAGCATGAAAACATGCCGGTGACCAAAACCCAAAAGCTGGTATGTACACACTTGAATGGTTTTCAGCATAGAATATGTCTAAGGACTAATCCAGTGTCCTGCCCTGCTGCAACCCTCCTCCCTTATGAGCTGTTGATGTTTGACCAGGGAGAAATAGAGGGGTAATGAATCTCTCTAGATTGACTGAGTTTCTCTGAATTTATTGTGTTTTCAGCCATGAGTGGAGGCTTGAGTGGAAGCCACTTGTCCACCAAGGCCTTTAGCTTGAACGGGTTTCCCTGGTTCATGTGGAAGATGGTCCCATATAATATAAATTTCCCATATAGAAATTTAGTGTAGTTTAGCAAAATATGTAGAACTGCTACTGTTCCTTAGTCCCATGGCCTACTTCATTAAAACTCCTTTTTCTTCTGCTGAACTCAGAACATGGTAAGTGAGGCATCTACTCTAAGCTGACTCAAGTGGAGGTGACAGCTGTAATAAAATGTATTTAATATTGAACACTTGGAAAAATAGACAAACTTTTCCTCAAATGAGATGCAAGTAAGTGTTGGGTTCTAAGTTACACCTGCATTTGACTCAAAATAGGAATTTTAAAGAACACTCATAATGATTGTTAACTTCTTACCTGGCGAAGTAATCTTTTAGGGAGAGCAAATTAAACATTAATATGTAATCCCAAGTTTGGAAGAGAATCTGGGCAAATTTCCAGTGTTATGAAGAAATGTTCCTTGGAAGGAACAAGGGAATACTTTTTTAATCACAGTGTACAGAACAAAAGGCAATGTTAGGCATGCCTACGATCATGTCAAGCATCACAATCCACGGTTTGTGTGATATGGTGCAAATCATTAGCTGAGCCTCCATCTTTTCATCACTGACATGGATGTACTAACGAATATCTTGTAGGGAGGCAATGCAAATCAAATGACAGAAAACATGCAATAGTGCCTGGTACAGAATTAGTGCTCACTAAATGTTAATCACTTTTCCTCTTTTTTTCCACAGGAAGTTTCTATTCCTTACTCCTCTCAAAATTTTCAGTTGCCACCATTTTTGGAAGTCACTAATGCTCTTTGTTATTGAATTTATTGGGGTGACATTGTTTCACAAAACCATACAGGTTTCAAGTGTACAACTCAACAAAACATCATCTGCACACTGCATCATATGTCCATCGCCCCAAGCAAAGCCTCTTTCTGTCCCAATTACCCCCCTCTTTGCCCAGCTCCACTATATGCCACCCCCTTTCCTTCTGACTATCACCACACTGCTGTCTATATGTACACACACACACACACACACACACACACACACGTATGTTGGACTAATTCCTTCACCTCCCTTCATCCAGGCCCCTCACCCTCCTTCCCTCTGACAGCTATCAGTCTGTCCATGTATTCATGCCTCTGTTCTATTTTGTTCATCAGTTAATGTTGTTCATTAAATTCCACATATAAGTGAGATTTTGTGATTTTACCGGTTTCTGACTGGCTTATTTCACTTAGCTTAATAATCTCCAGGTCCATCTATGCTGTCACAAAAGTTTACATAGCCTGTTTTATGGACGAGTAGTATTCCATTGTATAAATGTACCACAGATCCTTTATTCACTCATCTACTGATGGGCACTTGGGCTGTTTCCAGATCTTGGCTATGGTAAATAATGCTGCATAGGGGTGCATATACTGTTTAGATTTAGTGTTTGGGGATCTTTTGGGTATATTTCCAGAAGTAGTATTGCTGGGTCAAAAGGCAGCTCCATTTTTAAATTTTTGAGGAAGCTCTTATTTTCCACAGTGGCTGCACCAGGCTGCATTCCCACCAACGGTGTACTAAGATTCCCTTTTCTCCACATCCTCACCAGCACTTGTTTGATGAATTATTATTAATAGCCATTGTGACACGTATAAGTGATATCTCATTGTGACTTTAATTTGAATCTCTGATGATTAGTGACATTGAGCATTTTTCATATGTCCACTGACCATCTGTATGTCCTCTTTGGAGAAATGTCTATTCATGCCCTTTGCTCATTTTTTAAATTGAGTTGTTTATTGTCTTGGTGCTGAGTAGTATAAGTTATTTATATATTTTGAAATTAACACCTGATCAGTTGTATCATTGGTAAATATATTCACCCATTCAGAGGATTCCCTTTCTATTTTGTTGATGCTTCCTTTTGTGATGATCCCACAGCCAACATCATACTCAGTGGGCAAAACTAAAAGCATTTCCACTAAGATCAGGAACAAGGCAGGGATGTCCACTTTCACTACTCTTATTCAACATAGAGTGGAAGTACTAGCCACAGTAATCTGACAAGAAGAAGTAAATAGCATCCAAGTTGGAAGGAAGGAAGTAAAACAGTCATTATTCACAAATGACAAGATATTGTATACAGAAAACCCTAAAGACTCCACCCCAAACTGCTACATCTAATAAATAAATTCAGAAAAGTAACTGGATACAAAATTAATATTCAGAATTTGGTTGCATTTTATACACTAGTAATAAACTATCAGAAAGAGATATTAAGAAAAACAATTCCATTTACTACTGCAAAAAACAATAGAGTACCTAGTAATAAACTTACACAAGGAAGTAAAATACTTCTACTTAGTAAAAGACCTGTAATCAGAAAATTATAGGATACTGAAGAAAGAAAATGAGGAAGATACAAATAAGTGGAAGCATTCCATTCCATTGATCTATGTTTTTGTTCTTATGCTATTACTAGACTGTTTTGATTACAGTGGCCTTGTAATATAGTTTGATATCAGCTATTGTGATCCCTCCTATTTTGTTCTTCTTTCTCAAAATTGCTATGTCTATTTGGGGTCGTTTATGGTTTCATATGGATTTTTGAAATGTTTGTTCTGTATCTGTGAAATATGTTATGGTATTTTAATAGGGATTGCATCAAATCTAAAAATTGCTTTTGGTAGTATGGACATTTTCATGATGTTAATTCTTCCAATCCATGAAGATGGTATATGCTTCCATTTATTTGTGCCTCCCTTAATTTCTTTCTTTAGTGTTGCATAGTTTTCTGTGTATAGGTCTTTTAACTCCTTGGTTAGCTTTTGCTTTCTCCTTTCCAATTTGGCTGCCTTTCATTTTTATTTTTTTCTTGTTTGGTTACTGTGGCTAGGACTTCCAATTTCTCAACTCTACTCCAGGAAAACAAACAACCATATTAAAAAGTTGTCAAAGGTCTTTTACCTCCTTCATTAGGTTTATTCCTAGGTATTTTATTTTTCTTGTTGCTATATCAAATGGGATTTTTTTTCTTGATTTCTGCCTCTGCTGTTTCATTGTTGGTATACAAAAATGCTTTTGATTTCCAGATATTGACTTTGTATCCCACTGTTTTGCCAAATTCATTTATTAGGTCCAGCAGTTTTTGGGTGGAGTCTATAGGATTTTCTGTGGACACTATTATGTCATCTGTGAACAATAACAGTTTTTTTTCCTCCTTTCCAATTTGGATGCTTTTTATTTCATTTTCTTTTCTGATCACTGTGGCTAAAACTTCCAATAGTATGTTGAATAGAAATGGTGAAAGTGGACAACCTTATCTTGTTCCTGATCACAGTGGAAAAGATTTTAGTTTTTGCCCATTGAGCATGATGTTGGCTGTAGGTCTCTTATATATGGCCTTTATCATGTTGAAGAATTTTCTCTCTATTCCCACTTTGCTGAGTGTTTTTATCATAAATGGGTGCTGTACCTTATCAAATGCTTTTTCCACATCTGTTGATATGATCATGTGACTTTTGTCTTTCCTTTTGTTTATATGATGTATTACATGTATTGATTTGCAGATATTGTACCATCCTTGCATCCCTGGGATGAATCCCACTTGGTCATGGTGTATGATCTTTTTAATGTATTGCTGGATGCAGTTTGCCAATATTTTGTTGAGGATTTTAGCATCTATGTTGATCAGCGATATTGGCCTGAAGTTTTCTATCTTTGCTGTGTCTTTATCTGGCTTTGGGATTAGGATTATGCTGGTTTCATAAAAAGAGTTTGAGAATGTTCCCTCATTTTGGATTTTTTGGAATAGTCTGCGAAGGATAGGAGTTAGCTCTTCCTTAAATGCTTTGTAGAATTCTACCGTGAAACCATCTAGTCCAGGGCTTTTTTGTGTGGTGAGTTTTTTATTACTGCTTCAATTTCATCTGCTGTTACTGGTCTGTTCAGGCTTTTTGTTTCTTCTTCATTGAGTTTGGAAGATTATATTTTTCTAGAAATTTGTCCATTTCACCTAGGTGTTCAAATTTCTTGGCATACAGTTCTTCCTAGTAATTTCTTACAATTCTTTGTATTTCTGTGGTATCAGTTGTAATCTCCTCTTTCATTTCTGATTGTGTTTATTTGGGTCCTCTCTCTTTTTTTCTTGATGAGTCTGCTTAAAGGCTTGTTGATTTTGTTTATCTTTCCAAAGCACCAGCTCCTGGATTCATTGATCCTTAGAATTGTGTTTTTTTTTTAGTCTCTATGTCATTTAATTCTGCTCTGATTTTGGTAGGTGCCCATCAGTAAATGAATGGATCAAAAAACTATGGTACGTTTACACAGTGGAATTCTATGCAGCAGAAAGAAAAAAGGAGCTCCTATTCTTTGCAACAGCATGGATGGAACTGGAAAACATTATGCTAAGCAAAATAAGCCAGGCGGTGAAAGACAAATACCATATGATCTCACCTTTAACAGGAACCTAATAACAAAACAAACAAACAAGCAAAATATAACCAAAGACACTGAAACAGAGAACAGGCTGACAATGACCAGAGGGGAGAGGGGAGGGAGTTTCAGGGGAAAAGGGGAATGGTTTAAAGGAACTAGTATAAAGGACACATGGACAAAAACAAAGCGGGGGTGGAAATGGGAGGGAGGTGGGGAGGGTTAGGGGGTGAATTGGGATGGGAGTAAAAGGCAGATAATTATACTTGAACAACAATTAAAATAAAAAAAATAAGAAGTTGTCAATGGACCTGAACAGACACTTCTCTGAAGAGGACGTACAGAGGGCCCAGAGACATAAGAAAGGATGCTCAGCATCACTAGCCATCAGAGACATGCAAATTAAAATCACAAAGAGATGCCACCTCACACCAGTCAGAATGGCCATCATAAACAAATCAACAAGCAACAAGTGCTGGCAAGGTTGTGGAGGGAAGAGGACCCTTGTACACTATTGGTGGGAATGCAGACTGGTGTAGCCACAGTGGAAAACAGTATGGAATTTCTTCAAAAAATTAAAAATGAAACTGCCTTTTGACCCGGCAATTGCAATGTTGGGATTATACTCTAAGAATCCTGAAACATCAATTCAAGATAACCTATGCACCCCAATGTTCATAGCAGCACAACTTACAATAGCCAAGTGCTGGAAGAAACCTAAGTGCCCATCAGTAAATGAATGGGTCAAAATACTATGGTACAATTACAGAATGGCATACTACACAGCAGAAAGAAAAAAGGAGCTTCTATCCTTTGCAACAGCATGGATGGAACCAGAGAGTATTAAGCTAAATGAAGTAAGCCAGGTGGTGAAAGACAAATATCATAAGATCTCACCTGTAAGTGGAACCTAATCAACAAAGTAAGCAAGCAAAATACAACCACAGACAGTGAAACAAAGAACAAATTGATACTAATCAGAGGGGCAGGGGGAGGAGGATAACAGGGAAAGAAGGCTTAGGGTCATCAAGGAACGTGTATAAAGGACACATGGACAAAGCTAAAGGGGAGTAAGTTTGCAGGTGGGATATTGGTTGGGTGGGGCCAGGGAGAGTGATGGGGGAAAATGGAGACAACTGTACTTGAGCAACAATAAAAACCTGTGACAACACATGTACACAAATATTAAAAAACAAACAAATAAGTGGGAGCATATACCATCATTATGGGTAGGAAATATTAACACAAGTAATTGTCCATGCTACCCAAAGCAATCTATCAGTTCAACACAATTCTTATTAAAATACCAAATGCATATCTCACAGATCTAGAACAAATATTTCAAAACTTTATATAGAACCACAAAAACCTTGAATTGCCTCAGCAATCTTGAGAAAGAAAAATGGAGGAATCAAGCTACCTGGTATCAAACTATACTACAACATCATAGTAATCAAAACAGCATGGTATTGGCACAAGAACAGGCATATAGGTTAATGAAACAGAACAGAGATAACAGAAATAAACCTATATCTTTATGGTCAATTACTATTGACAAAAGAATCAAGAACATACAATCAGCTAAAGGCAGTCTGTTCAATAAATAATGTGGGAGAATTGGACAGATATATGCAAAAAATGAAACTGGACCAGCATCTTACATAATACACAAGAACAAACTCAAAATGGATTAAAGACAACAAAAGACAAAAGCAAACAAATATAACCAGAAACATTGAAATTGAGAACAATCTAACAATAGCCAGAGGGGAGGGGACTGTAGGGAGAAGGGCTTTCGGGAACTACTATAAAGGGCACATAGGAAAAACCAAGGGGGAGGGTGGAAGCAAGGGAGGGAGGTGGGTTTGGATGGGGTGGCAGGGAGTGGTGGGGAGAAAATGCAGATAACTGTAATTGAACAACAGTAAAGTAATTTATGAAACAAAAAAATGGAGTAAAGACTCAAATGTTAAGTTATGAAGCCATAAAAGTCCTAGAAGTAAATATAGGCAGTAAAATTTCATACAGTTTTCATAGCAATATTTTTGCAGATCTATCCAGGTAATGGAAATAAAGCAAAAAATAAAAATAAACAAATTGGACTACATAAAATTAAAAAGCTTTTGTGCATCAATTGCTACCTTAAGGGATTCAGGAAGACTCTTCCTCAAGGATCTCTCCAGCGTCTGAAGCATCTGGGCACCTTGCATTTGCAACATCATGGAAGACACTTTAGCCTAGAGAAATTAAAAAACAACCAGGAATGAGAAAAGCTAGAGGAGATTCCAAAACAAATAGTAGCAAGTTCTATGCTAATGGCCAAAACCCATTGGGTGTTCCTTTAGTGATGTGATCTTCTCTAAGTCCTCAGCAACTCCAAGAAAGGACAAAAATGGCAGGAAGCACAGAGGGCACGTTCTGAATTTTTTGTGTTCACTTTCATGCACTTTGAAGAACTCCACATTGTACATTAGTTTAACAGGCACATTTAAAAATATATAATATCTTTTGAAATTTAGTTCCTATCAGTGATTCTCAACTCTTCAAGTAAGCTGTATAACTTGGGAAAGTTACTTATACTCTGTGCCTTGGTTTCTTCAAAGGTAGATAGGATAATATTGCTAACTAACTTACAGAATTTTGGAAGGATTAAATGAATTAATACATTAAATGAGTAAATAAATGCTTAGAAGAGCAACTGACATTTAGTAAGCACTGAACCTGGTATTTTATTACTGCTGCCATTCTTTCACCTTTCTTTTCTTATTTCCCTTCATTTTCTTCTCTTACTCTCCTTCCTCTTCCTCCTTCTCCCCATTTGAGTTAATGTGCTGTGTATTGCATGATGCTAGAAAATACAAACAGGCATTTTAATGAGCTCAGAAAACAAATCAATGAACAAAAAGGGTACTTTACCAAACAATGAAACTTTAACAAATAACCAACAGAAATTCTGGACTGAAGAACTCAATAATAGAGGTCAAGAATGAACTTGAGACCATAGGAAATACAGTGGACCAGATGGAGAAAAGTGATATCGAAAATAGAAATGTAGAAATGATGCAGAGGTAACAAGAGAGAGACTTGAGCATAAAAAAATGAAAGAACTATATGAGAACTATCTGACCCCATGAGAATGAGCAATAGGCATACCAGAAGAACAAGTGAGGAAGAAGGGCATGGAGAACCTGTTCAAACAGTTGATGAGAACTTCCCAAGCCAATGGAAAGAATTAGATCCTCAAATATAAGAAACAAATAGGACACTTATTTTCCTCAATTATAAAAGACTTTCTTCAAAGCACATTCTGTTAAATCTGTCAAAAATTAATGACAAAGAAAGAATTCTCAAGGCAGCCAGAGGAGAGAAAAAAGTAACCAATAAAGGAAAGCCCATTAGGTCATCATCAGACTTCTAAGCAGGAGCTCTAGAAGCCAGAAGAGAATGATCAAATATTCAAACTACTGAAAGAGAGAAATTACCAGTCAAAAATAATATATCCAGTAAAGTTATCCTTTAAATATGAAAAAGAAATAAAGACTTTTCCAGACATACAGAATCTCAGTTTGTTGGATGCAAGTTTAATTCCTGGTCAGTGCATATGTCTAGGTTGCAGGTTTGGTCCCAGCTCAGGGCTTGTATGAGAGGCAACTGATTGATTTTTCTCTCTCACACTGATGCTTCTCTTCCTATCTTTCTCCCCACTTCCCCCTCTCTCTAAAAATAAATAAATAAAGTATTTATAAAGAACAAAGTATAAACAATCACAAAAGATTACCTCCAAGACACTTACAGCATAAACAGAGATAGTTTGTGATGACAAAAACAAAAAAGGGGTGGGGATATCGGTCTCAATTTGCAAAGGAAGATGGAAGGCAGATGCATTCAATAGAAAAAAGACTATGTATATGTGAAAATTTCTTTTTCATAAATGTAATAGTAACCTCACTAATCCTCGCTCTCCCCAAAACACTGAGTCACATAGTTAAAAAAATAGGTAACAGGGAATAGAAGTCTGGAGTACCACCAAACAAAAACAACAAACAGAAACACAAAGGAAAAGAACCAATGGAGGTATAGTATAGAGCTACCAGAAAATAAAAGACAAAATGTCTGTAGACACTGTCATCCATCAAAAATCACCCTAAATGTAAATAAACTGAATTCACCAATAAAGAAGCTCAGAGTAGAAGACTGGATCCAATATCAAAACTCAACTATATGCTGCCTTCAGGAGACACATCTAAGCTGCAAAGATAACATTAGACAAAGTGAAAGGGTGAAAATGATTCTCCAAGGAAATAACATCCAGGGAAAACCAGGTGTAGCCATACTTTTATTTGACAAAACAGATTTTAAGATAACAAGGGTACCAAGAGACAAAGAGGGACATTTTATAATGACAAAGGGGGCAGTACATGAAGAAGATATAACACTTCTCAATATATATGCACCCAATCAGGAAGCACAGATACATACAAAGCAGCTACAAACAGAACTAAAGGTAGAAACTGACAAAACCACAATCATAGTTGGGGACATAAATACTCCACTGACAGCTCTAGACAGATCTTCCAAACAGAAAATAAAATAAAAAATCACCTTTAAATGACACATTAGACCCAATGGACATAATTTCCAATTATGGAGCCTTTCATTCCAGAACACCAGATTATACATTCTTCTCTAGTACACATGGAACATTCTCAAGGATAGACCATGTGTTGGGTTACAAAACTAGCCTCAACAAATTCAATAATATTGAAGTCATACTAAGCATATTCTCTGACCACAATGCTTTGAAATGAGAAATCAGCTACAAAAAGGAAGTAAGGAAACCCATAGATATGTGGAGATTAAACAACACCCTACTAAAAAATGACTGGGTCAAAGAAGAAATAAAAAGTGAGGTCAAAATACATAGAGAGACAAATGTGAATGACAAGATGACATATCAAAACTTCTGGGATGCAGTGAAAGCAGTAATAAGAGGGAAGTTTATATCATCATGAGCATATCTCAACAAACAAGAGAAATCCCAAGATAACAACCTAACATTACTTCTTAAAGAACTAGAAAAGGAAGAACAAAAGCAACACATTTATTAATTGAGCTCGAATATTAATTGCGCATAGAGACTTAAGTTTATTTCTGGGCTCTCTATTCTGTTCCATTGATATATGTGTCTGTTCTTATGCCTGACTGTTTTGATTACTGTGGCCTTGTAATATAGTTTAAATCAGGTATTGTGATCTCTCCTACCTTGTTTTTCTTTCTCAAAATTGCTGCAGCTATTTGGGGTTGTTTATGGTTCTATATAAATTTTTGAAATGTTTGTTCTATATCTGTGAAATATGTCATTGGTATTTTAATAGGGATTGTACTGAATCTATAAATTGCTTTTGATAGTATGGATATTTTAATGATGTTAATTCTTCCATCCATGAACATTGAACATGCTTCCATTTGTTTGTGTCTTCCCTAATTTCTTCAGTGTTGTGCAGTTTTTTGAGAACAGGTCTTTTGCCTCCTTAGCTAGGTTTATTCATAGGTACTTTATTTTTCTTGTTGCTATAGTAAATGGGAATTTTTCCTGACTTCTGTTTCTGATATTTCATTATTGGTGTACAAAAATGCCATCAATTTCTGAATATTTACTCTGTGTCTTGCTGTTTTGCCAAATTCACTTATTAGGTCAAGTAGTTTTTGGTGGAGTCTATAAGATTTTCTATGTACACTATCATGTCATCTGCAAACAATGACAGTTTTCTTCCTTTCCAATTTGGATACTTTTATTTTTTTTAAATGAAAAAAAGAGTTTTGTTGAAGTACAGTTGTCTGCATTTCCCTCCACCACTCCCCACCACCCCAGCCGTTCCCTCCTCCCTCCCCTGATCCCATCCCCCTTGGTTTTGTCCATGTGTCCTTTATAGTTGTTCCTGAAAACCCTTCCCTCTTTTCCCCCTTTTATTTCTTTTTCTTGCCTGATTACTGTGGCTAGGACTTCCAATACTATGTTGAATAGAACTGGTGAAAGTGGATATCCTCGTCTTGTTCCTGATCTTAGTGAGAAAGCTTTTACTTTTTGCCCATTGAGTATGATATTGGCAGTAGGTTTCTCATATATGGCCTTTTTTAAGTTGAGGAATGCTCCCTCTACTCCCACTTTGCTGAGTGTTTTTATCGTAAATGGGTGCTGTTCCTTATCAAATGCTTTTTCTGCATCTAATGATATGATCGTGTGATTTTTGTCTTTCCTGTTGTTTATGTGATGTATTACATGTATTGATTTGCAAATATTGTACCATCCTTGCATCCCTGGGATGAATCCCACTTGGTCATGGTGTATGATCTTTTTAATGTATTGCTGGATGCAGTTTACCAATATTTTGTTGAGAATTTTAGTGTCTATGTTCATCAGAGATATTGGCCTGTAGTTTTCTTTCTTTGCTGTGTCTTTATCTGGTTTTAAAATTAGGATGCTTCTGGCTTCATAAAAAGAGTTTGGAAGTCTTCCCTCTTCTTGGAATTTTTGGAATAGTCTGTAAAGGACAGGGATTAGCTCTTCCTTAATTGTTTTGTAAAATTCTCCTGTGAAACAGTCTGCTCCAGGGCATTTGTGTGCTGGGAGTTTTTTGATTACTGCTTCTATTTCCTCAGCTGTTATTGGTCTGTTCAGGCTTTCTGCTTCTTCATTCAGTTTAGAAGATTATATTTTTCTAGAAATTCGGTCATTTCACCTATGTTTTCAAATTCCTTGGCATATATTTCTTCATAGTAATTTCTTGCAATCCTTTGAATTTCTGTGGTATCAGTTGTAATCTCTCCCTTTCATTTCTGATTTTGTTTATTTGGGTCCTTTCTCTTTTTTTCTTGATGAATCTGCTTAAAGGCTTGTCAATTTTGGATCTCGCTGCTGTAACTCATTGAACAATGTGTAAACTGGTGGGTGGCTATTTCTGGTTTTTCCACAGTGTGTCCCTTGTCTTTTTCCAGACGTTTGTCACCAATTTGAAGAAAACAACAGATGCTTAATTTCCCCTTGTGTCTACTTAGTGATGGGAGAAGACGAGACTTTTGTCCAGCCCATGAACGCTTCATTATACATTGAAAATGGCTGCTAAGTGTACTAAGATTCACTTAGTTAATGTTAATGGCATCTCTTGTAACCACCTGGCTCTGGTCCATCTTCTAGATACTCCTGTTACTACTCCTCACCACATGAGACCACGGAGATATTTCTCCAGTACAGTCTCTGCTTTAGCTCCTCTGGCCTATCTGCATTTTATCCCTGTTCAGAATTCCTGCATTCCATTCTTCCACATTCAACTTCCATTCATTCTTCAAAGTCTAGCTAAGGGTTTGTCATCTCTAGTGACTCCTCCCTTTGCTGTGCTCTCAAATGTGTGCATCTCTCTATTAGAGAGCTTGTGGCATTGAGCTAGACTTTACTTTCCTAGCTGTGAACTCCTTTGGGGCCCGAAGCTCACCTTACTTATTATCTTATGTGCTTACTATGATATATGGCACACAGTATGCCATCAGTAAATGGATGGTGAATGACTGAATGCATGAAATACTTGTATTATCCTGTCTGCCTCGTCACTCCTTCCAAAGCATAGATTAAGTAATTATTAACTCAATCATAGTATATGTATGTTCTGCATGTAGTATGCTGGGCATGGGAAAGGTTTTCAGCTACTCTATGCTAAGTTATGTCTTGAAAAAGTCCAGACTAGTATAGAGGTGCCTTTGTCTTCTATCTAAAGGTCTTAGGTCTTGACAAATAAGACATTTCTGAAGGCTGATCTTACCTTGTATCCAGAGGCTACTCACAAGGAAGTTACATGAGTATGAGATACAATATAGAGTTTGATGTCAAATCTGTGGGGTGTAATATTACTGTATTTCCTGAGAAATATAGAGTTTAGAACCACCCTTCAAAGATGTACATACAAACTAACAACCAAGTGTGGTGTCCGAAAAATAGGGTGCACTGAAAATAACTGAGAGATTCTGACACACTCACTGTGAGCTGGCAGAATTGGGCCACAGGTAATGTCCTTGAGAGTGAACTTCAGAACTTTTGACTTGGTCATTCCACAAATAGAAAATCAACACAAACAAAATAATCAAAATAAGAACAAAGCTCTAAACAAAGTTTGATAAAGTCCACAAACATTAACAAGTTCTGAGCAAAATCCCAATGTCCAGAAATAGAGAAAGGAAATATAAAATATGATCTGTTAGGGTGATGCAACTCTAAGACATTAACATAATACATGTACATACAGGCATATGGGAAACTGTTCAAATGCAATGAGAAAATGTAGGACATAAAACAGTTCACAGACCACATAGATAAACCTAAATTTAACAGAGAACACAGACAAATAAAGCAAGATTGTGGAAGTAGCAGTATAGATAAAATCTTTGAAGTAAACTTGTTTATTATGTGATATAAATAAATGATAAATTTTGTTTGTATTCTTGTCTTTATTCATGTACTTATTTCATCTCTGGCTTTAATTACAACAACCTTCTTATCAGTTATACACGGGAAAAATACTTGTAGAATGTACACCTGGAACCTGTATCATTTTACTAAGCAATGTCACCCCAATAAATTCAATAAACAAAAATAAAAATAAAATGACCCTAAATATAAGTATGAAAGTAAATAAATGCTAGCTTCCCTTTTGAAACTACATTTTAATCTACTAAGAACACACCCCATCTATAGAATGGTATTAATTGGGTGGTCAAATGTATAGAACTGCCTTTCAGGTGAAATGTTCTTACTAGACTGAGATTTCACGATCTTACGGAGAAACCCAGGCAAATAGCTACCCCTGGCCTCACACAGGGCTCTGCTCTGCCACAGGCAGAGCCTCAGGGTGGCATTCCAGGTGTGCAGGACCGGGTTCCCACTCCAGACACTTTCTCGGAGCTAATCCCACCTCTGAAAATGGAAGCTCACTCATTGGTGGTGACAGAAGGCCACTCACCCACGACAGAATTCAACAGAAATAACCTCACAAAATAATCCTCCATTTTATTTGAGGGAAAAGTGACATTCCTATTGGTTTTGTGATAGTGACATTTCGGTAATATATGAGAACTCTACATTTCTTAGAACTGAGTACTGAAATATGTAGTACTCGTGTCTGAGATTTGTTTACAACACCATAGCAAAGGAAAAAGGACAGATGGATGAAACAAATGGTGCAGAATCTTGTTGGTGTTGAGGAGATGACAACTTCTTTTCTCCTTATTAGAGCATATTTGAAATCCTCATTATTAAGTTATATGTTCTGAGGGAAACTAAGGCCAGCATTTTCTCGTCTTTAAAAAAGGTTCAATTTGTTCATTTTTTCCTTATGATTAATTTCTGATGCAAGTAAAATCCACTGAAAAACAAAGAAAAAAAATAATGTAACCAGAAGGATTAAATATGACCACATTTGCAGTGTCTCTGCACAGTGAGTGCTCCATTTACCCACCTACTTCCAGAAAGTGCCCAGATCTCTCCTCATTCATTTACCAGTTCAGATCAGAAACCTGCATGAAATTGTTCGTAGTACCTCACAAGTTGCCCTTCATAGAGCAGGTGCCAGAAGTATGTTTCTTAAGTTGATGTTACTCCTTTTCCTTAGGTGTATGGTGTTACTACTGAACATACACAGTGAGCATTTTGATCTGTGTCACTTAAGTGGAGAGGATGTCACCAAGCAATAAATATCTTTTGCGGAGCATAAGGAGGATACGAGTCCTTACCTGGGGAGATGTCTCCACACCAATCTGCAGGTATCCCCAGGAACAAATGAGAAGGGCAGACTTTTCAATAACGAAACTTCTTCTAATGTGGGCCGTTCAATAGAGTCTTACAGAGTTAAGAATGTTTCCTCCAGAAACTGCTGAGCTGAGGCTTGTAAAGTGGACCTTGCACAAAGCAAAAACTTCTTATATCAGCTCTTGTAGAATCCAGGCCTTCCTCTCTGAGTTCCATGGGAAAGGGGCTGACTGTGCAAGGTTCAGAGGCTGACAATGGGGCATTTGAGTCCACCCCCAACCTGTTACGACAAGCTGCTCTTTGCCCCCACTGGCTCTGCAATGTGTGTGAAACCAACGGCTGGATACCGAAAGGAGAGCCATTGCACAGACAGTACCCCCTTCCTTCCCTTTCCACTCCCCAGTACCAGCAGTAGGAAGGAGCAAGGCGGTCAGAAAGATAGAGGTGAGATCTGATTGGCAGAACCTGATCTATTTTCTTACACACATGAGAACAGAAAATTAGCTATATGGCATGACTAAAGCTGTTTATATTTTCCTTTTACAGTATAAGCCATACCCTCTCCCCTGCCCATTCTGAGGCTGCAATTAGACACCCCAACATGGCACTGTGGGCACTTCTTAGTCTCACTTTTATAGAGAAGAAAACCGAGGCTCAGTGTGGCTGAATTCGACAGCCTTTAAACCCAGACCTCTTCACTCCAATGTGCTCAGCACCCCACATTAACACTTGCTGTACCATCCTCTGAAAAGAAAGGGGGCTCAGAAATGATACTTTGAGTACCAACTCCACTGTGTGAAACAAGCAAGGAGGGAAGTTTGACACTATCGGTGTCTTGTCCTCATCACCCTAACCCTTCCTTACCATGTTGGTAGAGACTTTCATTATGGAGGGAAGAAGAGTCACTCTAATCAGAGGGGCAGGGACAGGGGTGGCCAGTGTCCAGATAGAAAGTAAAAAGAGCTTGCATGCTCCTTCATTCCCTGGATCACCCAGCACAGGTTTGCACATATTTTTCTCTGCCCTCTCTAGGAGTCTTGTTCCTCCTAGAATATGAATTCTCAATCTCATGTCCTGTATTAAAGTCATAATCATTCATTACTCTTTCTCCAAGGACAAAGAACAATGAAATTATTCTGTCACCACCAACATAGTGGACCCCTGGGCTCCAGTAGGGTCCATATCTCAAAAAAGTTGTTTACAACAAAAGAGTAAGATTCTCTTCTGTCCCCGTACTAAAAATCAGATCATAGTCCACACTCTCCTTCAGCCGTCACCCTCACTCAGTCACTCAGAAGATTCCAGGGTCTCTAGCACTTCCCTTGTATCTTAAACTAGTTTCTTAACCTCTCTGGGTTGTTTCCCCCGCTGTCAGGAGTGCTTCCGTACCAGATAACCAAGGAATTTTTTCTGCTCTTCCTTGACTCTGTGGTTATTACATGAGATAATGGATGTAAATTTTCTCACATTCTTTGGGATCACATACAAGGAAGAAGGTTCAGGAGCTCTGGTGTCAGTCTTCACCTGCATATTACTTATTACCTCCGTGATGGATGAGGTGCTGGCAATGATGATAGAAGCAGCCTGCCGAGCACAGTGGCTCAGAGAGAGGACAATGGGACCAAATTAACAGACTTGGGATCCTGTCCACACCACTTACCTAGTGTGTGACCTTGGGCAAATATTTATTTCAGACTATACCTTCCATACCTCTGTTTCTCTGTGTAGAAAGAGCAATAAATAATAGTACTTACTTGTAGAGTTTTGAGTTTTTTTCCTGTGTTCAGTTTTTTGGGGGTGCT
>CM052543.1:8050235-8072567 GCA_028533065.1 Trachops cirrhosus | reverse complement strand
TGTATTTTTATAGCATCTAGACCCAAGCCTTGCAGAGAGGTCCCCCATGAAGAACAGGTGAATGGATGGACGAAGGAAGGTTCAGTGTGGGGAGCGGTGATTCACCTGGCCTACAGTGTGAAAATGCCACAAAGACAGCCTCGGCACACTAAAGGACTCTGGGCTTGGTGTCTGACATGAGATAAAATCGCCCTTGGAACCACTGCCCTTGCACAATCTATTTACCATGTTTCTCAATCTGTGAAACAGAAATTGAATTAAATAGAAAGCAGACAATCCTATGCACAATGCCTGGCATTCGGTGGACCCTTCTTATAAGTCATCTCCCCCTTTACTCTCTTCACTCCCACTCCCCCACAGCACCAGAAATGACAAGCACCAGGCTGGCTTTGCCCCCACGAAGGCTTTTACAAAAACCCCAAGGACCCAGAGTGAAGACGAGTTTGCCCAAAGATGGATGAGATGGGCCTTAACTGAGAAGAGGATAAATAGGAAGGGAAAAAAAACTAACCATGAGCTATAACAACTTTGGACTAACAGGCGTACCTTCAGGGAGAACTGGATGCAACATCTCCCACCCGCACCTCCCCAGACCACGCCCACAAGTGCAGTCCCCTAAAGGGGTGGGAAGCTCTATTGCGCAAGATAATCGAAGAGTGGGCATGCTGACACCGTGCTGCCTTTGGCCACTAAGAGTGTCAATCCCCACACCGCTTCCTGCCCCTCTCCCTTTAATCTCTCCCAGGTTTATCAGGCTTATCCCTCAGTGCCATCTTCAGGCTGAGCCCAGAACTCCAACCTCCCTGAAGAAGCCTTTGGTCACAGCGAGTATTGCTGGCACCAGTATTGCGTGGTTCTTAGGGACTCTGTTTGCAAGTGCCAGGGTGGTCCTTGAAGCTGCAAATAGGAGAGCTGAGGCTCTGAGGTAGGGTCACAGAGGGATGGGTGGGTAGCGGGTAGCCATACTAGAAAGGAGCAGGGCCACGAAGTGGGCTGGGGTTTTACAGACTGACTGTAACAACAGAGGGGAAAGCAATGGCTAGGAGTTAAGGCCACCGTGCCTGACTGCTTGGGTTTGATCCTGGTTCTGCTAATAGCTGTGCATGTTGAGGCCAATGGCTTGATGTCTCTATGGCCACCATTTCCTTTGAAGTGGGGATAACGGCAGCTGCCTCCTACAGTTGTTATGAGGATAAAATGAGTAAATATTTGTAATATACTGAGTTTTTGTCCAATGAAATTAACAATTGGCCTTCAAGGTGGTGGGTCACCAGCAGCACTGGCCTCACCTCTTGAGAAATGCCCGTTCTGGGCCACATTCCAGCCCCACTGAATCAGACGTCTGCAGAAGGAGCTAGGAGAAATATTGTCCTTTGGGAAAACATGAATGGACCTTGAGAATATTACACTAGGTGAAATAAGTCAGGCAGAAAGAGCTAAGAACCATATGATTTCACTCATGTGCGGGATATAAAACTGAAACTCATAGTAAACAGTATGGCGGTTACCAGAGGGAAGGGGTTGGGGAGGTAGTAAAGGGTACAAGGGACGAAATATATGAGGACAGAAGATGATTTAACTTTGGCTGGTAGGTACACCATGTAATATGCAGATCATGTATCATAGAAATGTACACTGAAACCTATATGATCCTATTCACCAATGTCACCCCAATAACTTTCATAAATAACAAAAAAAGAAATACTTGTTAGTCTCAAATGGGAAGCTGAGTTTACTTTCCTCGTGTAGAAACATAACTTGAAGCTCATATGTGGTAGGCTCAGTAATGACCCCCAATAATATCGAGGTGTTAATTCTTAGAAGCTTTGACTTAAATTATATGACTTTACAGTGGTGACTAAATTAAGCATTTTGAGATGAGGAGGTTATCCTGGATTAGAACCCAAGTGGGCCCTAAGTGTAATTGAAAGTGTCCTAGTAAGAGGGAGGAAGGAAGATTTGAATACAGAAAAGAAGAAGGGTAAGTGAAATGGATGGAAATAGAGAGAGGAAAGGTAGTGTGATTCAGGACCCCATGCCTGGGCACGAGGACAGCCTATAGATGCTGAAGATGAGGAAATAGATTCTTCCCCAAGAACCTCCAGAGAGAACAGGCCATGCTGGCACTTAGATTTTTATTCCATAAGACCCTTTTTGGATTTCTGACTACTAAAAACATAAGGTAATATGTTTTTGTTGCTTTAAGCTGGTAAGTGTGTGGTGATTTTTTACAACAACAATAGGAAACCAATACAGCATAGATATTAAAATAATATTGAAAATATAATGTCACATAACTCAACCTGCCAAGCCCCTGTCAGGAACCAAACTGTCACTGACAGCCACATACGGACATTCAGGAGAGCATCTTCAAATTCTTTAGAGACACCCAGGACCAAAAGCAACGATGCTGAGTGAAAGAAACACCTTTGAAAGATCCTTTGGAAAACTCTGTAAGAGGACAGGGAGGATACCAGAGGAGACACTTGTCAAAGCAGACTTTTTTATTTTCAAACACAGAAGCATAAAAAAAGCATGATTCTTTTCACAAAAGACAGCTTCTTCAAAGAAGGACATATTGCTTTGGAAGGGTTCTCTTGAAACTAATGATTGTCATCGGGTAATAATAATTCTGAAATGTCTGTCACCATAAAGGAAAAGTATGGCCTCAAAGGGTCAAGCTTCTAATTTTCTATAATATGAAGGAGAAGGAAGGCTAAAATATTATATAAGGATGGGCTAAAGTAATGCATGGACCCCAGATAATGATGCTTTTTTGGGTTTATACTGATGCATTTTCACTGGTAAGAAAGGTTTAAATGGACAATGGCACCAATCAGCAATATTTCTTGGGGTTGCATTTCCACTGATGCCAGCCACAAGGATGGCTCTTAATTCCAAAGTTTATCAGTTTCTGTACAATAATTTCTTTACTTCCTGCCACATGAAAATAAAATGGTATTTTTTTCTGAATAAGATACTCTGTCGAGTGATGATAAATTAGCCACATGTTGCCTTGTTGTCGATATTTAGGGACCGTATAACCCATCCTCACCTCACAGGACTGTTCCATCACAATCCAAGAGATAGGGAGCCCCTCTGGACCCAGCACACCAAACGCTGGGAAATTCTGGAGGCAGCGTTCAACATATTTCAAGCTCCTTTCGTTTTTTCCAAAGTCCCACAGCTCATTCACAAGCCTTGCATGTGAGGTATCCAAGAAGATGCTCGAAAAGTTTTCTTCCCTGTCAAGAAAAAAAAAAGAGCATTTATGCAGCCAACTTTTACCAAACACCAGGACTGCAGAAAATTAATATGACACCATTTTCTTGAGGATCCCACAGCTTAGAGGAGGAAACAAATGTACAAAGAAAAGTATTATTTCTATGTCTGCTTTAACATCTTTCCAAATAATCAAGAGGGAGAAAATCCTAATTGCTTTATGATGCAAAAAGTACATCTGAAAAAAAAAATAAGTCCAAGCAAATACCCCAAGGGAGAAAAAAATGAGCTCATGTCCCTAAAATAGCAAAGATGTGCACCAGGGCTACCTCCCACACAGCTGAATTTCCTTTGAAGATCCACACGTGAAACACGTGGGTTCTGAATTCTACACCACAAAATATCTAAATACACAAGATATTTCTTTTAACAGGTATTTCAATAAAAAGTTTGTCACCAGAAGATGAGAGCAATGTTACTCTTACAGCTTTGTGTGTTGCAAAGCCCATCACCACACACCTCTGGGGAAGTACCAAAAGTGTGATTTAAGAAGTACTGATACAGGGAGGGAATTGGATTTTGGGGGTGGGAACAATCAGGATTTTAATCCTCATTCTCTCATTGGATACGTTGTCTGAAACTGAGTTTTCTCATCTGCAAAATCAGTGTAACACCTTTTATGGGAAGGGGAAGTTGGGGCAGGTGGAAGATCCCAAAGAAGGTTTACCCCTCCCCAGAAAGAAAGCGTCCTCAGGAAATTGTCAGTTTCGGAGTCCCTCTGTGTTTGCTGGAGTGTGAGGTCACTGAGCACCAACTTGTCTGCACATTGGTGAGGCTTTCTTTTTGTTATTGTTCGTGCCTGGCCGGATCCTAGTCTTGCTTCCTCAACGGCCTCAAACATTGTCACCTGCCATCCATCCTCTGGTGGAATGGCTGTGCATGTGGGCTCAGAGGAAAGAAACACCTGGGGACAAATACTTTATTCCAGGTTGCCAGAGTTATAATATTAAGTATTATTCAATCCCTATTTACCATCTTCCCCTGTGCATTAGTTTATCTTAAGATTCTCATGAAAACACAGCTGGGCCAAAGCAAGATTTATATATTGTTGGCTCTCCGAGCTATATCAACTGTGCGTGTGAGTGGGTGTTTAGATTTTAGTTATTCTTTTGAATTAGTAATATAATTATAAAGAATAAATAGATATTAACTGAGAATAATTACATCTTTCTCTGATGCCCTGTTACCCAGTTATCTTCTCTAGTGGGAACCGGTGATGCAATATATTCATGTCGTCTTCTAAAGGGACTCTGCAGTTTTAGACGGTGCGCACTGTGATGGCGTACAGTGGACACTGCTCTGTCCATCTCATTTGTGGTTTCTCTTTTTCACTCAGCAGTATGTTTTGGAATTCTTACCAGTTCATACGGAGCTGCTTCATTCTTGCCAATGGTTGCACGTGATTCTATTGTTTGGATTGTACCTTAATGAGTTTATCCATGCCTCTGCTCACGGGCACTGAAGTTGTTTCATATGTTATGCTATCACATATGAAATTCATCCAAGTCTTACCATCTAATTTGGTACTATTTTCATTTAATATACATGTTTTTGATACAACTATTTCGAATCTAGGAGTCCATCTTTCAGAAATATGTATACCACTTGTGCCACGATCTATTTACGAAGACATTTATTACAGAATGTTT
Source organism: Trachops cirrhosus (assembly GCA_028533065.1). Classification (NCBI taxonomy): domain Eukaryota; kingdom Metazoa; phylum Chordata; class Mammalia; order Chiroptera; family Phyllostomidae; genus Trachops; species Trachops cirrhosus. Next base: position 8,067,636 of record CM052543.1, on the reverse strand, counting down.
GTGTTAATACAGGAATATATAAGTATGTGTCTCCCTATTATAGAAATCTATGCAGCTACCAAAATAAATGCAAGGTATCTGTGTGAGCTTACATGAAGGATGTATGCATAACATATTGCTGAGTGAAAAAAGCAAGCTGCCATACAATATGTGTGTATGTTGTGGAAAAAAAGAACAAAAAACACACATAGTATGAAAGGTATATACACCAGAACTAATAATATTTATACCTGGACAGGAAAATCGTGGGGAATCCAAATGGGCAAACTGACTTTTTACTTTGAATACTCGTATACTTTGTGGAGCACGTAGCACTTTTGCAAAATTTAGTAAAGATTTTTCGGTGCCAACATGACATCCCATACCCTCCCAGGAACCCTCTTGTGAGACCTGTGTGAGTTAGTATATGTAAATGGCCTCATCTAATGAAGGCCCTACCCGTGCTCAGCAAACAAAGTTCTCTTCCTTTACCCGTGCAACTACGTATCTCGTCATAATTTAGTCTCAAATCCTACATTTCCAAGTCTGGCCCTTATGGCAACTTAATGATTCTATCAGGAATTTGAGAAGCACAAAAGTTAAGATCTCACCTGCTAGCTTCATCCACTTTGGATATTTTAAACATCTGTGTCAAATCCTCTTTGCCATCACTTGATGTCTTGAGTTCCAGCGGTGTTTCCATGGAGAAGAGCACGGTCCTCGTGTAATCCACCTGCACTGATTTTGAAGCTGAAACCTTTCTTATTGCCTCATTCAGATTCTCTTGGCAACCTGGAGGGAGGAGGAAGATGGGCTCTGCATAACCCCACCCATATCTGCTGTGAATAAACCAGAGGGTATTTGCCTTTTAACTCACACCAGTTACCTTGGATCTGGAAGGCTTGTTCCCAGTTGATAACCTGGGGGCACGCCAGGACTTCTTCTAAGTTGTCAGGAGCTTTGGTGAAGATGTGGTAAGTATTGGTATAATGATCCAGATCATCTTTCATCTCCTTGATATAACAAATATCAAACATATTTACATAGCTCTATAATTTACCAAATGTTCTTGCATACATCTGGAGTGCTGGATTCGATTGTTTGATACCCTCTGTTTTTCTGAGAGAGGTGCATAAAATGGCCCTGGAATTCTTTGATACACTGAAGGTGTTTCCTTTCTGATAATGCACTGAAGTCACTGTCCTGGGGTGGGTGAGTAAATAGCTCCATTTTCTGGGATGGAAGGAGCACCAGGAACAGTTAAGGGTCTAAAACAGAGAGTGCCTCCAGTATGGAAAAAAGTATGAGAAACAGTGTTGGGGGGTCAACATTCTGGGACTGTGAGGAGGTAATGACTAAGCTAATTCTGACCCAGCATTCTGGGGTGATTGACTCTTGGTTTGCATGTGAATAGAGAGGACTTTGAGAAAGATCCACCAAGCCAGAGCTCACAAAAGCATCTGGAGTTGAAGGCCAGGTCTGCCACTGTCTACCTGCTATCTTTCTACTGTTGACACTCTCCTGGTTGTCCTAGGGGTCACTGCAGGTAGTGTTGTGTTCTAATTCCCCTGATTACTGTGTAAATAGAGGGAGGGTAAAATATCCCTATTCCGGGATGAAAGGGATTCACTGCTTATACTTCCCAAAATTGGAAGACGGGGAAGACATTTCTATTAAATATACATGATTTGCCTATTGTTTAACAATTCTGTCACATACAAGGGGGGCCCAAAAAACAGAATTATCTTCTGGAGGACAGACCCCTTGTAGTACAGGCTTCCTCTGTTAGGTGAGCATTCTAGAAACCCATCTGTATCGGTGTATCAGCTGACGTTTTTTTGTGAGAGGCTGCGTTCAGCTTCAGTGTATTTTTCTGAAGACTCTTTCAGTGCATTTGCCCATTTCATGATGGGTGACTTTCAAGCACACCTGCCCACACCGTGCTGAGTGTTCAGCACTTTTTGACCAGAAACAGCATGATCCCCATGCCCCATCCTCTCTCTTCACCCAATCTTGCCCTGAGCGACTTTTTTTTTGTTTCCCCAGATGAAAAAAGTCCTCAAAAGGAAACCTTTTGCTGATGTGGAAGAAGTGAAACAAAAAATGTCAGAAACTCTAAAAGGCATCAAAATCGACAAGTTCAAACACTGTTTTTGAGCAGTGGAAAAAGTGTTTTGATAGGTGTATTGCATGAAATGGAGAGTACCGGTGCTTTGAAGGTGTCTGAAGTTTAGACATGTAAGGATAAATACACATTTTTTGATAAATAAATTCAGGATTTTTTTGGGTCCCCCCCTTTGTAGTAATTTTATCAACCTCACGTTTCATAGTTAAGAGAGCAGCCATCTTCCCAAGGTCACACAACTAGTCACTTGGCAGTTTCAGATCTCAAATCCAACACTGATTCAAGTAATATTGAATTATGTTCATCTAGTCACAGGGAAAGAAAGACATTTCCTAACCACTTCCAGCCATAGGCATCTGTGTTAAGGTGTACGCCTGTGATCAGAACCTTAATGGATTAGAATTGACTAGACGGAATCCTAATGTTACTTATGAGACATGGACTATTAGCTACTTGGGCTACCCCCATGCCTTATCTCACCATCCTACCTTCTTCCCCAAGCAGTCTCTCCAAAATCTATGTGAATCAGGGGTGCCAATGTTCTTCTCCCCAATTCCCAGCTTCAGTTTCTTTATTCCCGCACAGAGAACATCCAGATCATGACTGGCTTTGTATTTAGTAGCTTTTGGTCTCACCTCTTTCTTAGGCCGAGTAATGACTATCTGATAATCTGGCCAGGCATCCACTAACACCTCCAGGTTGAATGGGTTTTTGTTTATAATGTTGAAGATGGCACCATACACCTACAAGGGCAACAGAACAAAACAGGAGAGGATGAAGTGTTTCTTTGAGATAGGGTCTTGGGCGTGAGATGGGAAATAAAACCAGGAGTTAAGACTGAACAGGATAGAACTAGGGCTTCCAGAATAGCTCATTGGACTATTATCGGAAGGTATGCTGCAAAGTGGCCCAGTAAGTGCCCATAAAAAATCCAAGGCAATAGCTGAATCATTAGGAACTAGGTCCCATGACATTCATTGCTTCAAAATACATACCATTTTCCTATTTTTAAATTTCCTAACATATCATCTATTTGGCATCTATTATATATCAGATATGTTTCAAGTACAGAGAATTCAAAGGTGAATTCAAGTCTAGAAGGGTAGGGAAACACACAATCTGATCACAATGAGACACGTGCTGGTGAGTGTACGCACATGGTGGCGTGGAGGAAGTGGTCAGAGACTGACAGAAGGAGTAATATTTGATTTGAGTCTTGTAAGATTAGTAAAGTTTTCTTTGGCAAAATAAAGGGAGAAGTGGGGCAGTAATTTCAGGTAGGAAGAAAAGCATGAACGAATGCTTGGATGGGTAGCAGATTGTATCCTACATCATGCCTGCTGAGCTCTGGGGGGCTCAGTAATCGCAGCATGTAGCGTCTGGCAGGGGAATGTTGGGAGAGGTAGGAGAGGCTGGTACGTGTCCCTCTGTTTACCTGATTAAGGATTGTTGGCTTTATGCCAGTGACATGAACCTCCACTAAAATTTTAAAACAAGGGACTGATATAATTATATCTGTTCAGGTAGATGACTCTGGTCACCAAGTTGCAGGTGGGATGGTAATAGTGAAAACAGGGAGATATTGCGATAGCCTGGAGCAAAAAAGGAATTGCATTAGAGATAGCATAGAGCAGAGTCGAAAGATGTTTAAAAGGCATAAAAAGAAGTACACAGTAGGTGAATACATATGGGTAGTGAGGTCATCCCTGAGGAAGTAATCTGACTTTGAACTTGTACTTCCATCTACCCAGGAAAGGTTCTGAGCCCTGAAGCCATCCTCCTCACTCCTCAGCCCTCTCTCCCCACATCACCCGTTACTTTCTCACCTTAAAGGACTCAGGGATGCTCTTTTCCAAAGATTCATACAGAAGTTGCAGCTTCTGGGGTTCATTAATCACAAACATCCTGTGTAGCACCTCAGCCTCCTTCCCTCAGGGAGATGATCTAAAGAAATAAACACAGAAACAAAAATACCTGGAAAGATGTGACAGGAAGGAGAAGTCACCTAGGACACCATACACTGCCAGAGGTAAAGGGCTTGAGAAATTGTCTAGTCCAAACCTTTCAGTTTACAAATGAGTAACTAAAGCCCAGAGCTGCAACTGGACCTCAGGGCTCCTTAGTGATTTCTCGACAATTCCAAGGTAAGAAGTACAGTTAACATATCTGGTGAAACAAATCTCCACAAGCCCATTTGATTCAATTCAGGCCAAGAGCCTGAGAGGTGAATGTCTTCAGTTGTTCAGATGCAAATAAAGAATAATGTATCTCTTCAGAAACTGCCTCCAAGGACCCTCAAGGCCCCCAGGCATCGAAATACCCATGCTCCAACATTGCCATAGCATCAGCAATATTTTTCAGCCATCATGAAATAATGAGATATTCTGGAAAAGGTCTTGAAAAGCATATCTTTTTTCCAAGGAACAAAATCATAGGAGGGAAAATTGCTGATTAGCAATAAGACTACTCAAGTATAAATTGGCAAAATCTATGAATTATATCCTAGTAACCTTAAAAACAAAGCAGATGCTTCTGTTCAATAAATCCACTTCTAGAAACTCATCCCAGGAAAATGAATCTATAGAAGATATCTATAAAGATATAAACACAGGGAAATCCTTTGTAGTGTTGTGACATTATCAATTTAGACATGATCCAACATTTATCATAAAGAAATGGTTAAGTTAATGATGGTATATCTATTTTTTAAAATATATTTTATTGATTATGCTATTACAGTTGTCCCATTTTTTTCTTCAAGTTATTCCCCTTCACCCTGTAGTCCTCTCCCACCATAGTTCCCCACCTTAGTTCATGTCCATTGTCATACATATAAATCCTTTGGATTCTCCATTTCCCATACTATTCTTAACCTCCCCCTGTCTATTTTCTATCTACCATTTATGCTTATTATTCCCTGTACCTTTTCCCCCATTCTCCCTGCTCCTTCTCCCCGCTGGTAACCCTCCATGTGATCTCTATTTCCGTGATTCTATTTCTGTTCTACTTGTTCACTTAGTTTGTTTTTGTTTTTGTTCTAGGTTCAGTTGTTGATAGTTGTGAGTTTGTTATCCTTTCACTGTTTATAGTTTTGATCATCTTCTTTTTCTTAGATAAGTCCCTTTAACATTTCATATAATAAAGGCTTAGTGATAATGAACTCCTTTAACTTGATCTTTTCTGGGAAGCACTTTATCTGCCCTTCCATTGTGGATGAAGCTTTGCTGAATAGAGTAATCTTGTATGTAGGTCCTTGCCTTTCATGACTTTGAATGCTTCTTCTTAACCCCTTTTTGCCTGTGAGGTTTCTTTTGAGAAATCAGCTAACAGTCTTATGGGAACTCCTTTGTACGTAACTGTCTCCTTTTCTCTTGATGCTTTTAAGATTCTCTCCTTCTCTTTAATCTTGGGTAATGTAATTATGATGTGCCTTGGTGTATGCTTCCTTGGGTCCAACTTCTTTGGGACTCTTTGAGCTTCCTGGACTTGATGGAAATCTATTTATTTTGCCAGATTAGGAAAGTTCTCCTTCATTATGTTTTCAAAGAAGTTTTCAATTTCTTGCTCTTCCTCTTCTCCTTGTGGCACACCTGTGATTCGGATGTTGAAATGTTTAAAGTCTTCCCAGATGTTCCTAAGCCTCTCCTCATTTTTTCAAAATTCTTGTTTCTTCATTCTGTTCTGGTTGAATGTGTATTTCTTTCTTCTGCTCCAAACAGTTGATTTGAGTCGCAGTTTCCTTCCTGTCATGGTTGGTTCCCTGTGCATTTTCTTTTAATTCACTTTTCATAGACTTCATTTACTTTTTCCTCTATTTTGTGACCATACTCAACCATTTCTGTGAGCATCCTGATTACCAGTGTTTTGAACTCTACATCTGATAGGTCATCTATCTCTTCATCACTTAGTTGTATTTTTTTTCTGGAGCTTTGATATGTACTTTCATTTGGGCCTTTTTTTTTTTTCTGGTCTCAGTTTGCCTGTTACGTAGTTAGGGGCAGAACTTTAGGTATTCACCAGGGCAGGGCAACCCTCAACCTTGCATTTTGGCACTGTATGTGGGGAGGGGTCTAAGAGGGAACAATGCCACTTGCTCAGCTCTCTGCCATCTTTCAGTCACTTCCTCCACTACCCACAAGCAAATTGGGTCCTTCTGTTGCTGATTCCCAGGTAGGTGGTTTTGTATATGTTCTAGGACCCTGTGGGTCTCTCCAATGAACTCTCCTATGAGGCTGGGAATTGCTCCTGCTACCTCAAACCCCACAGGTTTTTTCAGTCAGAGGTTTTGAGGCTTTATTTCCCCATACTGGAACCCTAGGTTACGTGGTCTGTCTCACTCCTCAGTTGTTCCTCCTGGTTTATCCTCATGCAAATGTGGGACCACCCTCTCCACCAGCTGCCAACTCACCCTGGGGCCTTGTGGCAGTAGAATTTTTCTGGATTAATCTGATCCAATGGATACTCTGTTATGATCACACATAAACGTAAGTTGAAGACTATAAATGTTTAACAAGATCAGAGAGGAAGAGGGGCTAACAGAGGATATTGAGGAAAAACTGGTCAAAGAACTTTGTGAAAAATAAGAGAAGTATCTCAGACGTCAAAATAAGAGAAACTTTATTTTATCTTTTTTGTGTTTATTTAAAAGGAGATAGCTTTATTTTTTCAACTACCAATTATGTGCATAAAGGGGTAAAAGTAATAACAATATCTGTTTTTTTCTCTTTTAGGTTCTATAGTCCTTAATTAGTTAACATTGGACTAATACCTATGCATTTTTTCCTCTTATTACATGACATTATTATATTCTGTTCTTAATTTTTCAAGTCTTACCTTAAATTTCTTTTTATTTATTTTTTCTTTTTTTATCCTTGTTCAGTTATAGTTGTCCCACTTTTTTCCCCATCGCTCTCCCCTGTCTTGTCCCACCCCACTCCTACAGTCAATCCTCCCACCAACATTGTCCATGCCTATGAGTCTTCTATTCTTGTTCCTTGGCATGTCCCTTCCCCGTTTTTTCCCCTATTATCTCCCTTCCCCGCTCCCCTCTGGTCACTGTCAGTTTGTTCTTTATTTCCAAGTCTTTATTTTAAAGGAGAGTGGCCAGAGGAGTCAAATGCTGCAGAGAAGCTAAGAGAGATGAGTACTAAAAATGTCAATGCATTTTGGAGTTAGGAACTCATTTCTAATTTGGTGAGAGTTAAGTCATAGAATGATGGAGGAAGAAATCCAGGTTAAGGGGATTAGAGAATAAATGAAATGTGAGGAAATGAAGATAAGTCTTTCCAAGAGCTTCACCAGGAAAGGAAGGAGAAAAATATGAGTATATGAATTAGGGATGGAGAATATAGGAGCTCAAAGGAAGTTTCTTATTAGATAACAGAATTAAGCACACTTATACTAACTACAGAAAGAAGGTAAGATGGACCATAATTGATGGGCCAATATAATAAGAGATGGAAAAGGGAAAGAAAAATAGCTAAATCCATGGGCTAAGCAATGCTTCAAACCCTCTATGTTTATTAATTCATTTAATCTTCAATCACATTACTAAGTGTATGTGTTGGGATTAGTTTTGGACAGAAAGAATGCCTTTTCTACACAATGGAAAAGTATGATTTTCGTTTAGGTGTTCATGCAGATATATGTGCATGAATACTTAGGGTTAGAAGAAAGATCAGGAAGTTGACAGGTTATCTTTTAAAATCTATTTACTGGAAGAAATAGAATGGAAAGTCATCCTTTGGAAGTAAGCAGGATGAGAGAGTAAGCCAGAAAAGTGTATAGAAAAAAGAATAAGGTTTTAATGGAAACAATTAAGGTTTAAATGGCTTCTGATGTTAGTGGAGAAAATGCAGATCAGGATTACATAAAGGGATTACCAGGCTTGCTTAGGACCAGGTGCAGGTGGAAAACCCTCATTGGGGAGTGGTAGTCATCCACCTGTATGAGCTCAGCACCCAGAGACCAGGAGAAGACAAATTAAAATGAACCAGAATTCATTTTTTTCTAGTCTCATAGTAGCAAATAAGACAAGGGGCAAAGTTTTTGGAAATAAGACCTCTTAAACTAAATTAAAATGATGTAATTTAAGAGAAAAGGGGGAGTAAATTAGGATGGAGGTCAATCAAGTGGGAAAAAGTGAAGAGAGCCAGGGATAGAAGCACTTTATGAAGTCAAAGAATAGCCATGGTGATAGACTGGGGGAATGTACTCAGAGACTAGGAGATTGGGGTGGGAATTGGGCTATTAGAAGTTAGGATTTCAGAAGTAAATCAGTTCTGGATATACAGCCATTGACTTCAAGTCAACAGAGAAGGAGCCAATAAGGGGATGGGTGTTGTCCGTGTCATAAACATCACCAGGATGTGACAGGAATTTAATGAAGAGAAACTCTGTGAGCTGGGTGCCAAACACATCAATGGCTAGAGAGAAATTTGTCAGAGAGCAACAGGAAAGGGTAACACTTCATCTTAACCACATGGTATAGCATTCAAAGAAGGAAGAGTTTTCCTATGCAAATGGACAAGCAAAACTTTAGAACCATAGATGGAAGGCCAGGAGAATGCTGATTCTTGTCTTTCTTTATTCACTGTGTTACTATGGGTGTCTGGAGGATGGCAGGAAAAAGTACACACATATCAACAATTTATAGTTCAGAGAAAAGATTTTGGTAGCTTACCAGTTCAAAATAACACACACTGGCTTTGCAGATTTTTAAAGTGTTTTCCTGCTCCAGGGACTTACAATGTTTTGAGGAATTTCTTCTCAATATTGGATCTGGTGAGTGCTCCTTCCAAGGGTTTGCAGGGAGAATAAAATTAATTAACAAGTACAAATTTTTGGCAGGGGGAGGGAGTTTCTACTGACTGTATTTATGTTTTCTTCTTTTTTGACTTTAAATTATTTTTTATTTTTCAATTGCATTTGACATACAATATTTTATTAGTTTCAGGTGTTCAACTCAGTGATTAGACATTATATAACCTAAGTGATCATCTCAGTAAATCTCATACCCATCTAACACCAACATATTTATTACAATATTATTTACTGTTTAGAATTAAAGAACATATAAAGATCTTCCCAGATAAGAAAAAGCTAAAGGAGTTCATTACCACCAAACCAGTATTGCATGAAATGTTAAAGGGTCTTCTTTAAGAAGAAGAAAAGATAAAAAATATGAATAGTAAAATGACAATAAATACATACCTATCAACAGCTGAATCTAAAAAACAAAATAAATTAACAACCAGAATGGAAACAGACTCATAGATACAGTGAACATTTTGACAGTTGCCAAATGGGAGGGGGTTTAGGGATGAGTGGGTGAAAAAGGTGAAGAGATTAAGAAGTACAAATTGGTAGTTACAGAAAAGTCAATGGGGATGTAAAGTACAAATACAAATTCTTTAGAATCAGGATGCTAATTAATTGAAAGGTTGAAAAGCACAAGACACTGGCTGTCCGAAACAATTCTGCTTACCTGAAGTTTTATTGTAGACCTGTACGCACACCACCTTCTGTAGTTACTCAGAGCGGCAATAGAGAAGCTACTGTGGCCACTACCTTATAGACTCAACTGCACTAAACTTGAACTATCGCTGTGTAACATAAATCTCCAAGAAGTACTAGGTTCCTAAAGAGCAAACTGGAGGAACTGTCCATGGAAGTCAGAGACTTTGTGGACCAGAAAGATAGGGTGTATGCTCAATATTGGGAAACTTCCACAATTATAAAACATTTCCCACTGAAGCTTTTAATTTATACATTGTCCCTTGTAACTGATTGGCTATTTGAAAGCAACAATAATAAGACAATATTATGTAGTTGGCAGAAATTGTCCAGCTGCAGGGTTCTTTAAATTGTGTCATTAGAGCAAACAAGAGATTGAAAATTTTGGCTTCCCTTCAAAGTGCCTCGTCCAAAACCCTCAACCATGTGGCCTGGGAAAAGCCAAGAACTCTCCAGGGAAGTTGCTGTTAGAACAAGAACTGAGCTTTGTACATGTTGTCCTTTGTGTGGTTTAAAGTGAATGGAGACATACACGGGAGTGGGGATTGTAAACACAAGAAAAATGAACAGTTATTGGACAAAAGTTTGAAGGGATTGGAATTAGTTTTGGAGAGGAATAGAGATAAAAATTATTTCTTATAAGTGTGCTCTTCAGACCATCCACATCAAGATCATCTGAGCTGGCCTATTAGAAATACAGGAACTATAATCAACAAAACAAACAAGCAAGCAAAATACAACCAGAGACACTGAAATAGAGAACAAACTGACAGTAACCAGAGAAGGGGGGAAGAGGGATAATAAGAGATAATAAGGGGAAGGCCACCAAGGAACATGTATAAAGGACACATGGACAAAGCCAAAGGGGACAGGTTCGATGGTGGGAGGCAGGGATGAATGGGGTGGGGAGGGCATAGTGGGGTGAAAATGGAGACAAGTGTACTCAAACAACAATAAAAAAGATAAATAAATACATACATACATACATAGAATTAAACAGCAAAAAAAAAAAGAAATACAGGAACTTCTCCAAATCAGCTGAATCAGGGTCTTCCAGAATGTTTAGGGATCTGTATTTCATAAAAATCTACCTAAAAAAGCCTGATCTACATTAACATTTTGGAGACATCTTGACAGAGGAAAGAGAAAAGAAGCTATGAAAATTTTATTCACTTTCTAAAATGATGTTGAGCAACTTCACACATTTTGATTATTCATGAAATGAGAAAAGCAAGAGTTGCTTTCACACAAATGAGGAAAATAATGTTGAGGGAATTAAAGTCTTCCCCGGGGTCACAAAACTAGCCAGCAGCAGTGCCTCAATCAGAAGTCAAAACCAGGTTCTTTTAATGAGATCATGATTCTTTGGGGATTGGTCCCCGACCCATCCATGGCCATTATATCTTCTTACAGACCTGCTTCATTCACTTCAGATGACATATGCAAAACCACCAATGAGGGTTTAGCACTAACGAGGTACGTGCTTGTTAGGTAAGACCTTGGGTCTTACAGTTTCAGTAATTCCATTTTTTGAACCAAAAATAGTTTGTACTATCTGTCGAAGAATTTTTACAGATTTGTAATTTCATGCAATTAATTTGTTCACAAAATTGTGTATGATTGTATTATTTATTAATTCACCTTTTTTAAAATGTTGGTCTATTTTCTGCCAGTAAAGGCATGTCTTTGCAGAGCTGAGATCATGCTGTGCAGAGCAGAGATGACACAGTTTTGTATCCCACCATAACTATTGCATGAGGAATTTCTCAAACCATCAAAAAGTTTTATGAAGACAGTTCATAATGGTTGTACAATTGAATTGTGCATCTGAGAAAAAAATTTATTTCATGACATTTGGATTTTCCTAGAAACTCCCCACAACTAGGATGCATAATTACTAAGTTAAGTTTCCTGGATGAACCTTCTTACATCCGCAGAGTTCTATGGAGAGTCAGTCACATTTTTTTCCCAATCACTTCTTCTACCAGACAGTTCTACCCCAAGTGGAATCACTCATATGACTCATACCTTTATGCAGGTTTGCATCTCTCATATGCACATTGTCAGTCTTTTGTAGAAAAGAAAGTTCAACATAGAAAAGGAAGGGAAGTCAGATGATATAGTAGTATCATAAGAGACCTTGTGATTGAGACATTGCAAGAACAAGTGTATATAAGTCAGGGCAGACTACTCCAAAATTTTCAGTGACTTAGCACAACAAAGCTTTACTTCTTGCCCATAACATGATTCCTTATGAAGTAGCAAAGGTACTCTGTCCCACACAGTCCTATCAGGATACAGGCTTTTCCCATAATGTTCTATCCTCCTCAGAGACCTCAGACTTCTCTTGAATCAGCTTGTGGTGGTGAAAGAGAGCAAGGGCCAGCCATAGAAATGGTGCCACCACTTCACTAAAAATCCACTGTGCATAATTCAGACACATAGCCATACTTAACCACCAATGAGAGTGGACAATGGGGTCTAACTGTGGTCTTAAGGAAAAATGAGAGAGAACACATATATTGGTGAGCATCTGCAGAACTGCTACAATGAGGGAAAATAAGCTATTGTGGAAAGTGAAGAAGGAAGACTGATGGAGGAGGCAACCGACATGCTAAGATCAGAAAGGCATAGGTATATGAATGGAAAATCAAACACACACACATAATGTGTTCTCTACAACAGACTTCAGTTCATCTATCTTAGGGAAACTGGAAAGAAAAGAACTATGGTTGACCCTTGTACAATACAAATCTAAACTGCATGGGTCCACTTATATGCAAATTTTTTCAATAAACATATTGGAAAATTCGGGGAAGGTTTATGACAATTTGAAAAAAATTGCCAATGAACCACATAGCCTAGAAATATTGGAAAAATTAAGAAAATGTTAGGTATGTCATGAATACATAAAATGTATGTAGATACTAGTCTATTTACTGCTATAAAATATACACAAATCTATTATAAAAAGTTAAAATTTATCAAAATGTATGCACACACAGACACAGAATGACATCATTTGCAGTCACAAGAAGTGTAACAAACATAAGATATAGTGTTAAATCACAACTGCATAATAATAACAGGAGTACATAACCTTTTTCATCACGTTTAGTGCTATACTATGAGTGACATCATGGGGCCCATGCAGAGTGCAGCTAGTGATGCTGGAGGTGGTCCCAACAAGCAGGGAGAAGTCATGACGTTCCAAGAAAATTTTAATTGCTTGATATCTACCGTAGATTGAGGTCTGCAGCTGTCCACCATTTCAAGATTAATGAATCTAGTGTAAGGAGCATCGTAAGAAAAGAATATCCCTAAAGCTGCCACTGCAGCTATGCCAGCAGACATGAACACCTCACACTTTTTGCAAAAGACCTTTTTATGTTGTGCTGAAAATGCAGCTTTTGTGTGGGCACAGGATTGCTCTAAGAAATGCATGCCTGCAGACTTTAATGTGATTCAAGAAAATGTGAAGCCATCATATGACAACTTAACAAAAGGGAAGGGGAAGGAGTTAAAGTTGGAGAATTCAATGCCAGCAAAGGAGGGTTCGATAATTTTAGAAAGTGGTTTGACTTAAAAAATATAAAGATAACAGAGGAAGCAGCTTCTCTTGACCAAGAAGAAGATGAATTCCCGTATACCATTAAGAAAATCATTGAGGAGAAAGCGTACCTGCCTGAACAGTTATTTAATGCTGATGAAAGTCCCCTATTCTGGGGAAGAAATGCCACAGAGGACATTATTAGTAAGGAAGGAAAGCAAGCACCAGGATTTAAGGCAGGAAAAGATAGGCTAACTCTACTGTTTTGTACAAATGCAATCAGATTATGATCAGGACTGCTCTTATCTATAAAGCAGTTCACCCTGGGCCATGAAAGGAAAGGATAAACACCAGCTGCCAATCTTTCGGCTGTTTGAGATGGAGGCCTGGACAATCAGAACCTTTTTTTCTGGATTGGTTCCTTGGACAATATTCCCTGCAGTCAGGAAGTACCTAGCCAGCAAGCAACTTCCTCTCAAAGTTCTTTTCATATTGGACAATGCGCCTGGCCACTCAGAACCTTATGAGTTCAACACCAAAGGCATCAAAGTGGCCTACTTGCCCCCAGACAGGACATCTGTTGCAGCCTCTTCTTGATCAAGGGGTCATAAGGACATTTAAGGATCATCATGATGAGTGGTAACTCTATGGAAAGGATTGTCAATGTAGTGGAAGAGAACCCCAACAGAGAGAGCATTGTGAAAGTATGAAAGGGTTACACCATTAAAGATGCCATTGTTGTTACAGTAAGATATGTGAAAGCCATAAAGATGAACAAAATACTATTTAAGAAAACTGTCCAGCCCTGGTTGGTATGGCTGATTGAGTGCTGTCCTGTGAACCAAAGGGTCACTGGTTCAATTCCCAGCCTAGGGCACATGCCTGGGTTGCAGGCCAGGTCCCCAGTAGGGAGTGCACAAGAGGCAACCACACATTAATGTTTCTCTCCCCCTCTTCTCCCTTCCTTCCCCTCTCTAAAAATAAATAAATAAAATCTTTCAAAAAAAAAAAAAAGACAAAAAAAACTGTCCAGATGCTGTGCATGACTTCACAGGATTTTCAACAGGGCCAGTCCAGGACACTAAGAAAGAGATTGTGGATATGGAAAAGGGGGTTGGTGAAGGATTTCAAGATATGGATCATGGAGAAATTCAAGAACTCACGGACACCACACCAGAGGAATTAGCAGAAGACGACTTGGTGGGGATGAATGCTCCCAAAGCCAGATGATGAGGAAGATGACATAGAAGAAGCAGCGCCAGAAAACAAATGGACATTAGACAGTCTGGCGGAAGGGTTCCAGTTATTCAAGACTGCTTTTACCTTCTTTTATGGCAGGGACTCTTCTATGATATGAGCACTGAAACTAAGGCAAATGGCGGGAGATGAACTCGTACCATATGGAAACACTTAGAGAAATGAAAAGGCAAAAAGGTCAGAAATTGTGATGATTTCACTGAGTGTGCCTGCTGCCCCCCGCCCCCCGGCCTATTCTGCTTCCCTTTCACCTCCTCCACCCCTTAGATGGCAAGACTAACCCCTCCTCCTCTGCCTACTCAACATAAAAATGATGAATAATAATCACCATGCCATACAATGAACAAACTTCTCTGCTGTGCATGTATGTGAGTGTCTTCACGTCTTGGTTCAAAGAAAGACAAGCAGAAATAATTGCCTGAAGTTCTTTAGTGGACGTGGCTAGATACAGTAAACCACTTATATTCCATTCCTTTATTTATTTCACAAATACTGGTTGAGTACCCACTCTGCTAGACACTGTCTTGAAGTGGAAAACGTGATAATTAAGACAAATCTGAAGTATAAGGTAGAGCCAGCCAAGTGAAGAACAGTTGGGAAGTTGGAGTTGGTGAGGACCATGCTTCTGACAGAGGAACAGCATCTGTGACTTCTCAGAGCAAGAAAGAGGACCTAACTGAAGCACTCAAGGATGACTGAAGTGTAGATGGGAGGGCGCCAGGCGGAAAGAGATTTATCAGCCCTGTTAAGGAGTTTCGAATTCATCACAAGGGTGGTGGGAAGCCATTGGAAAGTTAGGACTGGAGAAACATGCCTGGGAGGCAGATGTCTGTGGGAGGAATACACACCAGAGATGCCACCTGAGCTCGTGCAGTAGCCATTGTGAGGGAAAGAGGTGGATAGATCTGAGGTGGCTCAAAGGCAGGATTGGCAAAACTTGGTGATTGATTGAGAAGGAAAGGATGACATCCAGGTCTATGGACTGATCTACTAGAGGAAGCATCAATAATCTTATTACGTTAAGGAAAAAACATGCACACTGATAACAATGTGACTTCCCTTGAGGTGTTTATTACAGTGACTGTAAAGCCAAATGTGTCTCTATGTATGAATGTACTTACTTTTTATAGGGCTGTCGTGGTCTTACACCTTCTACAGTCAGTCCCCTTAACCCTATGCCTTACATGAGATTATATGTTTCTCAATAACAACTTTTGCAATAGGTTGTAATTTATGCCCAGGCCTATCTTTACCCTCCCCTTATGCTTCATGAGGAAGGATTTGCTATTTGCCAGGGAAGCCTTTTAAATCTGCTTATGGACATTCAAGTAGAGGGCAATGAGAGTGTATCTAACAGAAATTCAAAGATGTTCCTAAGTTGCCTGACTCTGGATTTTGAATAATAATGGCTGACGTTGATCGAGTACTTAGCAATGTACCAGGCCCATTCTAACTAACTGATATATTGTTTTATTTGATCTTCACAACTACCCTATGAGGTTAGCATGACTATTATTTACATTTTGTAGAAGAGGAAATTTAGAGACAGAGACATTAAGTAGCTTGCTCAAGATTACATAAGATGGAAATAAGTAAGCCAGAACTCACATGTAGTCTGGTTCCAGGGGTCAAGGCTCTGAAACCTTCACCCAGAGCATCCAGGTGAGATGAGAAGACAAACATCATTTTCCTTCTGATAGCCATCAGCTATTTGAGACCATATTATCTGCCAGTTTCCTCATTTAGGTGGAAACCCTAATTCTCTGAAAGACCACAAAAGGTATAAATAGCTAAATAAATACTTACAGATAGTTTTGTGCAACTGTTCTGATAGAAAATGAGTTCCCAAAAGTATAAGACAGTGCTTGATTCAAAGGGTGAGAAATTTTTTTAAATTGCTAAGTGGAATAAGCCAGGCAGTGAGGGACAAATACCATATGATCTCACCTTTAACTGGAACCAGTCAACAAAAGAAAAAAAGCAGACAAAATATAACCAGAGACATTAAAATTAAAAACAATCTAATAATAGCCAGAGGGGAGGGGAGAGGGGACAGTACGGAGAAGGGCTTTCAGGAACTACTGTAAAGGACACATGGACAAAACCAAGGGGGAGGGTGGAAGCAAGGAGGGAGGCGGGTTTGGCTGGGGTTGGGGGAAGTGGTGGGGAGAAAATGTAGACAACTGTAACTGAACAACAATAAAATAATTTATGAAAAAAGAAAAAGAATCTGTGTGCTATTGAACGAGAAATTTCACCTCCCATAGCCGCAGTTTACAGAGCTACCACATTTAAACTCCACCTCATAGAGCTGTGGTGAGGATGGAACAAGATAATACATGGGATGCACTAAACACACTTTCTAGAACTTTCTGTATTCAGAGTATTATTTTCTCTGCCATGATACCAGTGTACTGGTGTATATTGTTTTATCTGGTGGCCCAGCATCCATCTGCTTTTCCTAATAATGTCACATTCTTACTCAAGGAAATAATTTATTCCCCCGAGCCCCTGGTATCGAGGGAAGATCAGCCAACCAGATGTTTCACTGGAGATGTTGAATCCTGAGTGGGTGATGCAAGGCCAAAAGCCTCCTGGTGATCAAATGGTAGCTTCCAGAGCACTGCTGTTATACTTCGTGCTTCCTGGGCCTCCAGAACTTTCCGTAGTCACTCTCTGTTTTCAGAGCTAACTCTAAATTCTCTTCTACTATAATGAATCCCTTTTCACTTTAGTCAGCCAGAGAGTGGCCTGCAAACAATGACCCTAACTGATACGGTGTTTTTATATAATAGTAGTATGTTTGGTATTCATTCATGTGGTATTCCTTTGATGTATCCAGGTATTCAAGAATTCCATTCCCTTAGTCATTTATTCAAACCTATTTTTAGTTTTGCCATTTAACTAGCTGTGTGACTTTAGGAAAATTAACCTACATCTCAGCCTCTTTAGCTGTCAAACGTGGACAATTATAC
>CM052543.1:8018845-8049735 GCA_028533065.1 Trachops cirrhosus | reverse complement strand
GGATTGTTCTGCTTCTCCCTCCTGCCTCTGAATGTTGATGTTTTGGGTCATTAAGGGGCTTGGAGATGGGGTGGGGGGCAGGTTATGACCCTGGCAAAGGCTTGAATAGCCATTGTTCCTTTTCTTCCCCCCTTGAATGGGATTCTGTCCCCAGTCCTGGTATCTCCCTCTGGGTTGGAGGAGGGCTGGGTCAGAGGCCGAGGAGGGGAGCCTTTTCCCACCACTGTGATGGATAGAGCTCAGGACGACAGGTTTGGCAATTCTGGCCACCCTGGAGCTCTCCCCAGCCTCCCTGCCCGCCTTGAGCTGGGCATCGTCAGCCTCGACGACGATGCCCATGAAATGAGTCTTGGTCGGGTCTGAATTCAGGTTTGGGTCGGGCAGGGGAGAAAGAGGCAACGGTGATGACAGGCCTAGTATTTCCTTCTGGTCCTGCAGGCTCATTTCCGCTGTGCTATTCCCCTGCATTGACCCTGGTCTCGACCCCACCCCCACCCCCCGCAAGACTGTACCAATTAAGAAGATCTCTTTAGGAGGGTTTGAGCTTCTTGAAAGAAAGACATTAGATAAATAGAAAATTATCCTTGTGGTCATTAACATGGTTGATATACGACAATGCTGGGAAGTTTGAGAGAGTGCTCTCCACCTGCTTCTCCCTTCTCTTCTCACAGTAAGGGGCTCGGTCACCGCTGTCATCACTCACTGTCACTGCGCAGCCTTCCCGGAAGGAGGCAGAGTCTTCCTCTGCCTCCTAGGTTCCATGGCCCTGTGCACTTTTCCTTCATGATGCTGGAGGCAGGGCATTTGGAGGGATAGGGAAGAAGGGAGATAATATTTAGGAGTACCTACAGTGTGTCAAGGGGAAAAAGAAATCCAAAACCTGGCAGAAACAAATGCATACTTGTTAAGAGGCAGCGACAATTAATTTTCACAGTAACTCAGTGCAGAGGTTATTATCCTGTTATCTAAGGGGAGAAAAGGAGGCTGAAGGGCCTATATCAGTAAGTGACAAACTTGACTGCAGACCAAAGGGTCCCCACTCCAAGCCAGGAGGTGCCTCTTTTGGTAGCAGGCACTGTCTGCCACGTCGTTGTCCTTGTCAGTCATCTGTGTTCACCGGGTGTGATGCAGACTCCTGAGAGGCGGGAATGAGTCTCATTCAAAGCTGACCCCTCACCAGGTGGCCTCATGCCCGGCACACAGGAAGACTCACGTAATGTTTGCCTGTGAATGAAACACAAGTCAGTGTCATTCTTTGCTGACCCTGACCCTTTCCTCTGTCCCCCTCTGGCAGGGACCCTCCGTCCAGTTCGCCGAAACTACTACGACCCGTCCTCGGCCCCCGGGAAGGGCGTGGTGTGGGAGTGGGAGAACGACAATGGTTCTTGGACGCCCTACGACATGGAGGTGGGCATCACCATCCAGCACGCCTACGAGAAGCAGCACCCCTGGATCGACCTCACTTCCATCGGCTTCAGCTACGTCATTGACTTCAGCACCATGGGCCAGATCAACCGGCAGACCCAGCGCCAGCGCCGTGTGCGCCGGCGTCTGGATCTCGTCTACCCCATGGTCACTGGCACCTTGCCTAAAGCGCAGTCCTGGCCGTCCAGCCCCGGATCGGCCGCCTCGCCCCCGGGCCCGCCCTGCTCCTGCCCACAGTGCGTCCTGGTGATGAGCGTCAAGGCGGCCGTGGTGAGCGGGAGCACTGGTCCCCTGCAGCCTCCAGCAGCCCGCAAGAACATGCCCCCAACTGGAGCGGTCAAGCTGCCCCCACCACCAGGACCTGGGGCCAAGCCACTGGACAGCACGGGCACCATTCGAGCCCCGGTGAAGACCGCGCCGTCGCAGCCGATCCAGCGACAGGCCTCCAGCTCGCCGGCAGGGGCCACTGCAGGCCCTCCCACCAGCCCCCCAGGTGCCAACGGCAAGACGGGAAGGGTGGCCCTGGCGACCTTGAATCGGACCAACCTGCAGCGGCTGGCCATCGCCCAGTCCCGGGTGCTGATCGCCTCTGGGTAGGTGCCTGCATGGCTGCCTCTTAGCCTTTACTCATCAAGCAAAGCACATGACTGACCGTCTGGTCAGAGATGGAGGAGGGGGCGCCAGATCTTAAGCTCCCTCTCATCTCGTCCTACCTCCTGGCTGCAGGTGGAAGGCAGCGTGGTGTGGTGGGTGAGGAGGCTTTGGCCTTTGCAGGCCGAGCTCCAGATTCTCATTGAGGCTTTGCCTCTTTCTGGCCCTGCGATGGGCAGTCCCTAACATCAGAGCCCTAACTTCCTGCTCGGTAAATGCCGGCAGTCATGCGCAAGTCAGGGGCGCAGTGAGCGCAAAAGGAGATCACACATCCTTAGTGACAGCAGCAACGTGAATTGCGCTCCCACCATGTTCCAGTTTGGGGGCGTCATCTCCTCATTTAGTCCTTCACGGCAACTCTGTGAAGGAGGCATCTCGATCCTATTTTACACATGAAGAAACTACCAGTTCACTTGCTCAAGGGCACACAGCTGGTCACCAGCGCAGACCAGGATTCACCCTTTAGGAAGTCTGGGGTTGGAGCCAGGCTCTTTCTGACTCTGCATGTCCCTCCTTGTCCAGCATTCACCAGGTGCCTGGCATACAGTAGGTGCCAAATAAGGGTTTGTTCCTTCCCTCTGGTCTCTCTGGCACCTGGAGGGGTGCCTTCAGATTAGATTAACAGCCCACAGTAGTGAATACTTCCCATGTGCTGGGCACATTGCCTGCGTTGCCTCAATTACTCCTGTAACAATGTGATGGGTGTTCTGTGATTATTGCTTTTTATGACCATCTTGGTCTGCTCAATCATAAAATGGGAGAGTCCCAGGTCCGTGGGTGCCTGCAGCCTTTGCCTGCTAGCCCCTGGTTTCTTATGAGCCACCCAACCTTCCCTTCCAGAGGCGCCTGGCCCGGCCTACAGCCCTGGCAGTAGGGTGGTGTAGAGTGAGGTTGGACAGCTGAGTGTAAAATTCAGGCTGTCCAGGGGGCAGTCTCTGCGCAGAGAGATTTGGCGCTGGGAGGAGAGAAGAAGGAGACTGAGAGGCCCAGCCTTTACTCCTGCCTCTGCCACTCGGGTGAGCCACAGAATCTTTGCAAGGCGCCGTTTCCTCATGTGTGTGATGGGGATCATCATGCTTCCCCTGCCTACCCCAGGGAATCCTCCTGAAAACCCCCACTGAGGGAGTTCAGCCCCTCACAGTTCACCAGGCTCCCTCCCTGGCGTCACCCCCTTCCCTTACCCTCTGATGTAAGTGTCGGGCATGGCACTTGGCTCAGAATGAACTCCCCAACAAGAGCCACATAGCCTGTGTGTTATAGGGTGGAGTTTGGAACCTGGTTTTAGTCTCCTAGTCCACTGCTTTGTTGTTGTTGCTTAAACCCAGCTCCTCATTTATGCAAAAGCAATGTACCCATGGTCAAATGCTGGTCAGATGCATGGGATTTTCATACGACTCCCTCTGAGTGCACAGAAGTATTTGGGAGAAGGAACTGGGTGCCTAAATAGTGCCTCCACTCGGTTTCTCTGCCTTGGCACACAGTAGCCTCCTGGGGGCCTCTGCCACAGTTTCACAGCATTGTTGGCGTGGGTAAGAACCCAGCCTCCAGAACCTGACTGCCTGGACTTGAACCCAAGTTCCTTTCTGTGTAATGGGGGGGCAAGTTTAGCATCCTCTGTCTTCAATTTGCTCATCTGTAAAATGGGAATAATAGTAGCACCTTCCTTCGAGGGTTGTCATGATGATTAAATGAAACATTTGGTGTATGGGATTAGCATAATGCTTGATACATAGTAAGAGTTCTGTAGAACTAGCGGCTATTGTTGTTTACTTTTATTAGCCACAGGTACTTACTGAGTATGTGCCATGTAGTTGTTGAATTGAAGTCCAAGCTGAGCAGCCTTACCTCATCTCTGGCGCCCTTGACAAGTGCCAAGTGACCCCCTGCCATAACTGAGTGAAAGGAACCCCAGATCGCTTTAAATCCCAATGAGGGCGTCGGCAGCTCTTTATCTCTCTGCTTTCTTCCCTCTGCCAGCCAGTAGCATTGGAGCGAGAGAATAGGCTGGAGGGCCGGCCAGCGCAGTTTCAAAAGGGCTATAGAAACAACTTGATTTTTCTCTGCTCTGTTTTCCTGACAAGGGAGGCCCCTCCCTATCTTCCAGCCCTCTTCTTTTCACCTCTTACCACTTCCCTCGCCCCCACTCCCATCTTCTGTCTGCTCCAGTCTTTCTTGGCCATTTAATTGGCGTGTTTATTCTCTTTGTCTGGTGTTGCCATCGGCCTTCTGTCACCCAGTGGCCCCTCCCCCTGCTCTTGGCTGCCCGTGACCTCTTCAAGCAACTTTCCCACGGATAAAGGAAGACCCGGGAGGGTGGGAGAGGTGGGATGGAGAGAAGGGTTTGGGGGGAACAAAAGACCCCGTGAATTATTCAGAGACACAAACAGGGGGCTTCTCAAGAGAAGGGAGAGAGCGACTGACTGTACAGGGAAGGGCAAGAGCCGCCTCCCTGGCCCTCTGCTCCAGAATGGAGGCTTCTCTGTCTCCAGCGAGGCCACGGTTGCTGCAGAGACAAGGCCATTGTTCTGCCTGAGGGTCCTGGGTTGGCCCAAGACTCCAAGGAAAACACTGCTTCCCAGCCCGGTATCTGCCTTAGACCGCCCTCCCCTGCCACCTCGCTTGCTTTTCTCTTTTCTTGGTTTCATATTTTAGGGACAGAGAGTAAAACTTGCACCCTCCATAACTGGGATCAGCCCGACAGAATGGGGGCAGACAGGGTGCCCTCTGATTGGCCAACAAGTGGTCAGGCAAACAGCTTCAGCCGCGCTGAGTTGGCTGGGGGATGTGGAAGCCTGACTGCCATTGGGCTGCTGGGTTCTAGAAGGAGGGCTCGGGCCTCTGGAGCTGGGGCCCCAACAGGGTGTGACCGGGTGGACTACAGGGGCCGGTCTCCTGGTTCTCGTTTTGTCTGCCGGTATCAGTGGG
Source organism: Trachops cirrhosus (assembly GCA_028533065.1). Taxonomy (NCBI): domain Eukaryota; kingdom Metazoa; phylum Chordata; class Mammalia; order Chiroptera; family Phyllostomidae; genus Trachops; species Trachops cirrhosus. Next base: position 8,044,734 of record CM052543.1, on the reverse strand, counting down.
GGAGGGGTGACCAGTTGTTACTAACTCAACAGTCCTCAGTACTCTCCAGCGCTGGACTTGACACTTCACACTGGGTATCCTCAAGAATCTGAGAAAATTGCAATATTACAGCAGGAGAAGACTGTATCAAGCCCAGTTTCTTCTTACAGTGGGGAAACAAAGATGTAAATAATCACCCGAATTTTCATAGGGCTTGGCTATTTACAAAGTATTTTCTCAAGATCCTTTATCCTTACAGGGACCCCACGGGACAGAGAGGTGGGGGGCCCTGTTTACTCAGGTGTGGTCGACAAGTGCAGAGAGGCTGTGTGGCCCTCTCAAAGGCACATGCCACTGTGCAGCTGGACTGGAAGGCGGACTTCCTGGCCCCTCGGGGGGAAGGGCTCCTTCCTCTATACCCTTCTGTATTTCATAAATAAATATCCCCTTCCTCCCCAAGCCCCAGTGCCACCCAGAACCTAGTGACAAGCCCTTCTGCCATGCTGTCCCTTTCCTGGCATAGCCGGGACACACACTTCTCCCACAGTATTACAGGGGTCCCTGGCCCCAAGTGCAGACCCTCCCTCTCTTCAGACCTTGCTCCTCTCCACCCCCAGTTCTTGGGCTGCCTGGGGGGTGTGCTCTGCCGGTTGGAATATTTCCTGGTTAAGCAGATTGGGTGTGGAAACCTGCCAGTCCAGTTTGTGGGAACAAAGGTAGCTTTTGTCACCCAGATCACAGCTATTCATCGGCGAGAGTGGGGGCCTTGGAGTGGTGAGGGGGTCAGGCAGGTGCGGGAAGGTGGGGGTGGCTGGGTGGTGCGCTGCCCCCTGGTGGGGAGCTGGGGACAGGCACCGGAGATCAGACCTTCATTCCCAGCCTCTCCAGATGCAGCCCAGGGAAGGAGGCGACTCCTTCCCTGGATTCAGGACCAAGGCTGCCACCCAATCTTAGGGACTGGGGTGGAAAATTGTCAAGAAGTCTCCCTGGCATCTTCTAACCCCAGACCCTCACTGGTTCATGAATAAGGAAATTGAGGCTCAGGAAAGTTAACAGGCTTTGGGAGGCATTACTGGCAGGATTTCCTGACTCCCCATCCACCATAACATGTCTGGTCCCTTGGGGCAGGTCACAGGGTCCAGAATCTAGTCTGAGCCTCTTTTTTTTGGCCTACTTTCCTTGTTTTGAATTCCCCTCCCCCCATCTGAGTCGATTTCTCCTGTGGACAGTTTCCGAGGAAAAGTAGCCTTTGGTGGCCTGCTGAGACACAAACACTTCCACATCTGTTATTTCCACATCCTTCTCACAGCCCTGGTGCGCATGGTCCCTGAGGAGGCACAGATGCCGTGGAAGACTCAGCATAGCAGGGGAATCACCCCCGGGCATGCAGGACAGGCAGACTCACTGCTCAACCTTGAGGTCCATCCCCGCCCTGCTGCCTCTTAGGTGTGGGTTTACTCCCTCCCTCTCTGAGCTGCATGTTCTGTCTGCAGCGTGGGGTGATGGGAAGAAATAGACATAAGAGCATCGTGAGTGACTAAAGCTGGGCATTCCTGCTTTCAGATCCTTAGCTGCATGATCTTTATCGAGTTTGCTTAACCTCTCGGTGTCTCAGCTTCCCGGCCTGTTAAAATAAGGTTGATAATACTAACACCTCCCATATAGGTTGCTGGAAGGATTGGATGCTGTCTGTACTGTGAGCAGTGAGAACGTGCCTGGTGCGAGGGGGGGGTCTCTCTGCCTGTGCATGTTAAACATTATAGCACATGGGTGAGAGCTCACGGGCTCTCTTCTTCATGACAAACAAATAAGTGCTAAACAACATAAGCAAACACACCAACATGCTCTTTCTCCCTCCTCCTGTTTTCCCAGCACCACCCGACCCACATCGCAGAATTGCCATCTTCTCAGGCTGCCTGGCTCCTGGAGTCCTCTGCGACCCAGTCCACTGGCCTCTCCAAGCCCACGTCGCCCTCTAAGCCCAGCTGTGGAAGCCTGAGTGGCGGGGGTTAGGAGGGAGGTGGCGCAAGACCCAGCCCCACATGTCCCCTATTTTTCCAGGAGTTGGCGCCGTGGGAGGCCTCATCTTTCCCAGGCAGCTGTGCTGTCTCCTCTCCAGCTTGGCTTGAGCTGCTGGGAGAGGGACAGAGAGAGGAGGAGGCTTTGCCTGATATTTGTATTTCTCAGGGAAAAGGAGAAGTGACAGCTGTTAGAGCAATGGTTTCCAAATGTTGGACGGGGGATTGGCTGCATCTGCATCCTCCCCACAGAAGCACATAAAAATGCAAGTTCTTGTGCCCCAAACCAAGCCTCTTAGGTGGCTCTGATGTCCACCCAGGTTTGAATGTATTTCTTTATATTTTCATTCCTTCAGTAGTCATTGAATGCCTACTAGTGTTAGGCTTCTGAACAACATGAACAAAGAAATTTGCCCTTGTAGAGCTTAGCTTCTAGAAGGGGAGATAATAGGCAACAACTTATTTTAAAAGATTGTAAGTTCTATAGGGAAAAAAGTACAGCGGTGTAAGAGGGTTTAGGGCCCTCGAGGTAGGATGGATGAGTGGGTAACAGTATTATATAAAATGGTCTCGGGAATCTCTCCGGGAAGGCAAGATGTGAGCCAAGAGTGAAGGAGTTGTAGGAGGGAGCCGGGACTATATCTGGTGGAAGAGCATTTCAGGCAGAGGGAACGCATATGCAAAGGCTCTGAGGCAGGATGTGCCAGCCACGTAGGAGGAACAGCTAGAGCAAAGAGGCAAGCGATATGAGGGAGAACTGAGAGAGGGGAGGATTGGGTGGGCAGGGTGGGCAGAACATGCAGGCCGTGAACTCTGAGTGAACCGAGGGGTCATCCTGAGTTCTGAGGTTCTGAGTGGAGGAATGACATGGCTTGACTCTGTTTTGAAGGTCTCACCTCCAGCTGTGGTGCTTAGCACTTGCTGCATCTTGAGTAGGGTTGATTAGTTCCTATCAGAAAGGGCAACACTTCAGCGGGTGAAATTCTGGGGTCCCCAACACTGGCTCATTTTGTCCCACTTGTCAAAACCATATGCATCTGCTCTCTCCTTCCACAGGGTCCCCACGGTCCCAGTGAAGAACCTGAATGGGTCCAGTCCTGTCAATCCCGCCCTCGCAGGTAAGAGAGACCCTGGACTGGTCTTGGAAAGGTAGAAAAGTGAAAGCAACGAAACAGGTAGTGAGCATTGGTACGAGAGAGAGAATTCGGATGTTAATTCAAACAACCGGGGCTGTTAGGAGTTGGGTCGGATGGGCAGGAAGAGCCTAGGGAGAACTGGCTGCTGAAAGCAAAGCGTGATGTTGAAGGTGAACAAATGAGTCGGTTTCTGAGAAAAGCAGAGAGTAAGTGGAGAATCCATGTGTTACGAGAACTCTGGAGCGAGGCGGAGAGGAGGTTAATGGGGAGGGAGGAGTGGAGGGGGTGTTGGGCCTGACTCCCCAGTCCTTCCTACTCGTGCTGTTCCCTTCCAGGCATCACGGGGATCCTCATGAGTGCGGCGGGGCTGCCCGTGTGTCTCACCAGGCCACCAAAGCTGGTCCTCCACCCGCCCCCCGTCAGCAAGAGTGAAATAAAATCCATCCCAGGGGTTTCCAACACGAGCCGCAAGACCACCAAAAAGCAAGCCAGGAAAGGTATCAGCCTCCTTATCTTCTGGGGGGACTGGCAGCCACAGCCTTGGCTCCCAGCCCTGGCTCTGCCTCCACCGCTGAGGGTCACCCCCATGGCTTACCCACCCTGTGCCTTAACTTCTGCCTCGGCTAAGCAGGCCAAACCCTCACCTGTTCTGATGATTATACCACACTAGACTGTGTATGGATCAGATGGAGACACCTCAAGAAATATAACAATGCAGGGCAGAGTTATAGAAACACAGAAAAACGTGAATCGTGACACAGATAAAGTATGTTAGCGAGAAAGATCACGTTGGCATTGGAACCAAAACAGGCTGAATTCAAACCCGACTTTGTCACTTGCAAGTCACGACCTCGGAGGACCCCTCTTTTCTCACCTTTACCTTGGGGTGAAAACAGTCACAACCAGTGTCCAGCAGGTATGCCCCAGAATGCATGCACGACAGTTGGGAAGTAGCCACAGTTTTGTGTCCCGCTCGAGCCTCCAGACACTCTGGCTACTTGAACCCTCTTCAGGAGCTCCTTCCTACCTGCCCACGATCCCTCAGGGCTCTGTGCCTGCCCTGGTACCAAGGGGCCCTGCCTCAGCCCTGTGGCTGGTCTTTCTTGTCCCCGGTATTGGTGGCCAAATGCGTTGATGGTCACCCTTAAGTCCCCACCTTGCAAACGTGTTATTTAGTTTCAGTTTGATCACATGTGCACTGCACTTAGCCCAGGGCCTGGCAGGTCATAGGCTGGCCATTAGTGGAAGCTTAATTCTTATAAGAGAAGCAGGACAGTGGGAAGGAAGGGCCGGCATCCAGCGTTGGGCTGTTGCCTGATCCACTTCCTCAAACCCTTGTCCTACTTTTCCAGTCCATTAGAATCTCTGCTTAAATGAACTCAATTGCCTTTGCTCATTATCTGATAGGAAATGACAGGATTTTGCACTTTCCCACTCTTCCTGTTATTATTAATAGCCCATATGGGATCCTTAGCTGGCAATGTGCTAACAGGGCCGTACGCCCATTAGCTCATTTAATTATCAAAACTACTCTTGAGTAGGTGCTATTGGCTCTTCCTCCTCTAATAAGTGAGAAACGGAAGCTTGGAAAAGTTAAGACTCGCCTGAGGAGGCACTGGCCCTTCTTTCCTTCTCTGCCTCCTTGTGAGGCTGTGTGGTCCCATTTCCCTGCCTTCGGGCCGGGCTGCTTCCAGGGGGCCAGTCCCCTGCAAATTCCAGAATCACCGCACCTGTCGGGATGCTTCCCGTCAGCCTTTCCCTGCTGAGGAGCCGCGTCCGCTGGCGGCGACCACGCTGCCGACCACCAGGAAAGACCTTTCAGAGCTGTGGTCCTAACTTCCTGGCTTCCCACGAAACCAATACCAGTTTGACGCCACATTATAGAGGGAGACAGTGCTTGGCACGTTGTAAAATAAATGCGATAGGCCTCCCTAACGTTTTTTATTTTTATTTTTATTTTATCTTGTAACAGTGTACAGAGTGTTTTTATTTCTGCTATCTTATCACATTGTTTGGGCAGGCCCAGGCTTTTTGATTTTATGGGAGAGAAACCCACTCAGTCTTTCTCCGTAAAAAGTGGCTTTGTTGTGAACAGCCAGGGGGGTGTCAGGGAAGTGATGCAGGAGGTACAGGGAGGCAGAACCACCTCCTACCGCCTCAGACCACCTCTCTGCCTCTTCTACACCCAGAGTCCCTTTCAAAGTCTTATACCCCATTGCAGAATGAATTCCTTCCCATTCTTGCTTTTAGCCTGGTTGATAACACTCCTCTCTGGTATGCCCAGCTTGGCGAGGCTGTTTGGTCCCTTGTCTCAGTCTCGGTGGCGCTCTGATCACCCTGTCCCCACAGGTAAAACCCCAGAGGAAGTGCTGAAGAAGTACCTGCAGAAAGTCCGGCACCCACCAGATGAGGTGAGTGCAGGGACACAAGGCGGGGCTCACCTTCTCCGTCACCCACCAGCCTTTCTGCTGCTCATGAGCTGGTTGGAAGGGACACTCACCTGGGCTCCAAGGCTGGTGGTCGTGAGAGGCAGCTTAAACTCTCTCACCTCTCCATACAGCAAAGAGCTGATTGATTCTAAACTACCTTAACATGACAGTCTGAATTTAAGAAAAACAGAATGATAAGCAGTGGGAATTGACTTAAAAATGAGCTGGATGAAGATCAGTGGTTCTCAGCCAGAGGCAGTTTTGCATAATTTGGGTGAGGAGGGGAGGAGATGCTACTGGTATCCAGCGGGTAGAGGCCAGGGTTGCTGTTAAACACCCTCCAATGCCCAGGACAGCCCCTGCGGCAAAGAATTATCCAGCCCCTCTTGTCAATAGTGCCAAGGTTGAGAAATCCTGTTGTAGATTTATTTAAATAGCAGTCCCTCTGGTGTACCAGAATTATAATTCTGCTAAAAAGTCAGCTTAAATAAAGCTTATCAATGGGGCTGTCAGCAAGCATTTGTTTCCTTCACAAGCCACTGAAGGACGCCCAGGAAGGATGCTGCATCGTCACAGCCCTCAGGGAGATTGTCATTTTGTTGGCCAGCCCAAGTTAACATGCACTGACACCAGGAGTTATTTCAGGAATTTTTCTGTTGTGTGAAGCAAGGCACAAATACACTTAGATTCCCAAAGGCCCAACTATACTTAGATTCCCAAAGGCATGGCTACCCTAGTTTGTGGACTTCCCAGAAGAGGGGCAGTGACAGCTCACCTGACCTCTGAGCGTTCGGGGACCAGCGTGGGGATACTGCAACCTCTCAGGCTGGAGGAGGCTTGACGGCCTCTCGGCTTTGTCCCCTGCCCCCCAGGACTGCACCATCTGTATGGAGCGCCTCACGGCCCCCTCAGGCTACAAGGGCCCGCAGCCGACAGTCAAGCCTGACCTGGTGGGAAAGCTGTCCAGGTGCGGCCACATCTACCACATCTACTGCCTGGTGGCCATGTACAACAACGGCAACAAGGTGAGTGCCAGCCTGTGGGGCTGCGGCCACCGCCCGCCCTGGGCCCTGCAGGAGCAAGAGTGGGAAGGCCCTGTTGGCGTTGCACCCGGGGGGTGTGGGGAGTCTTAAAGGTGTCCCAGGGCAGCAGGAGGGGTCATTTTGGCTGTTCTGAGCAGGATCCATCATCCACAAAATTATAATGTGGAAAGACCTTTCTTTACCTTTCCTTTGGGCTCTGCTAGCCAGTCCCCCTGCTCTCTACATGAGGCACGGTGGTTGGAGAGGTATAGACTCCTGCCCCCAAGGTTTTTGAGAATAGTGGTCCATTGTCATGGCCTGTTGCTGGGTGAAGTGGGCCCCCATCAATGAGGGAGAAGGAAATTCTCATCACAGCACTGGGCCAATGGTGAGCATCCACTCACAGGGGCAGAGATGGGTTCCCCCATGGGGAGTGCACATTCAATCCGTCCTTCTTCTGGTTATAATTCATTTTCTTTGGATATTTCCAAAACATCCTTGATTGCCCCTTCAAAGGCATTAGGGACTGTTGCCGAGGTCTACTTGGAAATCCCTTAAGATGCCCCTGCTGGAGGCGAGGAAGCTGCAATGCTGGTCTTTGTCCATGACAGACTGTGTTGTGGTATTCCCCGGTTAGAGCTGGTTTCTGGGACTCTGGGAATGTCCCTGGATGACAACTCTCTCCTTCCAATGTCCCAGCTTTTTCTAAGTCCCAACTTTTCTAATATTCTTTCCTGTACCTGCAATAACCTCCACTCCCTCATCTCCATGAATTTGAACCCTATGCATTTCTCCAGGCCCAACTTGGATTGCGTCGGAGTCTGAGATTTCTCTGATCTTCAACCTCTTACTCATCCAAAATAAATGTCTGGCTTTCGGGGGGCTGCTGTATGGTTCCCTTGTTGTGGGAAAGAGTGGAGACAAGAGAGGGAGCTGACCCAAGATTGAACCCTGGCTTAGTAGCCAGTTGACCTCGGGCAAGATTTTAAACTCCAAGATTTCATTTTCCATTTGGAAGATGGAGATAAAACAATACCTACTTTATAGGGTGTTATTACTATTATGATTTAAATTGATATCTCCTTTATATTAACCATGACTATAATTTTTTCTCTTCATCTTTATGTATCCTTATGATTGAATTTCCGAAAGCACTAGGGACCTTTCTGAGTGTCTTGGGGAGTGCACATTCAATCACTGATGGATGTGCCTGCCTGGACCCCGTGCTCACCTTCCTGACCCTAAGTAAAAGATTTCATTGGGACTTTGCATTTTCAGAGGTTGTTTTGGGTTTAAAGGCATTTCTTAACATATTGATTCCCTTTTTGATGACTGTATTCAAGAATAATCTAGTACCTTTTTGCATTTATTTCCATGGTGCTTTTAAAACGTTTCCTTAGACACCATCTTTTATTCTCTTTGGCACTAATACTTTGGAGCATGTTTTTTTTCATTTTCTTTACACAAAAGAGGAAAGAAAAGGGCCCAGAGAGAAATGGAGTGAGTCACCCAAGGTCATGAAGCACGTTTAGGCAAGAGCAGAGAGTGGGGTCTGGCTTCCTGACCCCAAGCCTTGGGTTCCCGTTCCTTGATCACATGCAGTAATTGCTCTGAACACAAGCTATGCCTTTAAGTGAGTACAGCTCGAATTGAGATGTCCCTAAATAGCTCCGCAGAGGATCCCTGCCATCCTTCCCGAGGAGATGCGGGTGTCCTGAAGAGCTTTGGTCCCAGCTGTGCGGCAGCATTTTTTACACAAGTTGCTCCCTGCACTCTCACACCTTCTTTCTCCCTCCTTCCCTTTCTCCTTGCGAGCTTGGGAATAGAATTTACTGTCCAGGCTCTTGTCCCTCCCCTCCAGGTGACAACTCACCAGGCCCCGAAACAGTGACCCCTTACATCACTGCAGCCACAGTCCCCCCAGCCCACCCCCAACAGAGCCCTGAGGTGCTTTGCAAAGCCAGGTCTTCTCCTGTTAGGAGGAGAGAGGTCTCCTCCTGTAAGAGAGCACAGGTTCCCTCTTACAAGTTCCTGGGAGTATGGAGTAAGGGGCTGTTGGTGGAATGTACCTCCTGTTACTTTGGAGAAAGCAGAAATGGCCTTGGTAACCCGTGCGGGGGAGGGGGACAACTAAGGTCTGTTACTCGTTTGGGTGCATTTTGTCCCCCAGGCCCTTTTATCTCTGGTACCTTTTGGGGTTGGTTCCAGAGGTCATTACTGAAATGGCTTCCCAAGCTGGTTCTGGCCTTATCTCCTCAGGATGGCAGTTTGCAGTGTCCAACCTGTAAGACCATTTATGGGGTGAAAACAGGCACCCAGCCTCCGGGGAAGATGGAGTACCACCTCATTCCCCACTCCCTGCCTGGCCACCCAGACTGCAAAACCATCCGGATCATCTACAGCATCCCTCCCGGCATCCAGGTGAGCCTGCCGTGGCCCTTGACTGCTGTTGTTTTAAATGGTTGCACATAAATGTTTGTCCTAGTTCATTCAGGCTGCCGGAGCAAAGTACCACAGACTGGGTAACTTTTAAACAACATACATTTAACGGCTGGGAAGTCCAAGATAAGGTGCCAGCAGATTCAGTGTCTGCTGAGGGCTGTCTTCTTGTGTGTCCTCCCGGGTTGAAGGGGAGATGGTCTCTCTAATAAGGGCACTAATCCTGTTCATGAGGGCTTCGCTCTCCTGACCGAGTCACCTACCAAAGACCCCCCCACCTCCTAATACCATTATGTTGGGGATTAGGTTTCAACCTATCAGTTTGGGGGGGACACAAACTTTCAGTCTATAGCATTCCACCCCTGCCCTCTCAAAATTCATGTCCTTCTGGAATACATGTATTCCATCCCAACACACTCAAATGTCAACTCATTGCAACATCAACTTTAAAGTCTAAGTGCAAAGTCTCCGCTAAATAGCACCTAAGCCAGATGTGGAGGAGACTCCAGGTGCGATTCATCCAGGAGCAAATTCTTCTCCAGCAGTGAGCTTGTGACACCACACAAGTTATGCGGTGGAGCCTCACCAGACACTGAATCTGCCAGCACCTTGGCCTTGGACTTCCCAGCCTCCAGCGCTGTGAGAATGAACTTCTGCTGTTTAACAGCCACCCAGTTTGTGGTTTTTTGTTAGTGCAGCCCAAGCTGACTGTGACAGTGTTAAATTCTGAAAAGTCCCCTTCCCAGTCCTGTCCCCCATCTATGAAGCCGGAACCAGCCCCACCCTCCGCCATTGTTCTTCCTTTCTTTAGTCTCCTTCCCAGGTTCTTTGCACACACGCAAGAGAGACTGCATCCACTCCTCCCGTTTTTACACAAAGTGTGATGTATTAGACATATTGTTCTGCACTCTGCATTTTTCAATTAGCAATATAGTCTGTATATCTTTTCATGTTTGCACAGAGAGAGCTTCCCTATTCCTTCTTGGCTCTGTGCAATAATCCATTGTGCAAAGCTACCGTAATTCATATTCAACAGCCTCCATTTGATGGGCATATGGATTGTGTCCAATCTTTTGCTACAACAAATAGTGCTGTAATGAATAACCTTGTATGCATGTGAGTGTGTCTATAGAATAATTTTCTGGAAGCAGAATTTCTTTGTCACATGGTATTAGCATTTGTAATTTGATAGCTATTCCTTGGCTCTGATTTTTGCAGGCATTTCTTTCCTCTTTCGATTCTTTGAAAGACGGTCAAAGAAACAAATTGAACAATTTTCCTGGCAGTAAATACAGATGTGTTCCTTCGTCACACATGGAAGAGTTTTCTAAATGCTTCAGGGTGCTTGTTGGATGCATTTCTTTAGAAAATATTTATTAGTCCACCCTCTCTTTCCCTCTCCTCCTCGCATTTTTCATTTTTTTTTTGTTGCTGTTGTTTAACAAACATCTGAGTGTGGATTATGGCCCAGGCGTCTTCTAGGCGCTAGAGAAACAATGGTGAGCAAAACAGACACAGTTCTCACTGCTCTGAAGTCCCCGTTCCAGTGGGAGGAGGAAGATAATAAATTAAGCAGATAAATAAATGGGGCATTTCCAAATAGTGGTAAGTCATGTGGAAGAAATAAAACAGGGAGATGTGACAGCCTGTAAAAAAAAGTGAGTAAAAAATATGGTACTTCTTTGAGGGACTTACCAACCAGCGGGGGGAAGAATCACTGTGCATCACTAGCTCCAGAGCAGAAAGTGGGTGTGCACCATTAACAAAAGCCACACGAGGCTTCCAACACCTGGCCGATCCTCACGAGCTGGGGACTTTGGACAGCCACTTGACCTTCCTGACTCGGTTTCCTTCCTGTGTAGCTGGGAACCTAACGTGCAGGGGTTTTGTGTGCATGTGGTGGTACAGGGCACAGCACTAGGGCGCTCAGTCCCTGGACACCGTCATCATGGGCGTACTTTCCTTGTCTGGGTAAGGAGGAGGGCCTGTGTCCCTCTGACGGGGAGGCTTGGGGGAGACTTTCTTGTGCAGGGCAGTTGCTTGCAGAGCCTTGAAGGAAGACGTGAAGAAATGGAGAAGAGAGACTTTTTAGGAGGAGGAGTCTGCAAAGTCTCGGAGGAGAGAAGGTGGGGGTGTTGGAGGGTGATAAGGAAATGTTTGTTTTAGAGCCTCCCTGCTTAAGGTCCTGATTTTTTAATTTTTTAATTTTTGTTCAAGTACAGTTTTCTGCTCCCCCCACCCCAGTTTTCCTCACCTCCCTCCCGTTTCCACCCCCACCCCTTGTTATTGTCCATGTATCCTTTATAATTGTGGGTTAAGGTCCTGATTTTATTGCCCTTTCTCAGCCCGTGAAAGCTTGGGCTTCCGTGAGGAGTCGAGGCCTGTAAGCTTGGCCTTCACTGCAGGGAGCAGTTCCCTGGGGGAGAAACTGGGAGGCCGAGTCGTGACTGCGTGACTGCGTGACTGCTTCGCTTAGCAGTGAGCAGAGCGCCAGGAGCATGCAGCCTTGCTGGGTCAGCGCCAGGCAGGCCGGCGGCTGTGCCTGTGCCGGCAGCGCTGAGGCTTGTCCCAGGCCGCAGAGGAGCAGGCAGCGCGGTGGTGGGAACCGGCCCTTCAGTAAAGCAACCTGGCTGAGAAACAGCCGTGGCCACAGGGGGGCGCTGCACCTGGGCAGCGATTTCATACGACTATGAAATGCAGAACCGACTAGTCCTGCATCGCCAAGAAGTCGCTGTTGCTGTTTCAGCGGGGAGTGACCTTTCCCTCCTCTGAGACCCCACTGCGCTTACAGGGCTGTCCAGTTTGCAAAGCCACAGGTGATCCCAAACCGCGCTGTTAAAAAGAAACAACCACAACGAAAACTAAACTCCAGAAGTTAAAAATTATTTTGGAATCATTGCCTATAATAAGAGAAAATGCAAAATCTGTGCTTTCTTGCGGTTTTGTCATGCATGCGTAGGTTCACTCGCTCATTCATTTCTTCAGGCAGGACACATGTACTGATCATCGGTGCCAGGACAAGTGTGCCATTATCAATATTATGTTGGTTTCGTCTAGAAGGGATTTTAAAACAGGTTTCACAGACTCTGAGGGGGTCAGGGATGCTCTGAAACGATAGACAAATATTTGTGTTTAGGTAAAAAACGTGTTACTAGGGGGAAAATCCCTCACTTCTCATGAATTTCTCAAAGGGGCCAGTGGACCCACTCTGGACCCTGACTGGGAAGCCTGGTTTCTGGTTAAATTCTGCTTCGGTGTCTTTCCTACCCAGGGGCCTGAGGCTGCCTAATAGGACTGGGTCACAGCAGTGAACATGTTGTTAGATTTTTAGTCATGAGTTTCCCAGTCCATATTGTTAAGCAAGGAAACAAACCAGAAAGCCATGAGGGCAAAGGAGAAAACCCACAGGAATCATTCAGACAATGCTGCTTGCACGGCTCAGAGCTCGGAGGCACTGGAGTTCTCCTGAGCTGTTTGGAGGTAAAAAGTCCAGCGTGTGCCTCAGAAATCCGAGGCTTAAGTTTTAGCAAAGCTGTTAATTGCAGAGGTCATTTTGCCTCTAAGGGTTGTTCTATTCTTCTCTTGTAAAACAAAATAGTCGGAAGAGATGATGGTGGGGATGCCAAACACTTACTGAGCTCTTAGCATGCAAGCGGGCACCATGCTCACTTAACATTCAGACTAGTCGCAGGAGATGAGAATTCCACATCCGTCCTGTCTGGTAGATGGGAAGCAGAGGGCTGCAGCTAGCACAGCTGGGAGGCTGCAGCTCGGGTCCAAGCCCAGGTCTGAGGGCTCTGCTCCCGCTGCTTTTTGGGTCTGTTCTCTGTCTGGACTCTACAGCCATTATTATCGTCTTCATTATTTGCATGAGTCACAGAGTGCATCCCCTCACCAGAAACATGTGAAAAAATGCCCTTTGTTTTCTTTCTGTGCTTTCAGGGGCCAGAACACCCGAATCCCGGGAAGAGTTTCAGCGCCCGTGGCTTCCCGCGACACTGTTACCTTCCAGACAGCGAGAAGGGGAGAAAAGTAAGAGCCAGGGCGTCAGGTTATTTCCTTCTGTGTCAGGGACCCCAGTTTTGCTTCCTGCGATGAACAGGGTCTCTCTCTACTCTAGATGCCCATGGAAGTGAGGTCATAGTTGAGTCAACCATAGATAAGGGTGGATATGGTTCAAATTTTTTTTGCAGGATGGTGGGGCAGGACTTTGGGGTTTTTTTCCTCACCTGGCTATTCCTGCAATAATTCATTTGTTTTAGAGTCCTTCCTTTAGAACTGTGTTGCTTAACAGCTGGTCCTGGGACCAATACCGGTGGCAACATCTATAAGCTTGATAGAAATTCAGAACCTCAGAACCTGCTTTGTTTGAACAGGTGCTCTGAAGCAGGGAATGGCAGCTCACAGTTTTCATGTCTGCTATTACTATTATCACTACTATTATGATTCCCCACCTCTGGCCCACGCCATGTCTACCGTCATTCAGTTTTGAAACCAATGCATTTTTATCAGGAATCTTCTTCATGCTGGACAGGGCATTACATATTTGTCTTGCTCAAAACAAGAAATATGTAGTTTTCATTTTAGCTAAATCAGAACACTCTTGCAAGCCCTAACACCTCTCTGGGCCTCACCTGTAAAAGTGAGGCACCAACAGCACCTGCCAGACTTCACTCAAAGTGCGGTTGTGAGGACCAGCTGTGGGTAAATTAATCCCGCTTTCGGTGGGGGTGGGTGGCAGGCACAGCTTCAGAAGATCTCAGATCAGAAGTGCCTTGCACTCCTAGGTCCTAACTTTTAGACCACAGCTGTGACGCTGGTAGCTAATGTTTGCTGAAGAGTGTGTGCCAGGCACTGCTATTAAAGCCTTTTTCACGCAGCACCTGCTAACCTACTCATAGCCTTTAGAGGCAGATCGTACCATTGCCATTTTATAAGTAAGGAAATTGAACCTCAGAGAGGTGGTATAACTTTTCCAAGGCCACACAGTCAGACAGTGACAGAGCCAAGACTGACCCGCAGGTCCCTGACTCCGCATCCAAACTGTCCCTTCACTTAGGGCATTGCAATGCAGGAAGTGGCGGGGCCCCTGGCAGGACTCCCTCCCCTGCAAAGGATGGCCTCTGGCCCACACTAAAGTCTGGCTCTGATCTCTGCCTTTTGTCTTGCAGGTTCTGAAGCTGCTGCTGGTGGCCTGGGATCGCCGCCTCATCTTTGCCATCGGTACCTCCAGCACGACGGGCGAGTCAGACACCGTCATCTGGAATGAGGTCCACCACAAGACAGAGTTTGGCTCTAATCTCACTGGCCACGGCTACCCAGATGCCAATTACCTGGATAATGTGCTGGCTGAACTGGCTGCCCAGGGCATCTCTGAGGACAGCACTGTCCAGGAGAAGGACTGAGCTGGAAGGGCTTTAGGGGGAAGGAGTTGTGGGGACCACAGAGCAGGAAGTGGGGAGAGTCGAGGTAGAGTTGGTTCCCTGCCCTGCTGACTTCCTCATCTCCCCTCCTGTCCTGCCTCCATCCTTCATCCTTCCTAGCAACAGGAGGGAGCCATAATAAATAAGGGGACATCATTCATAAACTTCATCCATCAAAAAGGGACACGGGATGAAGGCCATCCCTGGTCTGTTCCTATGGAGTTTTTGGTGCTGGGTAGGCAAGAACACCACCCCTCACCCCCTTAAGTGGGGGCCTGGTCAGCACACTTAGGGCACGGGCAGTGCATGGTCACTCCGTACCCAGGCCTCGTGAAGCCTGAGGTCCATTGCCTCCACTGGCTTCTTGCTGCTTCCACTTCCAAACGTGGAATTTCCACTTTTCTCTCCTCCCCTGGAGGCGAGGAGCTCTCACTGTGCAAGGTTGGGGGGCAAAGGGGTGAACCACTAAACCGCTGTGACATCAGAAATCAATGCCTCAGTATAGAGCGAGGAAGCACTTCTTGCCAAGAGGGTCAGGGAAGCAAAGGCCTCTGGGAGCACACTCAGCTCTCACAAGAGTCCATGGCTTCTCCGGGCCTTCCTTCCTCCTCACACCATTGACCTGCCCACAGAGGCATTTGCTTCTCTCACGCAGATGGATGGGCTCTGGGGTTCCTGTCTGGGGGGCATCCCGTGATGCTTCCAGCCACTGCCTGGTCAGACCGGAGCCGGCCTCCCACTCAGCATCTGCACTGTCCTCAGGGAGAGGGGCCCGCGGCCTTCTTCCCAACGCATCCCAGACCAGCTCAAAGATTCCACGAGTCCCATCAAGTCACTGTGAACAGAGCCTGTGCTGGGCTCTGTGCCTCCTGTGCATGTGCGTGTGTGTGGGTGTGGGTGTGAGCACGCGTGTGTGCACGTGCGCACCACTGGTGGAGAGTCCCATCGTGTTCTCACAGTCTGTTTTGCCAGATGTCGAACCCCAGTTCCGAGGGGGATCAGAGAGCCAGGCGGTGGCCCCTTGGCTTCTCCCACCCACTGTCAACCCCTCCCTTAGTAAGCGTGGACCCTGACCGAGTCAGAACAGTGTTTGGGGAGATGTGTAAGGTGGGGGCTGGACCGACCCCTTCTTCTGTGTCTTTCAAGATTGGATTGGAGCCAATCTCCATCCAGCCTTGTTTTTCTGAGAGCTTCGATCTCGGTCGATGCAAATTTGTTCACTAAAGCCCGGGGGTGGTGCTGGGCCTCTCGTCTCCCTCTTCTGTTACAGACTGACCTAGAACATGGAGGGAGCCTCTTTAGCTCATCCACCAGGGTTAGGACTACCTAGTGGTCTAGTCCAACATCTGGGTTGTGTCCCAAGACCCTGCCTATCTCCTCCCCATCGTTCCCCTTGCCTTTGGCTCCTGCTAAGGAATGAATCGAGGGTCAGGGAGGAGAGAAGGGGTATCAAGAAGGGAAACCCAATTCCCCCTTTGAAAGTGGGTTCTTTGAACTATATGTTTGGGGGAAGTTCCTCTGGATACTAATTTGAATTATATACCTCATGTTTTGGGGGTTTGACGTATATATATGCATATATATTTCATAATATTTGGAAGGTTTTTGATGCTAGAAAAATGGAAACAAAAGAACCTTCAAAAATGGTACTTAAATGAGAACCGGAAACCAAGGTTTCCTGAGAGCCGGCTTCGGAACTGCTTGCTCTTAGGTCTGCAGCCGTTTTGCTGTTCTTGTGACCACTGGGTTTACCTGAGCATCACCCAGTTCTTGGGGACACACCGCTGGTGCTGAGCCTCTCCTTCTTTTCCAAATGGCTGTAGGATGAACCGGCTCCAGCAGAGGGAGCTCTGACAGGAACAATTGTGTCTGCCATCTTGGTTCCTGTGGCTCCCATCCGTCGGCAGCCGTGTATCTCACCAGCAAACCTGGAGGTCAGTCCTGAGCTCACTGTGCCACAGAGTGATTTCCTGCCTCAGTCGGGAAAGAAACATCCGAAGTCAATGGAAGAGACGCCCCTGCGGTGTTCAGGGTCACGCCCCGTGCCCTTGCCAGGCTACCATGTAGCGGGGACCAGCAGCGAGCCTCACCGTAGGCCACTACCGTCTCCGCCTTCGCCCTTGTCAAGTCTCTGCTGGGCTTGTCACCCACAGTGATGAGGCATCGGACGGAGGGTCGGTGGGTAGAAACCCAACTGTGCAGGAGGGGGTGGGGAAGGAAGAAGACAGGCTTTGACACCTGGCCGTGAGCCGCGGGGAGAAGCTGATCTCCTGCAGCAGGCCGAGGAAGGTATGGGTGGGAAAGGGGACCCCGAGAGCGACAAGGCAGGCTGTATGCCAGGGCAACACCACTTCGGGAGCAAGTCATCACGGCTTCAAGCCTCTCCCCGGGATGTTGGTTGTGTCTGTGCCCCGGTCCCTTCCTCTCAGAGGATGCTCAGCAGGGGCTACCTCATCCTCATCTTCTTGTGGGACATCTGGGCAGAAGGAATCTTGACCTTCCCTTCTGACACTGTGCCAGCCAGGCATTCCTTTGCTCTTTCTCTTGAGCCAACCTGGAAAGGTACAGTCTCAGGTTCAGCGGCAGCCCTGCCGGCTAAGGCCCTGTGCATCCGCCGCTTTGACAGCAGTGTCCCCACCGGAAGCCCTGCTGAGCTCCCTGGCTTTCCCTTCGTCTTAGCACCAGCAGCCCGGGTCCCCCCTCCCTGAGTCTGCAGGGATGACAGACCCTGTCAGATGCTCATCCCTTAAGGATTAATTGTGTATATGTGGTTGTGTGTGCTTTATGTTTTATCCCCTCCCTCTGTGGTTTTAGACTTGGCGGAAAGTACTTGTCCTGGTATTGCACTATTTTGTGTGCATGAGAAGATGGGGGGAAGGCCCCACGTGGTACAAGAAAGGGTCCTGTCCCCTTTCCTTGTCTGTGGTCACTGGCATTTGAGTGGGGGTGGGTTTCTGGGAGAGGGCAGGTGAATGTCCTGATGTAAATCTTTATAACTGGTGTGTTTTGAAGTCCTTGGTGTTGCTCTGTGAGAGGACATCGCCACCTGGTGCTCATGAGGTGTATGTGCAGAACAATAAATGGCAAATGAACAACCACAAATTGTGAACCTTCTGCTTTCTGTAGGTCAGGGCACCTATCACCAGACATTGGGGTACCTCCCCAAGCCTGTAAGCAACCACAAGCCCTTCTACCGGATGGGGTGGGGGCAGTCCCCTTTCCCTATGCTTTTCACATCTTTTTCACCCACACATTTGACCAAGCGCCCTGACTTGACTTCTTGTTTCTCTAAAGAAAACCAACCACATGACAGGGGAAATAAGTAAATGAACCTGTGGGGAAAAGACCTTCCTAAAAACCCTGAATGTTCACTTAAAGCTCCCTCCACCTGACCACACTAGAGTGTATGTTTCAATAGTTTACAAGCTGTCGTTTTTCAAATAAATGTTTAATATTAGTCATCCCGATATTCACAAGAACACAAGAATAAAATGTAAATGCAAAGCTTCCTTTGTTCCCCAAGCAGGGCTCCATTTCTGCGAGTCCACGGGGTGTAGTTTTCTTGGAAGCCGATTGGCCTCCCGGCAGACCCCAGCCTGAGCCCACCAGCCAGGAAAGCAGGGCCTGGGAGCTCTCCCCTCTGGGTGCTGACTTGCACGCTGTGAACCCCGTGTTCCGACTTCCTCTGGGTGAACAGTCGGACAGAGTAGTCCTTAGGTATGTGTTTTAAATGCACAGTTTTGTTAGTCAAAATATAAGTCTGGAACTTTTTCATTTCAATGGGCAGTTCGTGCATGAAAAGTCTAGAAGCCAACAGCCCTACTTTGTCTCTCTGACTCAGTAATCTTCAAAGAATTCATGGGAAAGTCAGTATTTGCAGAAAAGTGGTTAGCTTGGCTAACACTTACCCACAAAACACCCGGAGGTTTAGAGAAACATTTTAATGCTTAAGAGGCGGGGTTAAGTGAAGGGGTTGGAGAAAATTGGTGTCCCTGGCTGGGCAGTCAGGGGAGGGGGGCTCCAGTTCTGTCACGCTCTTCATCACAGCAGGAGGTGAGGGGGGCCCCTTCCCATCATCCCCCAGGCTGGGGTGCTCCACAGTCCTCAGAAGAAGGACCTTTTGTAAACCTCAGCTCTTGATTGTGAATGTGAACCAGGAGAGGACAAATTGTCCTTCACAGAACATCCCTCACTAATGACATTCAGCTGGGTGAGAAATATCTAACTTTTAAAAATGGTTTGGAGGAACATTAATAGATTCACCCTGGTCATTACAGCTGGGTGAGCTTGGTATTAACACTGGGCAAGGCCCCCAGTGCCAGGTGGCAGTCATGCCTTCCCTGCAGGAAGTCACCTGACGCCTCTTGCGTTTCCTTTAAAAGCATGGATTTGATTATGCTAACCCCCTTTCTGTTGGAAAAAAAGTAAAGGTGAGGTACATAATTGGCGTCTACGCCATTTGGTTTTCAGGAGAATATAAGACTTAGATGCAGGCTTCCTTCGACTTCTTGCTTTATTCCTCGTTTCCCACCCCCAGAAAAATGTAGACTTCTTGTTGGAATGTGGGGAGGGGCAGGGGGATGCACGTGATGGGAGTCAGGAAGGATGATGTCCACTCATGGAAGAAGAAGGGGTTCTACTTTGGTAACTTAGACCAGGAAACTGCAGTGCTTGATCTATTCAAATCGATGCACTTTTTTTTTGCCCCATTTATGACGAGCTAAGAGAAAGAAGCCAGGTAGCTGGTCATAGGTAAGAATTCCAATTTCCCCTGAGCACCAGACTCTTTAACACTTTTTACCCTTTCCTCACTCACTGCTTTCCTACAAATTACCCTTTCTCCCTTGACATCCTGATAGTACTTTATAAGGTAAAATATTTTCTGAGAACTTTATGAATTAGGCCAAATTCCAAGGGTGGTCTGTCTAAGTGAGTCTTAAATTGCGGGGAAGCTGGAAAATATGGGCTTGGTATAAACAACATTTTTTGTACAGAGGATGTTGAGATGACCCAGAGGAAATGACACAGGCCATCAACACTAAGCCCTCAAACTGAAAAGCTGTGGCCACGAAGGACTTCTGTGTCTTCTGGGGTTCTGTCAGCCCCCAGGAA
The DNA here is from genome assembly GCA_028533065.1 of Trachops cirrhosus. Taxonomy (NCBI): domain Eukaryota; kingdom Metazoa; phylum Chordata; class Mammalia; order Chiroptera; family Phyllostomidae; genus Trachops; species Trachops cirrhosus. The sequence goes on along the minus strand of CM052543.1, from coordinate 8,025,176 downwards.
CATGAGATCCAGACAGCTTTAAAAAACAAAACCGTTGGAGGGTAAGCTTTAAAGGCAGAAATTCTTACAGCTCATGAATTGGAAACCATGGCCAACCTCAGATCAAATGCATCATCTCCGAATCCAAACGTCAACATTCCCCCTCCTCCTTTCACACATCTGCCTTCAGGTGAAAATAATTCATGGTTTACATAGAGAAAAGATACCCCTTCATTTTTTTACTCCCCAGGAAGACCCTTGGCTTAGAAAGTTACAACTTCTCCCCACCCCCTACCTCCAAGTTGCCCATGGAGCTCTATTAGTTTCCTGGTCCAGGGACATAAAGAAGTCACAAAGTAATACCCGATTTTGACTGTACTTGCCACTTCGATAGTTAGGAAGCAGAAGTGGAGAGAGAAGGAATGAAAGACATGTTTGAAGCTCCGCCCAGACATGAAGCAGCATCCTGGGACAGATTTAGGCTGGACATTGTCCCTGCTCTTGGTCAGGGGCGTCCCCTGTCTCTGCGGTGCCAGGAGCCACACTCCGCCTCTCATCCTCAATCGCCTGGTATCCCCTCTTCTTGTACTTCCGAGTGCGATAGATGACCAGGGCAATGAGAACTGCTAGGACGGTGGTGACCCCCACTGTGACGCCAGCGGCCTCTCCCCCTGACAAGCCACCATTCCCGTGGATGACCTTCATGGCCCGGCGCAGCTCTACCGGCTCTCCCAACCTCCACTGGTTGGTCTGGGGGTCTTTAATCCAGGAGCTTGAAGTCTCGGTATTAGTCACTATGACAGTGTTGGTGGCAGCCTGACTCATGAGGGGTGGCCGGGTATAAGGCGGGAGCCTGGCGGAGGGCAAAGCCCCTCCTGTAAAGAGCCCAGACTTGACACAGTAGGACACTTGGCACCCGTCGCTGATGAAGGCCAGGTGTTGGCTGAAACCCCCAGGGCACTTTTTCAGAGCAGGTGCCCCTAAGTCTTTGGATATGGCAGAATCCACCAAGGGGTTCCCAACTGCACAGCTAAAGAACCCACCAAAGGGGACCGAAAACCTGTATCCCAGCTCATAGTCCTGAGAGGCACATACCTTGAGGCTTTCAAAGAGTCTTAATGGAAAGTAGCCAGCTGGACATGACTGTGCATTTGTCAAAGGGTTAATGCTCTTACCACTGAAGAGGCCCCCGAAAAGCAGTCCTGAGTATTCTGGTACTTGGTCACTGGCCACACACCAAAAAGCCTTAAATTCAGCCTTTGCCACTCGGAATACATCTTCACACACTGTCTTGCAGAAGACAAGGAGGGTGCACTTCTGTACGCACTCCAGGCCATTGTAACCCTCCTCGTGGATCTGGGTTAGGAGGTGTACTGGGGAGTAGCCAGAGGGGCAGGAGAAATCACCAGTGAGTGGATTCTTCTGCTGCAAGTTTTGGCAGGCTTGGACAGCCCCATTCCCTGACAGCTGGGTGCACTCCTGATAAACCCCACCAAAGGAGAAGTTGGTCATTTTCCCCTCGCAAGAGCCGTCATCAGTGTTGGCCTGAAAATTGAAGTTGGGCGAATTGAGATCTGTGCATCCAGGGTAGGTGTTGAAGGTGTAGTAGCGTCTCACAGCAGTTTCCACCGTCTTAGACAACTTCTTCACCAAGGGCCCTGGCAAGTCGGGCAGCATGTCAGGGTTGATGAAGAAATGCAGAGGCAGGCCCGTGCGGTCTATGGCCACCAGGTTGTTGGCGATGCCCTGTTGCCAGGTCTGGAGGGTGATGCCTGGGTAAAAAGGAACCCCTCCAATGCTTTGCACCCTGGAGTTGGTTCTGTTGGAAAGGTAGCTCTTGGTAAAGGCATTCTGTGAGGTGTAGTTCTCCTCAAATTTGAAGTTCACGACATCAAAGAAGACAGCTCCAGCAGATGCAGTCACAGCGCTACGGCTGCTCTGGCTGTCCTGGAGGAAGGAGGACCTGATGTGGTCCTCCTGCATGAGAACCGCCCCGGCATCCACACTGGTGACAACGTGGGTGCCATAGTTGAGGACCAGGAGCTCTGCCAAGTAGGTGGCCATCCGCGTCTGGTTGTTCTCCAGACGGTCAGAGATGTCCATGAGCAACTTCTTAAACCCCCAGTTTAGTTTTGAAACTGGATTGATTTTGACTGTGTAGATCAGGTTTCTTACCTGAACCTGAGTGGTTATAGCTTGGTCCTTCACTTGAAGGGTCTTCATCCTCTGGAAGTCCAGGGAGAACTTGCCGTTGACTTTGGAAAAAAGGGAGGAGAGCTCCGTGTTGATAGAGTTGGAAGTGCTGCTCTGGTAATTCACCCAGGACTCCAGGATTTCTGAGTTCATCTCCAGGTTGCTCTGTTTCTGGGGGATGGTGAAGATTTCATTGGGGATGATGTACTGTCCATCCTCTGTGGTCCTGCATTTGGTGTAAGTCAAGTCCATCACCTGTCCCATGTCCACATTCCGCAGATTATCCCAGCCCCCTCCAGGTAAAACTTCCAGAACTGGTAGTTTTAAGGCATTCTTGCATGTTTGAGATCCAGCCTCATCTGTCTCTCCCAGAAGTTTGCCCATTTTAGCCCATGCTACCACTGCCCAGAAGAAGATGGTACCCCTAAAACTGTTCATGGTTCAGACAGCCCCAGCCACAAGCCAGCCCTAAGTAGCAGCCAGCGAGCTCTGTGCAAACTAAACCAATGGGAAAGAAAGCAGTTGCTGAAACTACAAAAAAAAACATAGTTCTCCTAAAGTCACCAGTTCCTCTTTAGACTAATCTAATTGCAAAATGGGGAAATGAGAGTTGATGGAATGTTATGGTCCATCAGGACTTTTGAAAAATCATGGTGTACTAGATATCCTTAACAGTTAACTCTCCTAACTGCCCCCACTGCCCCCGAGCTGGTTACGCTGCAGCACTGGAGGATGCTCAGAAGTGTTCCCCCCCACAAACCCTCCGCCCATGAAAGCAAGCTTTGGTCTTGCTTTCTATTCACTCTCTTGATGTTTCAAATTTTTTTCTCACTGTTCTTTCCTGGAACTCCAATAATAGTTTCTTCCTACTGTAAATGCAGAGGTAAATGGCAGCACCACCCTTGCTGAGACACCTTACCTCTGCCATACCTAGACTAGAGGTAGGTCAAGGCCTGGGTTTTCCCTTCACCTGAGGGTGAAGGTTGTTCCCACAGAAGAAAAGAGTGAAAATCTTAGACAAAAGTCCTGTGGGAGTTCATTGTGATAAATCCTAGTAGTCTCGGCTTTGGAGGTGGCCCTATCTGGGGCAGAGTTGAAGGGATCTGAAGAGGATTCCACTTACTATAAGCTGGGAACCTCAGTTGGCATTACCTTTAGCATTCAGAGTGAGGGGTCCCTGCATTCTTATTTCTTTTCATATTGCAGTGTTTAAACAGAGAGCAAATCACACTATGATCTAGATTTCAATTTAGCAAAAGCAGACAGCGGCCAAAGAATATTTGTATGTACACAGCTATACACCACACGTGTGTGTACCTAGCAATGATTTGGTACCTGGTCTTATACCTGTCATTCCATTGTTATGTGCATAAAAAAGAATGTGGCTCTTCATTACTCAATTTTTTAAAAAAATATGGCAATTCATTTGTTATATCATTAGAACATAATTTCATAATTTTTTTAGTGTACTAATGCTAGGGCATTAGAGTCCATAATTTAGAATAGTGTTTCCAGGTTCATTGATGGAGAACCAGAGTTAATCAAGCCCTGTCAACTCTGGGATGACTAGCATGCATCTTAGTACATCTAGTGGTAGCCAGGGAATCCAGAGGAGTTAATGGACTTCCCAGTGTACTTTCATGGCTCCCTAAATCAGACCGTGAAACAGACACAGTGCCAAGGTTGAAAAAGTTATGCTCCAATTCATAGGTATCACTACACTAGCATCTGTATGCACCTGGAAAGACTGTTTCAAAAAAAAAATTACTTCAGACTTCCAGATGCAACTGGCAGTGTTTTCAGAAATTATGAGGCCAGTTGCCTGCTTTCACAGGGTGAACACACCAGTTATTATTAAAATGACAATTGTATTGTGTTCTGTATACCTAGAAATAGACATTCTGGGTCTATTCATGGTGTGTTATGCTTCGGGGAATTCACTTACACCCAGGACGATTAATTTATGAGCCAGTGTCCAGTATGTACTTGGTCAGAGAAGCAAGCCTCTGCACAGGATGTTCTGGTTAATTTACAAATGTATTATAAATTTATAGCTAAGTAGAATAATCCAAGAATTAGAAAAATTAGAGTGGAATGTCCTTTCATACTTCCAATAAGTCTGTTGAAATATCCACACACTTTCCTTTAAACTGTTTACAGGGTTATTTAATCAGAATCAGAAAACTCAGAGTTTTCAAGACATGGTCACAAATTTTCTACTTTTTATTTTCCCTTTAATAAAGCCTATTGAGAACTCACTCTTCTGCAGTGAGAACATAAGCAAGGTGAGTATCAACAATTCTATGTTCAGGTGTTCCTATATCCTGAAACACCCAACCATTGTCATAGTTTTGGACACCCTTCCTCTTCATTTTGATCATAGAAAAAATTGAAAATAGCTAGAAGAGCCAATAAGTGTGAAATTGTATTGCATCCCTATGACAAAATATTTTACAGACATCATAGTTCAATATTCAAACAATTTTAAGAATGTGAGAATTCTTATGCCATGGTGTTAAATGAAAAAGGTATGATATATGTTCAACATGACCTCTACTATGTATAAATATATAGCTATAGATATAGATATAGATAGAGATATAGATATAGATATAGATAGATATACAACAACCCATGGACAGTAGTTATATCTGGTTGGTAAGTTGTGTGGACCCTGAGAAGAAAGAACAATTTGACATGGTCCCCAAGAAGGGGTGTATCTGCTCAGGAGGACTCCCCATGGTCAACTGAAAGCCCCAGTTTTATGAATAATAGAGTCTAGTGGCCATTTACTGACAGGGGCTTCACATGTACTCAGTACTCCAGGAAGAAACTCAGACTGGACCTTTGGCTTCCCACACTCTGCCCTACTTATTTACACCATCTGAGTCAGCCACTGCAGGGAAGTCCTGATTTCGTTTTTCTGCCACTGGATTGAGACGTGCTAGTCCAATCAGAACTATCAAGTTATATCCAAGCAGAACTATGCAAGTCATTTGCATCTGTACCAGCCAATCAAAACTGCATGATTGAGACCAATCAGAACTATATAATTTGGATACCTCATTTACAGAAACTGACCTAATTGACAAGAAGGGGATCTTTCTCTATAAAAGGTGGTCTCCCCTTTGTCTCAGTGGAACACAATTTAGATTGTTTAGACTGTACCTGAATCTGTGCCTCCCAGGCTACAGCTCTTTTTGCCTGAAATAAATGCTTTTAATTTTTTATTACAGTCTAAAATTAATTTTGGTTTATAGTTGTATGCATTATTTAAGTTTTTTCCTCTTTCCTGTACTTTTTGAGTTTTCCACAGTGGGCGTGTCTTTACTCATTTGACAAATTTTTATTACGAGTCTACTAAGTACCAAACACAGGGATGGGTACTGAGTAATCAGGACTTTTGTACTCAGGAAAATAACTAACATATACACGTTTTAAAAATGAAAGAAGTTATTTCTGGAATTTCCATATACCTGAAATGATCCAAAGCCTGTCACTATGATTGCTGAGCTCAAGGAAGTTCTCTTTTCAGTTCCCAGGAGACAATGAAAAGAGAAGTGCAAGTGATGGGAATTTCAGCTCAACTTAAATTTGCATGCCAGCCCCAGCCGTTGCTGCTCATAATGGCCAAGGGTGAGGAAGCAGCCCACGTGAGTTTGACCCATGGACCAGAGCCTTACACCCTCACTTCTTTCTTGCTTTTCTCTGCTCACCAGCAATTTCCTCTACTTTTTTTCCTGTGCTGAAGAGCATATGCAATCACATAAATTCTCTAGATGACCACACTCAACGACCTCTTTCTAAAAACTGCAACTTTGGTCTCTAAAAGAAAAAGCCAACTTTTCTACAAAAGGTTATCCATCTGTGTTGCAGAAAAGCAATTTCACTTCCTCCACAAAGAGGCAAGAGGGAAGTCCCATGTCTGCTTTCTTTCTCAGTCTGAGTGCATGCAACCTTCTGGCCTCATCCCACACAAAGCCAAGCCATGATTCAGGCCTGAGGTTCAGTTCTGTGTGGGCTTGGAGCTGGTCCAGGTGTTTCCTACCTCCACATTTCACCTGTGGTCTGAAATGGTGCGTGTGTGGCGTTGAGGGGGAGTCTGACTGTGTTTGCAGGGACCATTTTTTTCTTATTTTAAACAAGAATCTAGGAAACA
>CM052543.1:8002814-8018745 GCA_028533065.1 Trachops cirrhosus | reverse complement strand
TAAGCGCGGGCCTGTGAACCAAGAGATCACGGTTCGATTCCCAGTCAGGGCACATGCCTGGGTTGCAGGCCAGTTCCCAGCAGGGAATGCACAGGAAGCAACCATACATTGATATTTCTCTCCCTCTCTCCTTCCCTTCCCCTCTGAAGATAAATAAATAAAATCTTTAAAAAAAAAAAAAAAAAAAAAAAAAAAAAAGAATCTAGGAAACAAATCTGAAAACTCACAGTCAAGTAATTGCTAAATGGATCACGGTGCTATGACTTTTATAGACTCTGGAATAAACTTGGTCCTAGAAAATCGTGGAGGTATCAGTCAAACAAAATGACAATATTTTCTTTTCTGAACTGTTGATTCCTACTCTGGTGTTGTTAGAGTTGCTTTGTCAGCTTCTTCTCTTCAAAGACTGTTTTTCCCATCAGGATTTTTTCTGTCTTGACCACAAAAATAAGACCATAGTGGTTTCTTGACTCCAATTAATCTTGTGGGTAAAAACAGAAGGCCCATGTGAAATTCTGCATATTCCCATTAAAAGCAAGGCCAAAATTTGGCTGCCTCCAGTCATTTGATTTTTTTTCTTCTACTCATACTTTTCCTTCCCAATTTTCCTAATTCTTTTTCTCTTTATCTACTCTTCCCTTTTTGCTCTCTTTTCTCTTTGCTATTTCCATATTTAGGTTCTGAGGATACAAGTCTGTGATTTGAGGTGATACTCCCATTGCACTAAAGAAGGAAATCCTGATGTGGCAAAGACTCAGTCTTTTTCCCGAGGGTTCTAATTTTACTTATTTTCTTCTCTTTTTTATTTCTTAATTAAATTTCTGGAAGTGACATTGGTTAATAAGGTTATATAGTTTGCAAGTGTACAACTCTATGATACATCATCTATATATACCATCACCCAAAGTCAAAGTCTTCCCTTAAGTTGCCATTTCCACATCATGGCAGACATCACTAATCAGTCACAGCTCTGAGGCTGCCCCAGCTTTCTCAGCACAATTCTCCAGGACATTCTAGTGGAAGCCTGTTTCATCCACCCATTAAATACATACTTATTGAGCAACCGTTATTTGTCAGGCACCCCTAGTAAGTGCCACGTTTGGAGTAGCCAGTGTCAGATGTAATGCTCTTTTAAGAAGAGTCTGGTTGACTGAGTAAGCCCTTGGAGCCACCCCTCCCTTTTCATCTACTCCGCAAGCTGAGCCCCATAGAGACTGAACAGTTAGGGCCAGCCTCCCCCCCATCTGCCTTGAGATTTCCTAATGACATCAGCCGAGTCATCAGTATGAAGAGTGTCTGCTGTATTCTCCTTCAGCTGAAAGCAGCTTGTCATGGAGGGCTTCGCACACAACAGGACTGGGAACAACATGGGATTTCTCTGATATCCTCGTTGCTCAGTCCCCGTGTCTCTCCTACCATGAAACTTCCTCTCTGAGGATGATTTGAGCAAAAGAAGTAACTGAACGGCACATGACCGCTCTGGGCTAACTGCTGGCATGTTTCATGTTTCCATATTTGTTTCATTGTTGGGCAACACAAAACCAATCTAACACTCAACTTTTCCCTTTTCAGATGAATGCTGAGCAGAGACAAAGTAAAAAATGCCACCATTTTTCTACCTAAAATAATCACATATAGGTTAAAGTTACAAAGAACTGTGTTAGGTGAGGTGATTCTTTCAGAGTTATGTGTAGTTGGGAGCTTTGCGTCCTCCACTGAAATGTTCCTATTTTCTCTATTTTTTTCTTTTTTGGTGATCTAAACACAAAATTAAGAGCATGGACTGGGTTATGGGTCTATTTGGTTTCTAGACTTTGTTGTGCTTTGTATAATTACTTAAAATATCTCAGTGATGAAACTGATAAATGTGGATGTGAAATAAAGGTTTCAGAATTAAAGTACAGGCCTTGGCTGGTGTGGATCAGTAGATTGAGTGCTGACCTGTGAATCAAAGTGTCACTAGTTCGATTCCCAGTCAGGGCATATGCCTAGGTTGCAGGCCCAGTCCCTGGTCGGGGAGTGTGTGAGAGGCAACCACACACTGATGTTTCCCTGCCTCTCTTTTTCCCTTCCTTCCCCTCTGTCTAAAAATAAAAAAATAAAATCTAAAAAAATCCATTTATTAAAAAAGAAAGAAATATAGGCAACCTCCTGGCTCCATATGTGACTCCGAGGAAGTTCTGGAGTCTCCCTAAGACTCCATGTTCTCATGGAGGGGTCCAAGAGGGTTCAGTGCCATTTGCTTGGCTCTCAGCAGGCTTTCAGTCACTTCCTCTGTTGCCCACGAGCAAATTGGGCCCTTTTGGTGCTGATTCCTGGGTGTACGTTCTAGGGCCCCGTGGGTCCCTCCAATGGACTCTCCTGGGATTCTGGGAATTTCTCCCACCGCCTCAATCCCTGCAGGTTTTTTCAGTCAGAGATTTTGAGGCTTTATTTCCCTGCACCGGAACCCTGTGTTGCTTGGTCTGTCTCACTTCCCAGTTGTTCCTCCAGGTTTATATGCATGCAAATGTGGGACTGCCTGGCCCACCAGCTGCCGCCTCGCCCACCCAATTCTCCCACCATGCCGCAAGTCCTTTCCTCCCAGCTGCCTATCTCCGCCTCTCCTACCAGTCTGGGTGAATATTTCTTCTTTAACTCCTTGGTTGTCAGACTTCCATACAGGTTGATTTTCTGGCAGTTATGTTTATTTTTTGTTTTTAAATTCGTTGTTGTCCTTCTTTTGGTTGTGGGACGAAGCAAAGTGTATCTACCTACATCTCCTTCTTGGCCAGAAGTCTCTCCCAAATTTTTATCTACCACACATAGGTATAAGACCAGCTGGTTCTGCCTCCCCGCCCCTCCTACCAGTCTGGAAGGACGTGGTTTCTTTAATTCCTTAGTTTTCAGACTTCCATTCAACTTGATTTCTGAATGTTCTGAGTGATGGTTGTTCTATATTTTAGTTGTAATTTTGATGTGGTTCTGCAAAAAGGCAAGCCATGTCTGCCTATGCCGCTGTCTTGACTGGGAGTCCTTTAACTGTATATTTTAATGAACTTTTTGTTTGATTCACTCCTCTGGTAAACTATCAGAGAATTTGTTCTTGTGGGAAAAGGGTGCGTCTTTGCTTCATCATTGAATTACCAGCATCTAGGGCAGTATCTGGTATACAGCAGAGGCCCAATCAATTGAATTAAGCAGACAAAGCTGGCAATATTTCTCAAACATGTCCTTGAAAAATCAGGCCATGACTGGTCAGGAATGAACACGCAGGCTGGAAAAACAATATTATAGAAATTTTGTTTCAATTTACTTCAATATTTTTGAGCACTTATTGGGTCTAATTTGTGCTCTTCATACTTCATATTACAAAATAATTTGGTTTTCTGGTGTACAATTGTATCTCGGGTGAATCTCTGAGATGGTGGGAGCCTAATGTCTTGCATAATAAATGGCTTACATGTAAAATCACAGAGGGAAGGCTAATATGTGCCAAGAGCTTTTGCCTTATTTCTTTCTGGTTTTGTATTTTATTTAGGACTCTGGCCCTGCAAGACTGAACCCACATACATTCCCAGGCCCACACTGGTTCCCATCCCTGCCAAATATCTGCAGCTAGTGAGGCTGGTCTACAGGTACCGGGTCCCTTTCCCTACACAGCGTGCAGGCAGGGCTTGACAGGAGGTGAGGCAAGGTTCAGAGGAAGGAGGAACTCTCACAAAAATAAACTCCCTCCCAATGTCTGTCTGGAAAAATACTTCCCTATCCAATCCAATTGGATTCTGATGATCTTTCCATCATGCAGACAGTCAGGATAAGGACTAAGGAAAGCAGAGGAAGAACAAGAAAGACAGGTCAGCATAATGCAAAAAGAAGATAAGAGAGGTTTATATAAAAATTCTAGTTATCAGAGAGCCATATCTGAGCTTCGCTAATAAGAACTAGGGCCCTGGTTCTGGGGGTTCCAGGGTCCTGAGTAGGCCTTGCTGTCCCTCTTCTCCTGGTTCCTCTCTCAAAACTAGGTTTTCATTTCTAACTTGGGAAATGAGGGCAGCACAGGACAGTAAAAGTGACACAGGGCTAGAATTCTGGAAACTTGGTTCTATTCCTCATTCTGCTACTAATCTGCAGGTGACCTTAGACAAGTCACTTCCCCTCTCTGAGTCTCTGTTTCCTCTTCTGTAAGAAGTTGCTGAGATCCTTTCCAGCATCTGCATGATGCATGCTCCATGCCTCTACAATCCAATTACAGCCTGCAAAGCTATGGCTGAGATCTTTTACTTAAAAATTCTAAGAGTATTCTATTCCACCCTGGTCAGGGCATGCACTTTTTCCCAGTGGTGTCCTGCTGATACCTCCTCTTGTTGACTTGTTTCCTTGCCTGGTTTGTAGTTTTTGACTCTTGAGTTCCTTTTCCCTTGGGGTTGGCTGTGGGAAGCTGGTTGGCTCTGGTTCATGAGGTTATTCCTCCAAAATAATTTTAAATGTTTCTCTGCTGAGTTCTCATGCTCCTACTGGACTAATTTATGCTAATTTCTTGGGTTGGCGTCCACATGAATTAAAATCTCACATCTGTGTGAACACCAGACTGGGGTTCTTATAACTCTTGGAAGATGGCAAGCCTCCTTGCCATTTTCCACAAGTTTTTCTCACCTGTACGTGGTGGCTGAGACAGCCCCTCCTGACTCCCAGGACAGTTCCAGCCACCCTTGAGCACGGCACACAGGACAGGTGGCCTGGATCCCCCCCACAGCCCTTGAAGCCCCAGTACACTGTGATGAGGTTTACATCAGGCCCGGAAAGCCCCTTAGCCAAGGGGCTTCGGCTCCCACTCACTGCTCTGATTCTGCGTTCTTGCTTTCTAGGCACTCAAAGAGGCCCCTTTCTTGGTTCTGAGCTTGAATCTTTGTATTCAGAGAAATGTGTCTGCGCTAGTGTCCAAGGGGGAGGAGCATCTTCCATGCATCAGCTCAACCAGCCAAATTCTCTTTTGTTATGGTTATCTTGTACACTTAACTTTTTCAGACCTATAATGAGTACCTACAGGTGTATTGTGGTATCAGGATTGGGGGAAACAAACTTTCCTCCCATCACACTTCCTCCTCCCGATACAAGAACACCTCCACTGGAGTCGGACACTCTCCTTCCCACAGGGCACTCTCAGGCTCCGCTGTGATCTGCCTTTCTCTCCCCCAGCACCCCCGTGCAAAGTGGAGAACTGCAGTTCTCATGAGGTGACCAGGGCAGAACTTTCCCTGAGAGCAGGGAGAGGGAGAGAGCAGCTGGGTAGTGCACAGAGATGGAGAGAGGGAAAGACGAAGAAAGCCGAGGTCCTGGGTGGAGAGAGGTCTGAGACTGACTGCACTAGCAGGCGGGCATTAACAGGAACCAAGTGCTCCCTCTCTCCCCTTCACCACTATGGTGTGTGTGTGCGAGTGTGAGTGTGTGAATGTGCCTCTCTGGGTGTATGTGTTTGCATGTGCATCAGCGTGTGTTCGTGTGTGTATGTATGAGTGAGTGTGAGAGTGTGTGTGTGGAGAAAAGCGCAGAGTGAAGGCACGAGACATCAGGAGGCCTGGGTTTGACTCCTGGCCTCGTCCCTTTCTTGCAAATTGTTTTACTCTGAACTTTCATTTCCTCATTCACAAAATTAGACAATTTTATTAAATTTGCAGATTATAAACCTAATTTTAGCAGTGGAACCTTTATTTTTTTAATTATATTTTATGTTTATGCTATTACAGTTATCCCCACTTTTCCCCCCTTTGCCCACCTCCATCCAGCACCCCTACCCACCCCCTCAGGCAATCCCCACACCATCGTCCACATCCTTGAGTCATGCATATATGTTCTTTGGTTAATTCTTTCATCCAGCGCCCCCAACCCCTCTTACAGTTGTCAGTCTGTTCCATGGATCTATGCCTCTGATTCTATTTTGTTCGTTACTTATTTTGTTCATTAGATTCCACATATAAGTGAGATCCTGTGGTATTTGTCCTTCACTGGTTGGCTTTTTTCACTTAGCAGAGCAGTCTCCAGGTCCACCCATGCTGTCCCAAAAGGTAAAAGTCATAAAAAGCCTTCTTTTTTATGGCCACATAGTAGTCCACTGTGTAAATGTACCACAGCTTTTTTTTACTCACTCACCTACCTACTTATGGGCACTTAAACAGGAGCCTTTCTTTTCTTTTTTTATTATTATAATTGTTCTATTATTTTTAGTATTGAGATTCTTTTTTTAAAATATATTTTATTGATTATGCTATTACAGTTGACCCATTACCCCCACTTCATTCCCCTCCACCCTGAACACCCTCTCCCACCCACATTTCCCCCTTCAGTTTATGTTCATGTGTCATAAGTTCTTTAGCTTCTACATTTCCCATACTATTCTTGCCCTCCCCATCTATTTTCTATCTACCTTCATTGCTACTTATTCTCCATATCTTTTCCCCCTCTCTCCTCCTCCCACTCCCCTGTTGCTAACCTTCCATGTGATCTCCATTTCTGTGGTTCTGTTCCTGTTCTAGTTGTTTGCTTAGTTGGTTTTTGTTTTTGTTTTAGGTGTGGTTGTTAATAATTGTGAGTTTGCTGTCTTTTTACTATACATGCTTTTTATCTTCTTTTTCTTAGATAAGTCCCTTTAACATTTCATAAAATAAGAGCTTGGTGATGATGAACTCCTTGAACTTGACCTTATATGAGAAGCACTTTACCTGCCCTTCCATTCTAAATGATAGCTTTGCTGGATAGAGCATTCTGGGATGTAGGTCCTTGCCTTTCATGACTTGAAATACTTCTTTCCAGCCCCTTCTTGCCTGCAAGGTCTCTTTTGAGAAATCAGCAGACAGTCTGATGGGAACTCCTCTGTAGGTAACTGTCTCCTTTTCTCTTGCTGCTTTTAAGATTCTCTCCTTCTCTTTAATCTTGGGTGATGTAATTATGATGTGCCTTGGTGTGTTCCTTCTTGGGTCCAATTTCTTTGGGACTCTCTGAGCTTCCTGGACTTCCTAGAAGTTTATTTCCTTTGCCAGCTTGGGAAAGTTCTTTATTATTTGTTCAAATATATTTTCCACTTGTTGCTCTTCCTCTTCTCCTTCTGGCACCCCTATAATTTGGATGTGGGATTGTTTCAATATGTCCTAGAGGTTCCTAAGCTTCTCCTCATTTTTTTGAATTCTTATTTCTTCATTCTTTTCTGATTGTATGTTTTCTTCTTCCTTCTGGTCCACTCCATTGATGTGAGACCCAGCTTTCTTCCCATCACTATTGGTTCCCTGTGCATTTTTCTTCATTTCACTTATTGTAGCCTGCATTTTTTCATCTAATATGTGACCAAAATCAACCAATTCTGTGAGTATCCTGATCACCAGTGCTTTGAACTGTGCATCTGATAGGTTGGCTATCTCTTGGTCGCTTAAAAGTACTGGTTGTGGGGCTTTCAATTCTGTTTGAGCCATCTTTTTTTGTTGTTGTTGTTTTCCTTTGGTGTGGTCGTGCCTGTTACATATGAGGGGCTGAGCCTTAGGTGTTCACCAGGGCGGGGCACCCCAGTCACTGGGTTGTGAGGCTGTATGTGGGGGTGGGGTCCAAGAAGGAACAATGGCACTTGCTCTGCTCTCTATGGGACTTCAGTCCCTTCTGCTGCTTCCCCCAAGCAAACTGGGCCCCTCTGGTGCCAATTCCCATGTGGGAAAGTACCCTGTGGGACTTTCCAAGGACCTCTTCTGTGAGGCTGGGAGTCTCTCCCTGTGCCTCAACCCCCCCACAGGTGTTTTCAATCTGTCCCGAGGCTCTATTTCCCAGCGCTGGGATCCTGGGTTGCGTGCAGTGCCTTGCTTCACAGTCGCTGCCTCACTGGGTCTGCTGGTTGCCACCCCTCGGCCAGGGTCTGCCAGCCACCGCTTTCAAGCTCAGGGTCCACCGGCTGCGGTCTTGTGCTCCTTGGATGCCTTACACGCCCAGTCCCAACGCTCTCTGCTCTCCGCGCCAGGCTGCCCAACTCCGCCCCTCCTACTGGTTTGGATGAACAGGTCTATTTTAACTTCTTGGTTGTCCGACTTCCATACAGGTCAGTTTTCTGTCAGTTCTGGTTGTTATTCTGTTTCTAAATTGTTGTTGTCCCTATCTTGGTTGTGCGAGGAGGCGCACAACCTATGCCTCCATCTTGGCCAGAAGCCTTTATTTTCAAACACGAATTTGCTTTGGAAACCAAGATATAAAACACATAACTACAGAGCTGCCTCAGTTTACCTCTTGGAGGAGGTCTGCACAGATCCATGGGTCCCCTAGAACACAGCTCGGATTGCCGCCAATCCATATATATTTTCTACAGTTTCATCCAGTTGAGGCCTTGTAATTATGTTGAGGAGAAAACTTTCCCTAGCCATAAAATTCATGAGACAGCTTAAGTAGCAGGATTTCCCTGAAAACAGGAAGTCAGAGTCACCAAATATGAAGCAAGGGTTTTCAGACCATGTGGCATTCGGCCTTATGGAGCCTTTTACCTCCTTTTGGATTATTTGTTGACAGGCAACGGCCAGCTGTTATACAGTAAATGGAAAGATTGCTGGGCTGGAATGGAGTGACTTCATTAACCAGCTGTGAGTCATTAGCAAATTATTTCACCACTCAGCTTCTATTCCTTGTGAAAAGAGGAGAGCGGGATAGACTAATCACTAGGAGGTCACTGGTAACTCCAAAAGCTTTCTGAGGTATAGTCAAATGGTTAACGTTCTCACATAAATCTGCTGTGCAAATACTACGTGTCAGGCGCCACTTGGTTTGTCGGGGACGTTAGAGTCTACTGGGAAGACAGACATTGAACAAGCTGACGCATTGCACGGAAAGAGAAGTACCGGGTGCTAAGACAACATAGAGGAAAGGCCCAGGGGTCAGGGAGGGCGGTTCTTCGAGAAAAAGAGGGAGGGAGGGAGAGAGGCTGAGAGGGAATTGGGAACACAATAGGGAAGAGGTCTAGGATGACTCCACATTAGGCAGAGAGGTATGATCCGAGCAGAAGTTAAGGACATTGGTGACTTAAAAGAAATATGATAAATTCCCTTTCTAATGCACCAAGCCGGCGGGTAAAGTAAACTCCCAGTCATTTGTATATTCTACTTTGCTCCAAAATGTTGAAGCAAGCAGCATGCAAAGATACATAAAAAATACAAGATAACAGAGTCAAAGAATGGGGAAAAGAAAAAAAGTAGGGGTGCAGACTGGAGCCAGGAATGAGAATAAAAGCACATGCTGGAGTGACCTAAATTCTTGCTATAGTTGGGGCACAAATTTTATTCAAAACTTCTCAGCACCCAATGTAGAAAGACTTCATGTTTCCATGTTTGGTGATACACTTCAACAGGGTCCATGGAACAAATACAGGAGAATTTTTTAGTAATGCTGCTTTAAATAAAGCGCTGTCAACTGATGGTCATTGGTGCCAATTCAGCACCAATAGGAATCCCTATTTGGGGGTGTGGTGAAGAATAAAACTTTATTTGGCACAAACAGCTCAACAGTGGTACAGCACAGCTGTAGAACAGCTCAGTAGTGCTATAGCATGGGGTCAGCCAGTCCTGGGGGCAGCCCCTCCCAGGCTAGACAACCCTGCTCCGCTTCACTCTGCTGCCTGGAGACCTACTTTGCTCCAGCAAGCCTCTTTCAGCTCTAGCCAGGAAAACACAGTCTCAAGACTTCATTGGAAAGTGTGCTGCTCAAGCCAGAGGGGAACTGGCTTATATGGGCAGGAGTCCCTGCCCCCGTTCCCTGATTGGTTCATCCTCATGCAAATGAGGACTCCGAATCTTCACAGTTTGATTGGTCCAAAGACGCTATACTGATTGATCAGAATAGAGCCACTTTGATTGGTCACAGCTAGACATCTCTGATTGGATGAGAAGCCTCAATCTTATTGGTTGAAACAGGATTCCAAGAAACCTTTTTAAGGGCTGGCTCAGCTGGCAGGAGCACAGTGGGGGTCGACAGTTCAGTGGTAGCTTCTCCATGAAGTGCAGTTTGCTGAGAGGCCCCTGTGTAGAAATGGCTGCTAGACTCCTTTCTTAAAAAAATTTGAGCCCAGTTAGCCACCAGGAACCTTCTTAGTAGGTGTCTCTTTTTCCCTCAGGGTTCCCAGCTCCTTCTGCTGGTGTGTAACTGAAGTGATGATCTTACTGAAACTAACTCTGTTTGAGAGACGTCTGTTGTCCTTTTTCTTAATACACTTAAATCATGCTTGGCTTGACATAGTAGTTTTGACAGACTTTACTTTAACCTATTTTTATTTTTTAATTTCATTTTTCACTTAGAGTTGACATTCAACATTATTTTGTATTAGTTTCAGGTGTACTAATGTATGTAGCATAGTGGTTAGACAATCATGTGCATTTCAAAGTGGTCCTCCTGATATTTCAAGTACCCACCTGGCACAGTGCATAGTTTTTAATACATTTTTCTTTGTCTCTGGATAATGGCAAGCATTTGTGTGTGAGTATGTACTTTCAGTTAATGGTCTTGTACGCACTCAGGTAGGTACACACTCAGGATCTGAGTGTATGCCTTATGAATATTTCTTAACCTCCTTCCTGAGCTTCATGTAATCCACCTCTTAGATAAAAGTGGTGAAAACCCCTATCTCATCGTGTGGTTGTGAGAACTAAAAACAAAAAGCATGTATGTAAAGAGTCTTTATGTAGGACATTGCATGTAAATAAGAACAATAAACAACCCTATCCAGCAGGGTGATTTCAAGGATTAAAAGAATATATACAGCACAAGGCAAAAGTAAGTTTACAGTTGTTCATATGGAAAACAATACAATAACTGATAAATAATACAAGAGTCAACTCTGTGTTTTGCGTTCTCACAACTGTAAACCTACTTTGCCCCACCCTGTGTGAAGAGACCATTAGATAGGCTAAAAAGTAAGTTTGGATGATACTATCCTTCATCAAGGGTATGAGGAGATAGGTGCCCTCACACACTGCTGGCAGGAGCGTCCACTGGTAGGCACTTTAGAGAAATTGACAATGTCTATATAGATTTTAAAGTACCCATATACTATAAGCAGCAATTCAACTTCTTGGTTTCTACCATAAGCATTGCATATTAGCATGAAGAAGGATGTACAGACATGCATATTGCAACACTGTTTGTAATTAACCAGCAAAACTTGAAACTAAGTCGTTTCCATCAATGCCCGTCAATGGAGGAAGAAGTACATAAGTTCTGGTGTATCTGTTCTGTGAGACAATTAAAAAGACTGAGACAGGTTGATACGTTTAGCATGGAAAGAGCTCCAAGAAATATGTTAACTTTTTAAAAAGCAAGGTATAAATGAACATTCAATACAATACCATTTATGTAAATACACACAGAGCCGCATAAAGCAATATTTTTGATTGGTACATATGTGAGTATTTATATGCAAAAAAGATGTCAATTTATATACCAACATAAATAGTTGTTACCCCTCAGGGAGTCCAGGATGAAATTGAAGTTGCGGGTTATGGTCAAAAGAGAAATTTTCTTATGTGTAATTTTTTAATTTATCAAGGAATCTGTGCTAATGTTAAAGAATTAAAATACATTTTTTTAAAATCACTGGGCACAGTGCCTGGCATATAAAAAACATTCAGTGTTTATTCCCTTCCTTGGCATAAAATCTCTAAATTATCTGCCAAGTGAATTTGGATTTGTTTTTATTCATTGATTAAACAAATACTTATTACGCACACAATTTGTCCCAGTCACGTCCCATGTTTTGGGGAAACAGTAGAGAACAGTTTAGACAAGGATGTTAGCAACTTAGGAAGGAGACCGATAACTATGAGGAGGAGACACAGTACAGCGACTCTCACCCCAGTGGTCAGAGCACAAACCAAATAACAGCACGAAGTGGAAACAGGACTGAGGCAGAATGGTTACACAGCCAAAGTAGACGTGACCTCGGGATGGCTACCATGATTCACCAGGACTTGTATACACACTGAAGAAGCAGAACTTCAGAAATGTTTGTCCTTTCCTCAAGAACCATCTTGTAAAACAGAATCAGACAATTTAGGAGTCACATTCAATTCTGCTACAAACACTTGCAACTTGGTTGTCCTATTTCAGTTCATGACTTGGTTAACCTCAGATCGTGCCCTTTCTCACACCGTGGGCCCTTCTGAAATAATGCATGAAGATGAAAGCAAGGACGTCAGAACCATGAGGCAAGCTAAGCTCAGATTCCAGGGATACAGGAGACAGAATCCAACTCTAGCATATGAGGTAGAAAGGAATTGGGGATGGGGTGAGGACAATAAGTGGGTCATATATCCACATAAGGCCAAGAGTGAGAACTGACCTAGGAAGCAGATATGGAATCAAAGTTTCTAGGGGAAGCATCTCTTTCTTGACTGTTCCTTAAACCAGGAAGTCCCACTCAGTCACTAGGAGGTTCAGGCATGAAAATTAACCTTATGACACTCTATTCTGTAGGTCTTCTCACTGTGACTTTGCAGCGTTGTTATCAGCTGGGTTTGGCTCCTGTTTCTGGCCCCAGGAGACATTATGATTCCAAATGTGTGATCCTTGGCTCTTCTCAGACCTGGTTTCCAGGTGCCCCATTGCTCTCCCAGCTCCGAGTAACCATCGCTGAACCCAACTCAATTAGGCTTCTCAAGTTTTAATCCAGAGCCAGCTTTCCTGGTCAGCATCAACCCTTGAATAAGTGTGAATCCATGGCAAGAAAAACATAAAAGTTGTCCCGAATGGTGAATGGATTGACACGAGCAGTGTACTATTGTAAAAATTTCTCAATCAGATGCTTGTGGTCCTAGGGCCATGTCCAGTTAGTTCTAAGGCATGGTCTCCTGAACCCACCATCTGGAGCCATAAAGCTAAGGAACATTATGAAAAAGCACATTTATCTTCTGTTGCAGACAACCCAAATTAAAACCCTATTGATCCGTGACAAGTAAAGGGAAGAAAACAAGCTGCTGTTGAACCTAACTATACAGGAGGCATGTAGGTTGAGGGTCTTATTCAAAATAGCTTCTTTAATTTATTATTCAGAGTCTGTGAATCACTTATTATTGTATTATGCCTATTTACATACAGCAAAACTTAAGACTTTTTAACTCAAGGAACTAAAAGACACATAAAAGACATCTGCTTCTTCCTCTCCTTGAGTTTTTTCAATGCATCTTTGATTTCCTTGTTTCGCAAACTATATATGATAGGGTTCAGCATGGGAATCACAGCTCCATAGAGCATGGACACCACCTTATCTTGGTCCTGTGAGTATCCAGCACTAGAATGAAGGTATGAGAAGAGACCAGAGCTATAAAAGAGAATTACTGTGGTCAGATGAGAGGCACAGGTGTTGAAAGCCTTCATCCGCCCTTGGGTTGAATGGATCTTCATAATAGCAGTAATGATGTAGCCATAAGAAACCAGAACAACAAGAGCTGATGTCCCACCGACTGCACACACAACAAGAAAGTTCACTACCTGGCTGAGGAAGGTACTAGAACAAGACAAGACCAGTAGGGGTGGCAGGTCACAGAAAAAGTGGTTAATGACTCGTGGCCCACAGAAATGGAGCTGGAATATGGAAGTGGTTTGGACCAATCCTGTGAGAAATCCACCAGCGTAAGCTGTTATGGCCATCCCCACACAGAGGGTGGGTGACATGATGGTGGTGTAGAGCAGAGGGTTGGAGATGGCAGCATACCGGTCATATGCCATGGCTGCCAGGAGACAGCACTCAGTGCCTCCCATCCCGATGAAGAAGAAAAACTGAACAGCACAACCCACAAAGGAGATGGTCTTCTGGTCTTTGAAGAAGTCACAGAGCATCTTAGGGGCTACAGAGGAGGTGTATGAGATGTCGACAAAGGACAAGTTACCAAGGAAGAAATACATGGGGGAGTGGAGTTGCGACTCCATCCTGATCAGGACAATAAGACCCAGGTTCCAAGCCAGTGTCATGAAATAGATCCCCAGGAACAACACAAAGAGGAAAATCTGCAGCTCTGGATGCTCTGAAAATCCCAAGAGGATGAAATTGGTCATCATGCTGATATTCCTTCCCATGGACTTATGTCCTCTTTCTGCTGCCTTCAGAGCCCCAACGAGGGATTCCTGTGGCCATGAAGATCCAGGTGAGGAAACCATTTCATTGTGTCATGGAATCATGAACTCCCCGAGTCAGAAGAGACTGGGAGGTAAACATCCTACCTCTATCTGATTCAGAATTCCCCTCTACCACATTCATTGGGTCTTTCACGGGGTTCATAATCACCCTTGTCTTGATGCATTTTTTTATGGAAAAGTGACATGTCCCAGAATAGTCTGACATTTTTGCATTATCTGGGTCATCACCTTCATTGTCAATGTCACCACTGTACCAAAGGAAGTTATTAATAGAACCTGGACTACATACCCCCTTTTTTTCAGTTGCTCCACGTGTTGTAGTTGACTTACTGAGCCACTTGGATTTATCCTAAATACTCTTTTTTTTTTAAGAAAAATAAATATGGCAAGAATTTAAATGCCCAGTGAGGCAATTATATTTTTCTTGTCATCATAGTTCTATATGGAATCAAGGTGTTCTTCCTTTTTAAAGCAATAGAGTGAGGCATACTTAGAGGTGTGAAAAACTGACTAAAATTCCCTTTAAAGATTACAGAAAGGAGTAAAAAAAAATGTCAAGACTGAAATGCTAATGCTCATTTTGCACAAATACTATCAACTTATCAAACACATTGCACCATGTGCTTTTGGAGCTAAATGCAGATGATGTAGAAAGTAATAAAACATTACTATTTAGTTCAATATATCCCTCATAATGCATCACGCAGACAGAAAACAAACAAATCACAGCACAGTGGGGTGGGGCTCCCTGGATCCAGGACATAGCAGGTGGAGCCTTCCAAGAGAAGGAGGAGTCCACCAATGAGTAAGGGGTTACCAGGATGAACATTTGGTCTGCGAGGGAGTTGGGAGGTGGTTGGTTCAGATAGCTTCACATTAAAGATGTAAAAAGCTCGAGAGAGCATAGTGTTTGAAGAACCTTAAACACCTCAGGGTGGCGGGAGCACAGGAGCATTAAGAGAAGATAACAGAAGTCTGGTTTTGAGAGACAGTGGGAGGTGGACAGATTGTGAAAGAGCTCCAAAAGCAGAGATGGCAAGGATGTTTGTTTAACTGTTTCATATGTGTGTAACTGCATATACTGTGTATATAATTGTGTATAATCTCCATATAATTGCATATGCTGCATATTTAATTGCATATATCTGTGTGCCCATTTATATTTAATTTCAACCTCCTCTCCACTTTTAGACCTTGGTCCCCCTTTACCCTGCCCTGTTCTTTTAATAATACCACCTTCCACCATTGCATATAATTAATTGGTTTGTTGATTATTGATTGTCTCCCTCCACTAGAATGTAATAAGTAAGCTTAATGAAGACCAGGATTTATAGGAATTTTTGTCTCCTTTGTTTTAAAGTATCCCAAGCACCTCAACCAGTGTCTGGCACATACTAGGTGCTCAATAAATATTTATTGAATGAATATTATGTTAGAGAGTTTGACATTTCTCCTACGGACAAGAAAAGCTTTGTTTCTGTTGGTTTTTTACATTTTACTTGCTTCTTTGTAAACAGGGAACTAGGCGTCGAGGATGGGTTTAACAATATAACAGAGAGCAAAGTAGAAGTGGAGAAGCTGTGTAAAAGACTGATGGGGGTGCAAGAGACTGACAAGGAAGATTAGAAAGTTGCTTCAAAAGCCAGGAAGAGTTGGTGGGATTGCAGACTGGTACGACCACTGTGGAAAACAGTATGGAACTTCCTCAGAAAACTAAAAATGGACCTGCCCTTTGATCCAGCAATTCCACCACTGGGACTATATCCTAAGATCCCGAAACACCATTCCAAAACAACCTATGCACCCCAAC
>CM052543.1:7967778-8002188 GCA_028533065.1 Trachops cirrhosus | reverse complement strand
TTCTGCGAGCAATATCTGAGATTTTCCTGACTATGTTCTCCTCTAGGACTTTAATGGTGTCACGGTTTATATTTAAGTCTTTTATCCACCTTGAATTTATTTTTGTGTATGGTGTAAGTTGGTGCTCGAGTTTCATTTTTTCTCATGTAGCTGTCCAGTTCTCCCAACACCATTTGTTGAAGAGGCTATTGTTACTCCATTTTATGTTGCTGCCCTGTTTGTCAAATATTAATTGACCATAGAGATTTGGGTTTATTTCTGGGCTCTCTGTTCTGTTCCATTGGTTGATGTTCCTGTTTGTACAAGCTGTGTTCCAGTACCAAGCTGTTTTGATTACAGTGGCCTTGTAATATAGTTTAGTATCAGGTATTGTGATCCCTCCTACTTTACACTTCTTTCTCAAAATTGCAGCAGCTATTCGGGGTCGTTTATAATTCCATATAAATTTTTGAAGTGTTTGTTCTATGTCTGTGAAATATGCCATTGGTACTTTAATAGGTATTGCATTGAATGTGTAGATTGCTTTAGGTAGTATGGACATTTTGATAATGTTAATTCCTCCAATCCATGAACACGGTATATGTTTCCATTTATTTGTGTCCTCCTTGATTTCTTTCTTCAGTGCTATGTAGTTTTCTGAATATAGGTCTTTTACCTCCAAAAGAGAGCATTCTTAAACACACTTTCAGATGAGAAAATGGAATTTTGGAGAGGTGTCTGTCAGAAAGATTGTGGCAAGAATAGAGCTTGTCTTCAGGCCTTCCAGAATCTAAAGTCCATGCTCAGCCCTCTACACCCCACTGTCAACCACAAGGATGTGACAAATGGGTGGCAATGGGGGAAGGAGGAAAATCACTTGATAGACCTCACTTTTCCAAAGACCAAGGTGCAGGGTATTTTTAAAAAATAATCCTTTGCTGTTTGACTAGGGCTAGATTTCCCTCATGTACATGTTTGTTTATGATTTATCAATATCCAACTTGGAAAGACTTGAGTTCTATTTGTGTCTCTTAGGGAGGGACATGCAAGGAACAGAGGGAACTGGGCATTGTTCAAACCCACAAGACACTGTGGCTTCTTTCAAGTGTTTGAGAAAGATGGCAGCCACACCCTGTTGATGTTGGCAGCCCTTCAACTTGCATCCAGATGGGAAAAATCTGCAGTTTCCCTTCTCCACTCCCAAACCCCACCCACTTCTCTCCTACCAGGGCCATAGCCTCTTTCCCCAGATTCCCAGTTCTTGGCATTATGCCAACATTCTTGGGTCTCTCTAAGGCTTGAAATAGAAGAAAGGATCACTATGGCCAGTGAAGTAGTTTGTATGTAATTAACCTGTGCTAGATTAAAAATAATAATAATAAAAACAGGATAAACCTCTTGTTTCTTACTCCTTATTGCAGGGCGAAGAATGTAAAGATAGGATGCTGCAAGATTGGGATGTTTTTTAAATCCCTCCCTCTCTCTTTCCCTCACTCCATTCCTTCCTTCTCCCCAAGGCAAAATTTCAGAAAAGACTCTTTTCCTTTCATATTTGCAGAATGTAAACATCATCAGGACAATAAATGAGGCCTCCTGACGTCTCCACCCTAACTCCTTTTTGTCAGGCAGTTTTAACATAATTGTTCATGATCTTCCAAATCTTCTATCAGGTTTTTTTTCCTTCAGACTCCCTTCAGTACAACTCTTTCTCCTATACATGTAGATGGACCTCCCTTAAGCACAGATCCAGTCATGTCATTCCTGTCTTGAGAATATTCATTAGTTTGTCATGGCTCATTAATAGCCTGATGGCATCCAAATTCCTTATCCTGATCCTCAAAGCACCACCCAGTGATGCTTATGAACATGGCATGGAACTCAAAAACAACACACAAAAAAATGAACAAAAGGACATTGGATGTGGCAAGAAGGAAGGAAAGTGAAATCTTCCCAGCAAAGTTTCAATAGTGCATCCCAGATGGGGTATCTGGAGTGGTGTTCAGGGGGAGACTGGAGAAAGTGAGATGCCAGTTTAGCAGTGAAAGAAAAGAAGGAAGTGGAAAAGTAGGTACAGCATCTGGAGATGGCAGGTGAAAGAATTCTCAAGGTCTGGAGCCTGAAGGAAAGGCCATGGAGAGACATGCTGTGAAGCAGAGGTTCTCAGTCAAGGCTGCCCACCAGAGCACAACCAGTCATTGGTAGAACCAGAGTTTCAGCCTGTGCCTCTAATCTCCAGGGACAAAGGAAGACTGTGTGAGAACACAGAGGCAAGCAGTAATGGGAAAAAGAAGGAACCCAGAATCAGGAAAGGAGGGGCTTCAAATGGGAGGGAGTGGCAGAGAGGGCAAAATTACAGGACTTCATATTTTTGCTTAAAGTTAGTCTTCTCTGTCTTTGCAAAGGGTTGTTTTTAGCTTATTGAAAATGACATAGAAGTGTATTTATTTTCCTGGATCCAGTGTAAATGAAGAAAGTGTTCTCTGAAATTTGTTCTCAGTCTTAGAATAGATTTATATACCAGCATGGAAAAAAAACCTAGAAAATAGTTGCCCAATCACACATGTTGGACAGATGTGGCCCTCCACACACAGTGTCTATTGTCTATTTTTTATAGAGATTCTGGTACTTCAGTCCTGTTCAGGGTGATGGGAAGGTAGAACCTCTTCTAGGAAGCCTCATTGCTGTCCTGCTAGGAGAACCCTCTCAAAGCCTTTCATACAGAAGAAGCCTTTCTGAGACCAGGAATACTGACAAGCATGGAGCCAATGGGAATCATGCATCTAATTAACTCTTATGCATTGCAACACAGAGTTGTCCCTTAAAACAGACCTGAAAATGATCCAGAGCTGATGTGACTTGGAACATGTACAACCACCCTGAACTTGCTTGATCTTAAATGTAGCATTTTGTCAGCAGGGCTCAATTCCAAGGCAAAGAGGCAGCTGTGGTTGGAGGCAGGAAATGAGGTTGATAAATGTTCATTGGAGAGGGCTATCCAGCTGGATACCAGATGGTGGAAAAGGCCTTGTGTATGAGAAGCCAGATGAATTGGGGACACATCATTTTATGTGGACGTTGATAGTGTAGGGAAGGAAGAGAGGAAGAAAGGAGAAGACAGCTATGGGTTGTCAAGTATCCGTTTATTTTACTGAATCATTAATTCATCTTGAAAATCTAAAATCAGTCTTGAAATTCTCTCTGTCAAATATGGCAGCTAGAAAGATGAGGGGCAGGGGAGCCAACAGCTTCTGTCTGTGCAATGCCCATGCAATATCTTTGATTAAGGTCTCAAGATATCATTTGCTCAAGCTGATCACCAATGGGTTTGGGAAATCAGCTTCAAGACCAGATTTCAAGCTCAATAATACAGGAACTAATTCTGGGTTGACTTTACCTCACTGTGATTACTTCACTCCTCTCTATGCTTCTCAAGTCAATATTTATTTGGCCCTGTTTATTTAAGGGCAACAAGAAAGATAAATCAGATGGTTTAAAAGTTAATGCCCCTCCAAATTCCCTAGCTGCACACTGTCTCAACCTCTATACTCCCACTGACTTCAAATCCTGTGCTGCCCCACTCACATGATTTGACAGCCCCATCCCACACCTCACCATAATGGGAAAGTGATTAATTTTAAAATCTCAAGCTCTCAAATTTACCTTTACCAAAACACAACTCAGTAAATCTGTGCTTGGTAACTTCTTGCCCCTCAGGCCCACCCAAGTTCGTGAGTCCATTACTCTGGCTCTAAGTGGTTCCTACCCTCACCCCTCTTTTCTGGTATATAATTCCCAGACTTAGGTTGTTGATGGGATCAGCTGTTTAAATGTGGTCTCCAGTCCAACAAAGTCATGTACTACTGTATAAAATCCTTCCTGAGCTTTGTGTTGATTCCATTATATTCCTCACAGCCACCCCAAGATAACCTTTCTATTTTTAAAAAATTTACTGTTGTTCAGTTATAGTTGTCCTGAGTTTTTCCCCATTGCTCTCCCCTGCCCCATCCCCCCACACTCCCACAGTCAAACCTGCCCACCATCATCAGTGCCCATGAGTCCTCTACTCATGTTCCTTTGCTTTCCCCTTCCCCTTCTTTCCCCTATTATCCCCCACCCCCGTCCCCTGGGGTCACTGTCAGATTGTTCTTTATTTCCAAGTCTTTGGTTTTATTTTGCTCATTTGTTTGTTTGATTGCATAACCTTCCTTGACACCCTCAACTGGATATGATTTCTCTCTCTTCTGAACTCTCATAGCTTCCAGATATGACTCAGATAACAGTTATTCATCTATTTGTATTACTTCTCTTTGAGGTCTTTTAGGGTTTTCATTTCTTATCCATCTCTGTGTCCTAGTGCCTGGCATCAAATAGATAGATACTCAGTGACCATTTCCTGAACCAAATAGGACAACTCTTCTACAAAGGAACTTAAAATGAATAGCTCTATCAGGATATTAACTGCAAAAGTCCAGAAGTGGATAGTTGTATAGAGAAGCAAATTAAAATGTGCAATGAGAATATTAGTTTCCTGTTGCTGCATAATGAATCAGTACAAATATAGCAGCATGGAACAACAAACATCTCAGTTCTCTAGGTCAGAGGTCTGAACACATGTAACTGTGTTCTCTGATTACTGTCTTCCTCCTGAACAGGGTAAGGAAGGATATCAGGGTCATCAATCTCCACCTCCCTCTTCAAGCAAAATGTGGCCTTTTTTTTTTGCAACTTATGAGGTAGGGAGGGGGGAAACTATAATGTTCCTTTTGTAGATGAGTGATAGGTTGAAATTACTTAGAAAGAGCATGTTGCTCACTTCAAAGAGGGATTTTCTCACAATCAGAATTTTTTAATCTTTATCCAAAGATAAAAAGGACTGAAAAAAGTTGTGAACCCTCTAGATGAAGAAGTATATTGAAAAGTATTCTTATTGCCTGGGCACAAAGGAGAGCTGGATGCATTCAGTGTCTCTCAGATATGCATGCCAAAATATTTGAAGCATTAATCACAGCTGAAGTGGCAATTGTGGGAAAAGGAGTATCCTGCATAGACCACTGTGGGAGAGGTGTTAACAGTCCTTCCCCTTGAGTGATCCAGATATACTTGCAAGCCTTGTCCCTCATCTGATGCTCGTTTGCTAGGTCACCTTAGCAAGTGTGAGCTGAGGTCCTATTTCTTCATCTATAAGATGAGGGGCTCGTAGTCAAGCTGCCGTGAAGACCCATGTTTGTGAATATAAACTGAAGAGTTACACATGCTAATTTCATTATCATCACTATCACCAGCCACATCCATCTACTGCACGCCTTGTCTGTGTTAACTTCTCAGTTACTCTAGTCTTGTGATGGGTCTCCCTCTACTGGTTAATAAAAGACTATCAGGATTTCACATTTTGGTGTTTCATGATAAAAAAATACACTTATATGAGATGTTGTTACATTTTATTTACCACTTAATATTAATTGGTTAATTTGGTCATCTTTGTAGCCATGTAATATATTCCTGACAATCCATATATAATTCTAATTAGTCAAGTCAAGCCATATTTCAAAAGCATAAGGAGAAATGGCTGTTTCAAGGAAATCTATGGTAAACCTCTTCATTTCTAATTCTGACCAAAGTGGCTGCTGTCCTCTCCTTTTCTTTGTTCTGCATTTGGCTCAGTCCTGTTCCAAGAACACTTATTTGTCCAATAAATGTCATGTTGATGAATGATCTATCTGGACCATGTCATGGTGCTACAGGTGGGGCAATTGCAATAATACGGACAGTAAGATCTGGAAACAGCACAAGTGCCCATCAGTAGATGAGTAGATTAAAAAGCTGTGGTATATTTACACAATGGAATACTAGGCAAGTGTAAAAAGGAACTATTACTCTTTGTGACAGCATGAATGGAACTGGAGACTATTATGCTAAGTAAAATAAGCCAGTCAGAGAAAGACCAATACCATATGATTTCACTTATATGTGGAATCTAATGAACAAAATAAACTGACAAACAAAATAGGACCAGAGGCATGGATATATGGAACAGAGAGATCTCAGATGGGAGGGGAGAGGGTGGGACTGGAAAAGATTAGCCAAGGAACAAGTAGGCATACAACATGGCCACTGACAACAACAATATGCTAAAGGCCAGTGGGGTGTGGGGGCTGGGTGGAGGAGGCAGTTCAGGGAGGCAGTGGGGACATCTGTGATAGTGTCAACAATTTTTAAAAAAGAATCCTGGCCTAATGGTCAGTTCTGGCAGAACCTGAGATCCAAGACTGTGCAAGGCTATGAAAAAGTCAAAGAAAAATAATGAAGAAGCTTGCTGGTTTCCTGACAGCCTTGGCCAGCACTCATATCTCAGGTTCTTGAAATAGTATATGTTAGGTTGGGATGGAATATTGAGGGGTAGGGATGGAATATTGAGGGGAAGGAACACAGCACCACTACTAGCTGCAACAATACTTGTGAATTTCTTGGCCTGTTAATGTATTGGGTCACAAATGATGAAGGGTGGGCACTTTGAGCTTCCATATACTTCTTGTTCATTTTGCTTATCCCTGTGCTAGTTGTGGGTTTCCAGAAGAAAAGTATAGAACTGTAATTCCACAATTAGAAGACTTGCGGGTCAATGTTTTAGTTGATACTTTTCCTACCCGGGGCATCTGAGGTAAATTCCAAAATTAGTAACATCAAGAGAAGATTCTCTTCTTCCATCTGTTTAGGGCATCTTTGATTTCCTTGTTCCTCAGGCTGTAGATCAATGGATTTAGCATGGGGATTACAATAGTGTATAAGACTGATGCCAACTTGTTTTGGCTCTGGGAATCACCAGACTTAGGAGACATATAAACGAAGATACCTGAGCCAAAGAAGAGGCTGACTGCAGTCAGGTGAGAAGCACAGGTGTTGAAGGCCTTGGACCTGCCTTCAGCTGAAGTGATCTTCAGAATTGTGGCAACGATATAACCATAGGATATCATAATAACCAGGACAGATGTGAGCCCAAAGATCACTGTGAGCACAGAAATCAGGACATGGAAAAAAAAGGTGTCAGAGCAGGATAGGAGTAGCAGTTGGGGCACGTCACAAAAGAAATGGTTGATGATATTTGGCCCACAGAAATGCAGCTGAAGTAAGGCACACAGTTGGATAGATGAGCCAAAGAATCCAGTTATGCAAGATCCTGCCACCATCTGCACACAGAGTGTGGGGGACATAATGGCTGTGTAGAGCAAAGGATTGCAAATGGCAACGTATCGATCATAAGCCATGGCTACCAGGAGACAGCATTCAGTCAGACCCAGGCTAGACATGAAGAAGTATTGCGTGGTGCACCCCATAAAGGAGATGAATGTATGGGTCTTGAAGAAGTCTGAGAGCATCCTGGGGGCAACAGTAGAAATATAGCAGATGTCCACCAAGGACAGGTTACTGAGGAAAAAGTACATAGGTGTGTGCAGATGGGGGTCCATCTTGATGAGTGTGATGAGGCCCACATTCCAGGACACTGTCATCAGGTAGATCCCTAGGAATATTGAAAAAAGGACAATGGTGAGCTTTGGAAATTCAGAGAATCCCAAGAGAATGAACTTCGTAATCATGGTACTGTTCCTTCTCCCAGTCATTGCATTGATGATTCTAGGATCTGTAAGGAGAGAAGAGAATGAATCTCTTTAAGTCAGTTGCTAACTCAGTTTCTAGTGAAATAAACCACCTTCTACCCACACTGAACACAGACTCAAGAAAAATATTGAGCCATTTTAGATGAACTAACCTTGGTTAACTTTGCTTCTAAATAACTATAATGGTTTTGTGCATCAATTTTCCCACATGTAAAAGAGGATGATTACACTTCTCATTATTAACCCATTGGGCTCTCAAAGTACAAAAGAAAGTATATTAACATTTAGAACACCGTTCTCAAAAAATGCTTTGGAAGTTTCAGGATGTTATCAGTGGAGCTATAACTCCTGTGTATAGCTTAGTGACTGAGGCCTTATAGCTGCTTTCAAACTGTGGCTCTGCTCTCTGTGAGCTTTTTGACTCTAAACAGGTTGTCTGAGATCCTTCTGCCTGTTACTTTATCTTTAAAATAGGGATAATAATAATAGAACCTATTCATAGGGTTCCCTTGAGGTTAAATTAGTTCTATTATGTACAGTGCCTACCATGCATATAGTATTATATGAAGTAGTGTCACTAGGAGATATCTTTCTAATCCAATTGTGAAGTACTCTGTTGGTGTGTGAAAAACTTTTAAAGTTTAAATATTAAAGAGTTGGTCATACAGACAACAGTCTCAGACTACAGGATGATTAAGTTATAAATCAATAATGAATAGGTAATTAAAAACATCATACTTGGAAATGAATTACAATATGTATTTCTAAAGTATTCACAGGTCAGATAATAAATTATAACAGAAATTATAAAACACTTAAATATAGTGGGGCATACTATTTATCAAATTTTATGGATTTTTAAATTGAAATGTAATTGACATATAAACATTGTACAAGTTTAAGGTATACATATAATGCATTGATTTGATACATTTATATATTGCAATATGATTTTCATCATAGGTTTAACTAATACTTCTATCACACTATATAATTATTTCTTTATTTCTGAGAACACAACAAATCTTGTAGATTTAACTAAAAATTATGTAGAGAGATAATAGTTGTCTTAAATGCATATAAAAGATTAAAAAATGATTTAATTGCAATTCTCAGACAGTTAGGAAAGAACAGATAGTTTTTAAATTATGTATAATTTCAAAATTATACAAGAAAATCAAAGTTGATTCCTGATATATCTGATGACACCAAGCCAAAACAAAAAAATTTAGAACAATGGAAAAGGAGATATAGTTCTAGATCCTGAATATGTTATAGAGATAATAAGAGGATACTCTAAACAATTTTATGTCAATAAATTTTTAAATTTAAATAAAATGTACAGATTTCTCGGAAAATGTAAATTGCCAAAACTGACTAATGTAAGAATAGAAAATCTGGATATTCTATAAACACTAAAAAAGTTGAATCAGTAATAAAAATCTTCCTGTGCAGAAAATTATAGGCCCAAAATATTTTATCAGCAAGTTGAACCAAG
The DNA here is from genome assembly GCA_028533065.1 of Trachops cirrhosus. Taxonomy (NCBI): domain Eukaryota; kingdom Metazoa; phylum Chordata; class Mammalia; order Chiroptera; family Phyllostomidae; genus Trachops; species Trachops cirrhosus. The sequence continues at coordinate 7,993,098 of CM052543.1, read as the reverse complement.
AATTTAAGGAAAATAATAATTCTAATCATACATAAAATTTTCAGAGTATGGAAATTTGGAATGATTTCCAACTGTTTTTGTGGGACTATGATTTAATGCCAAAAAGGGAATAATAAAGGAATATTATAACCATACTCACTTATGAACTTAATAGTTAGAAACATCTTAAACATTTAAATGTTTAACTATTCTAGCTATTTTGGCAAACTGAACCTGAGAGTATATAAAAATAATTCAACATTATAAACAAGTTGGGTTTATTCCAGAAAAGCACGATTGGTTTAATACTAGAAAATCAGTTAATGTAATTTGTCAAATTAAGAAATTAACAAAGGAAGCAATATAATCACCTAAAGAGATAAAAGTAAAAAATTCATTTATGATTTCTTTAAAAATAGCAAAAAATCAAATATTTTAACTTTGTTAAAAATATGTTACAACTAACCTCAATTAATTACATCTTCAATGGTAAAATATTAAAAGCATTATCCTAAGGGTCAAAACAAGGAAAACATTTCTTTATCTTTAAACTAGTTTTAATTGTGTCAAAAAAAACCCTCACCATCAGATATTTTATTATTCTTTTCCTTAAAGAGTCTAGTTAGTACATCAAAAAAAAATTTTAAGAGACAAGAGATGTTGGTGAAGATCAAGAAAAGGGAACCTTTGTACACCGTTGGTGGGAATGTAAAGTGGTGCAGCCACTATGGAAAATAGTATGAAAGTTCCTCAAAAAATTAAAAGTATAGCTACTATATGATCTAGCAATCCCACTTCTGAATTCATATCCAAAGAAAATGAAATCAGGATTTCAAAGAGATACTTTTCCACTCCCATGTTCTTTGCAGCATTGCCCACAATAACCATGATTTAGAAGCAACCTAAACATCCATCAACAGATGAATGGAGAAATAAAATGTGGTGTATACATACAATGGTTTATTATTCAGTCATAGAAATAAAGGAAAACCTGACATTTGGGACAACATTGATGAACCTGGAGAATATTATACTAAGTGAAATAAGTCAGTCATAGAAGGACAAATAGCATATGACTCCACACATATAAGGCATCTAAAGTAGTTGAACCCATGGAAACAGAGGGCAGAATGGTGGGTGCCAGGGGCGGAGAGTGGAGAGCAATGAGGAGCTGTTGTTCGATGAGTATATAGTTCCAGTTACACAAGAGAGATGAGTTCCAGAGACCTACCGCACAACATTGTGCCTATAGTTGACAATACTGTGTTGTACACTTGAAAATGTATCAAGAGAATACATCTCATATTAAGTGTTCTTGCTGCGATAAAACATTTTTATTTTAAAAATTAAAAAAAAGATTCAGATATAAGAATCTAGCTATCTTCTATTAAGCAGCCATTCATGAGATTTTCAAAATCTAAATGCTACCTGTTCGTGAAATATTTTTGTTTTGGAAAATATAGTCATTGACTTGGTGTAGTTATATTACTGAAATGTTTCTTTATGTTAATGCATAATCAGTGAAGTAAATAAATAGCAGAGAACCTGTAAGTGATAATTGGCCAACGTCTATCAATACTGTTTGCTGATGAGAGTTACGCATAAGCATTAACAAACATACACATGGCTATGTTACTACCACATAGCCATGCCCAGAATGGCTATGCCCAGAATGTAACTGAATAATTCATGAGTACTTGCATAGGAAATGGTAATTTCTAGAATTCTGTGGAGAGAGAGAAAATGAAAGATAGACAAAGCAGTGATGTGAGCCCCCTGCATTTTGCCTATTATCCTGCATCTGTTCAAGTTACCCAAATTCATCCAAATGAACTCTTCAATGTCTTGCATCCCTATACTGTTGTAATATGGGGGCAGAGGATGGAATTCCCTGCATGTTTCTCTCTAGTCTTTCTGCAACTCACTCATCCCCACCTGAAAATTATCCCTATAAAACAGCTTCTTAACCATGGCTGGACATTAGAATCATCTAGAGCACTTAAAAAAAACCCATGGATAAGGCTGCATCTCAAACCAATTACATCAGCATCTCTGGGGCTCAGAGCCAGGCCCTTAGAATATTTGGTAAAAGTGCACAAGTGTAGTCACACTTCAGTGTGCATAAGAATCACCCTAAGGGCTTATTAATACACAGGTTTCTGGGCGCTACTTCCAAGAATTTCTGATATAATAGGTCTGGAGTGAAATCTAAGTTTGCATTTGTAACAAGTTCTCAGGTGATGCTGATGCTGCTGGTCCCAACAGTGCACTTGAAGAACCATTGCTCTATAGAATAAATGAGTTAAGTGAGATTTCACTACTAGAGTATAAACAACTGTTTTTGAAAGTCAACAGGATGGGTGGATGTAGCTCACATATTCTAGAGGAGGAACACACTCGTGTGGTATTGAAGGAATACCACAGTCTTTGACAGAATTTAAGATTCAGATAATGCTTCTAACTCATAATGTTATAATTTATTTCTATTAGCTCTTTATGTAGAACTGTGATGGATTTTCTTCATGTTGGAAAGAAATCACACTTGTAGGGCTAAATGAGAATTTTAAGAGATTGTTTCATTCATCAAAATAGCATCATCCCATTTGAGGAGAGGAGGAGTGTATGTGTATTTAAAAAGTCTTCTATATTAGAGCGAGAAGCAGAGTTTGAGTTTCTCTAAGCTAATGGTGTTAAAGTGGGAAAAAATAGTCAGTGTGTCTTGAGCATTACTATTTGTCCTTATGACTTCTGCTGAACCAGCCTCAGGGGCCATGGGATCCAGAAATCCTGAGACAATAAAGATGTTGGGAACTAAAGATGTTGCTTTCAGTAAAGTTGATTTACCATAGGCCTATTATGAAGAAAACATGTTATTGTGATTTGTAATGTTTATAGTGACATATTAGAAACTATTGTCCACTGTAAACTTCTTAAACTAGCAAAGGAAAGGATGTCTTCTTATATTTAATAGTTATTTTCTCTTTATTACTCCTTGAAATTAGAAAGGGAGGGAGGAAGGCAGGAGGGAAGAGAGGAGAATAGAAGAAGGAAAGAAGTCCATATTAAAAATTCAAAGAACAAAACAACCCACTTACAAAGGCAGGGCATGCAGAACAACAATGAGAAACAGTTCATTGCATCTTAAAGTTTGTCATATTTCAGGATTCGATAGAGGATGGGCTAGTTCACTTGCATGTTGTACCATTTAACTTCTAACTATACCCTTACATGATTTAGTCAGATACAAGAAGCTACAACATGGGAATTAATTGTTGAATTTTACTGAGATCCTAAGGCAATATGACATGAGGTATGACATGATTTTATCATTAAAAGGTTAGCATCTGACATGCTTTATTTTTTAATTTAATTGTTCATTCTATTACAGTTGTCCCAATTTTTTCCCTTTTGCCCCCCTCCACCCAGCCCACCCTTGTCACCCACAGTCAATCCCCTCTCTCTTGTCCATGTCCAGGAGTCATTCATACATGTTCTTTGACTAATCTCTTCACCTTCCTTCCACCGTTCCCCCTTCCCTCCTCCCCTCCTCCAGCTATCAGTCTGTTCCATGTTTCCATGTCTCTGGCTCTATTTTTCTCATTAGTTTATTTTGCTCATTAAATATCAGTTATAAGTGAGGTCATATGGTATTTGTGCATCTGACAGGCTTTAAATATCAAATAGACAACTACAACTTTCAGGGTTCAGTATCATAAATATCTACTCTTTTGTTTATCTGTTTTAATAATAGTAATAAATATTTATTGAGCACTTACTGTCTACTCATTTTTTTCTAAAACATACTTTAATCCATTTAATCCTCACAACAACCCAATGATAATACAAGTTACAAAAAGTTATGGAATTTTTCCAGGCTTCCAATGCTAATGAGTGACCGACTTGGGAACCCACTCAGGTAGACTGGCTCCAGAGCTGGACATTTAACAATTACTCTATCTTGCAAATTTACATTAAAAGCTTTTGTCTCTTTCATCTTTATTTTCCTAGTCATTAGCACTGTACTATTTAATTAAATTTTTAGATTGTTTAAAGCTTGAGATTATTTTTAAAGAATAAATAAGAAAAAAATAAGAGTAGGTCAGGGCAAAGGTTACACCGGCTCAGAATCAATTGCAGTTAATGTATGCCACCCTTTTCGTCAACTATTACAATGACTAATATCCCCCAGGTCTGCAATGATGGCAGTCAAGGACAAGTTCTAAAATTTCAAAAAGCTATTAAAATTGTGTACTTATGCAAAATGAGACCATCAAATTTCTTTGGAGTAAAATTACATTAACTCCCTCTGGCTACTCTACTTCAGACTAAGCAAAAGTTTCAACTATCTCTGATGAACATAAATGGGAAAGTAAACGAATTACTGAGAAGCAGAGCATTTTGGCTCCACCATTTACCAACTTTATGATTTTTGGCAAATCATTTCATCTCTATATGGCCCATTTCTTCATCTGTAAGGGAAGAATGATCATCACTTCATAGGACTTTTGTGAAGACCTATTTAAGTATGGTATGTAAAGTATGTAATGGAGTGTTAGTCACATAGTAAGCCATCAAAATAAGAATTATTATATGAATAATGAACAATAATGGTTGTATCATAAAGGTATTTCACTAACTAAAGGTCTTTTACTAGGGAAAAATGGATTATTTGGTGGTAAAAATTTATGATTCCTTGGCCCAATTGGTGAGCTGTCAGCAAACCTCAATGCCCTCCAATCCTCATCCCACCCACTTGCTAATGCCTGAAACTCCATCTTACATGGTTTTATTGTTGTTCAAATACTTTGGTTTCTGTTAAAATTCAAATAATCTTATTGGGATAGGGGAGAGGGAATATGGTTATTGTGAGAAAATAAAATAGTCATTGAATCTGAATGCATGTCTCTGGGTTAAGGGCATAGGAAAACAGGGCTGTAAGAAGAAGGAAGAAAGACAATTGAAGAAAGAAAGCTATTTCTATTTTACCCATCCAGGTATTCTTCTAGATATCCTGACAGGTATGTATTGTAGAAATCTGGGAGGTGCTGCCCCACGCTGCCTTTTGCTGGATCTGAATCTTGACTGCCTCTAGATGTCCAGATGTGCATGTAGTTTTTCCAGGAATTAGAGGATACAGACATCTTATAAGCATTCAGGATGAAGACATTTACTTCCCCTAGGCTCTGGGTCTTTGGCCATGCCTTCTACTAACCACTGATACAAGAGAAGCACTTCCAACTAAAGATTCTCTTAAATGTCTCCTTAGGATCTGTTGTGCAGAGAGATGAGACAATTAACAGAAAGCACCATTTTCAGTTAATTATTCTCTAGAGTGATGGATGGAAAAAAACAAATGGAGAAATGCTCCCAGACGATTCCATTTTTCCACTCTCTCATGTGCCCTCCATGACCTACTTGAATCAAGTTTTGACTTTCCTTTCTAGACTTTTCAGAATCATGACATCTGGGAGGAACTCTCACCACAGGGTCATCATATCATTCATTCTCTAAACTGAGCAACTTTGGTCATGAGAAGGAGAGTTATTAACAACCATGTCAGGACAATAAGCAGAATTGTCCCAAGCAAACCAGGCTGCATGGTCACCCAAAATTTGAGGTCTTTATCAGAACAGTCATTCACTGTGGTTTTGGTGACTATGCGCTTGGGCTCTGGACAGACCTACTTGGGTTGAATTCTGACTTAATTACCTTTGATCCTTTTACTTAATCTCATTGTGCCTTGGTTACTTAGTAAAATGGAGGTGATAGATGCCACAACTACCTAAAAGGGTGATAGTGAACTTAAATGAAATAATGCCTGTCCAGTGCTTGTAAGCACTTATTATTACTAATATTATCATTATTATAATTTCTCCATTTTTCTGCTCATATTTTCAGAAAAGTGGGGTCATATTGATGTCTTTTCCAATTGGGATTGAATCTTTGAGGGGTTCCTAGCAGTCTCTTAGTAATGTCTGTATGGTTCTTCTTGGCTTGGAAACATGGGGACTAAACAAGTTATCTATTTTCCACACACCCAATATGTGATGATGGAACATGGATAGGATAATGGGAATAAGCACAGCTCTTTAGAAAGCAAAAGGAGAGAAGATATATAGCACTCACTGGTCTACAGCAATACCAAAATACTACTAGGCAGATACGAGGAATCCCCACACTGGGAGTGTGGACTATTCTGTAATTAGGTACTGTTTCCATTCTCCCCAGTCCATTATCTTATATGACACGTACTTCTACATTCTGTGAAGTCCTTACTTAGACATGTATCCTTCTTGGCCACATCTGAAGCTCATGAATTCTCCCAAATTGTAGCCCAAACTTCTCCAAGATGTAGTACATTAAAACTGTTTAAAAACCAAAGACGAAGAAAGAAAATCTAAAGCAACAAGTGGAAAAAAAATTCTCACATACAAGAGAATCCACATAAGGCTGTCTGTGTATTTTGCAGCAGAATCTTGGAGGTCAGGAGAGATTGCAATGATATCATCAAGGTGATAAAAGGAAAAAAAAGCCAACCAAAAATGCTTTATCCAGAAGAGTTGTTCTAAAATGAAAGACAAATAAAAACTTATCCAAACAAGCAAAAGCTGAGTGAATACATCATCACTAGATCTGCTGTATAAGAAATGCTGAAAGGAGTTCTTTGAGCTAAAATAAAAGCACACTAATTAGCCACATGAAAACAGATGAGAATATAAACACATTGATAAAGTAAATATATTGACAAAATCAGAATAATGTAATAGTATAATATTGTGGTGTATCAACCACTTTAGTGTAAAGGTTAAAGGACAAAAACATTCAAAATTATCTATAGCTACAATAATTTGATAAGGAATATACAATATAAAAATAGGAATATTATAATATCAAGCCATAAAGTGAAGGGAGAGGGGATAAAGGGGTAGAGTTTTGTGTGATTGAAGTTATAAGCATGAAGAGTCTGTTTTAACAATAAGATGTTTATGTAAGACACATGATATACACAAAACAAAAACCTACAGTATATATGCAACAGATAAGGAGAAGGGAAACAATGTGTAACACTATGAAAAGTCATCAACTAACAAAAGAACAGACAGAGGAAGAAAAAAGCAAGGGAACTATGAAATAGTCAGTAAACAACAAATTTGCATTAGTGAGTCCTTAAATATCAATAATTACATTTTTGCAATCATTTCCTCCACTTTTTATTTTTTAATTTTTTTTAATATATTTTTTTGATTATGCTATTACAGTTATCCCAATTTATTCCTCTTAGCCCCGGTCCACCCAGGACTCCACATTCCCTCAGGCAACCCCCAAACCATTGTTCATGGCTGTGGCTCATGCACATAAGTTCTTTGGCTACTCCATTTCCTATACCATAATTTACATCCCCTATTCTGTAAGGCTATTCTGTAACTACCTATTTGTACCTCTCAACCCCTCACCTTTTCACCCCTTCCCCCACACTCCCCTCCCATCTGGCAATCTTTTTCTTAAACAAGTCCCTTTAACATTTCATATAATAATGGTTTGGTGATGATGAACTCCTTTAGATTTTTCTTGTCTGGGAAGCTCTCTATCTGCCCTTCCATTCTAAATGAGAGCTTTGCTGGGTAGAGCCATCTTGGCTGTACATCCCTGTGTTTCATGACTTTGAGTATTTCCTGCCAATCCCTTCAAGCCTGAAAAATTTATTTTGAGAAATCAGCTGATAGTCTTAGGGGAACTCCCCTGTAGATAACTAACTGCTTTTCTCTTGCTGCTCTTAAGATTCTCTCTTTATCTTTAGCCTTTGGCCTTGTAAATATGATGTGTCTTGGAGTGGGCCTCTTTGCATCCATCTTGTGTGGGAATTTCTGTGCTTCCTGGACTTGCATGTCTATCTCCTTCACTAAATCAGGGAAGTTTTCTTTCATTGTTTTTTCATATAAATTTCCAATTTCTTACTCTCCCTTCTCTTTCTGGCACCCCTATGATGCAAACGTTGGAATGCTTGAAGTTGTCCCATAGGCTCCTTATACTATCCTTGCTTTTTTGGATCCTTTTTTTCTTCTTGTTGTTCTAATTGGTTGTTTTTTGCTTCCTTATGTTCCAAATCATTGATTTGTTTCTTGGCTTCATCCACTCTACTGTTGTTTCCCTGTAAATTGTTCTTTATTTCAATTAGTGCATCTTTCATTTCTGACTGGATATTTTTATGCTGTTGAGGTCCTCACTAAGTTCCTTGAACAACCTTATAGCCAGTGGTTTTCTTTAAGATTTCATTTATTTATTTTTATAAAGAGAGGAAAGGAGGAAGAAAGAGAAGCATCAATGTGTGGTTGCCTCTTGCACACCCCTAACTGGGGACCTGGCCCACAAACCAGGAATATGACCTGACTGAAAATTGAACTGGCATTCCTTTGTTTCACAGGCTGGCACTAAATCCACTGAGCCACACCAGCCAGGGTATAACCAGTGTTTTGTGCTCTGCATCTGATAGATTGCTTATCTCCATTTTGCTTAGTTCTTTTTCTTGAACTTTGCTCTGCTTTTTCATTTGGACCATGTTTGTCTCCTCATTTTGACAGCTTCCCTGTATTTGTTTCTTTGTATTAGGTCTAGCTGCTATGACTCCCTGTCTCAGTAGCATGGCCTAATGTAGTAGGTGTACTGTGAGGTCCAGTGGCACAGCCCCCCCTATCACCCAAGCTGCATATGTGAGAAGTATCCTTTGTGTGGGCCAAGTACATCCTCCTCTTGTAGTTGAGCCTTGATTGTTGTTGGCAGGTCAATGGGAGGGATTTACCCAGGTCAGTCACCTAAAAGGACTGGCTGTGACCACTGACAACCAACCTCTGCCCTCCAGGAAGGATCAGCTGTGCAGGGGCAGGGTGGTGGTGCTCTGGCATGGTCTGTAGCTGTCCACTGGGTGCACAAGCTCTGGGGTTTCCCAGGTGGTGCAGGCCAAAGTCAGCCCCTACCTGTGTTCTTCCCAGGGTCACCCTGCCTGAGCTGTAAAGCAATCTGAGATGGATGCTACTTGTGCTGGGCTTGGAGATTCACAGGTGAGACTAAGCTGTGAATCTAGGTTGGTTGGTGCTGGTGCTGGGCCTGGAGCCACTTAAGTCATATAGGAGCTAGGGTCTGACTGAGGCCAGCTGTTCCTTGTTTAAGAGGATTTAGGAAGTTGTGATGCATGCGCCAAGACCAGCCATTCATAGGGAAAAGTCACTGTTAACCATTTGGCTGTGCCAGTAAGTTGGGTGGGATGGAGTCTCAGGGGATATCCAGGGTGGGGCCAACAGTGTTAGCCAGGTTAATAGAATCTCAGATATGGCACATACCTGCTAGCTCTGTGGCTCTGTATGGGAAAATTTCAGAAAGGGGACAATGGACTCTGTGCACCTTTCTATCTGAGAGAAAGCTGTCCCCCAGTTCCTGCCTTGATGACAGACATTTCAGTTCCTCCCTGTATCCACTGGTGCCTGTCAAACTGCTACCCCAATGCTGGAGCACAATGGGAATATGTCTGAATAATTCTGTATGTAAATTCTTTAGAAGGAACTGCTTGTGCCTCCAGAAGTTTCTTCCACCTACTCAATCCATGCCTCTTTTTGCAGATAGGAATTTTGGGGACCTATCTCCCTGGCACTGGAACCCAGGGCTGGGGAACCTAGTGTGGAGCTGGGACTCCTCACTCCTAAGGTATCCTTCCTGAATTTTTATCCACCACATGTTGGTGTGGGACCAGCCTATTCCATAACTCTGCTCCTCCTACCAGTCTGGATGGATGTGGTTTCTTTAATTCCATAGTTGTCAGACTTCCATTCAACTCAATTTCTGATGATTCTGGGTGATGGTTGTTCTATATTGTAGTTGTAATTGTGATGTGGTTTTGTGAGAAGGTGAGCTGTGTTCACCTATGCTGCCAGCTTGACCCGAAGTTGAATTGAATTCTCCTTCCTTGTGTTTTAATGTTTATATTTCAATTTCTGTAACTGGAGGGAGGAGAGTGTGATGATGGGGTACCAACTTCAAGGTACTAATTTCTATATAATGAGTGTAGGCCAACATAATATTGTCCTACATTTTTTACCTCGATGTTGTTTTATAAAATAATTAACAGTACAGTTTTACAAAATGCTATTCATAAAGATCTACAGTACAAGGGACACTAATATATCTATTATCTCTTTTAAAAATATACTATTAAAAATAAAATATGCTATCATTTCATCTTTGAAATTACTTAATTTCCTCCCTCTTCATCTCCCACCACAAATGCAACCACACCCGCCCAAGGAATCTACTTTATAGCAGAGAAGATGCAGCAGTGAGCACATGACCAAGGAATTCACTTGTGCTCTCACACAGCACATCATCCAGAAGCTGCTTAGCTAATTGATGAAATGAACCACTGAAGGGAAGATGCCAAGTCTAAGAAGATAGCATGTGACAATGGGTATCCTCCAGAAAGCTATCATGTATATACTAAATCACAACCATTCTACAGTGCCTTATCCTACATAGGTCTACATGGGTCTGAGAACCAAAAGGTGGAAGTAGAGTATGCATACTTATCATCACTCCTACATGGGATGACTCATTTGGTGATTTTGCACTTCCAGTCCCTATCATTCTGGTTATTGATTCATTTTTGTTTTCTAGTAATTAAGTCAATCTAGGCAACATAGGAAATTCCAGAAAATTATCATCAACTGCTTCCATTTTTATCCTAAGTATTATGTTACTATTTATCAACTCAGGCTGCTATAATGAAATACCACAGACTGGGTAGTTTAAATAATAAAAATTTATTTTCTCACAGTCCTTCAGGCTGGAAGTCTGAGATAAGAGTGCCAACATAGTCATTCTGGTGAAAGTTCTCTTCCTGACTTGCAAATTTAAGAAGATTGAAATCATATCAAGTATCTTTTCTAACCACAATGCTATAAAACTAAAAATCAACAAGAGAAAAGGTGGGAAAATTTTAAACATGTAGAAATGAAACAAAACACTCCTGAACAACCAATGCGTCAAAGGATAAACCTAAAGAGAATTTTTTTTAAATCTTGAAAGAAATGAAATAGAAACAGAACACACCAAAACATATGGAATGGTTTAAAAGCAGTTCTTAGAGGGGAGTTTATGGAGATAGTTGCATATATTAAGAAAAAGAAAAATCTCATATAAACAACCTAAATTTACACTTCAAGGGACCAAAGTAAAATAACAAATTCAAGCTCAAAGTTAGCAGAAGGAACCAAATAACAAAGCTCAGAGCAGAAATCAATGAAAGAGAGGCTTCCAGCCAAGATGGAGGCATAGGTAGAAACACTTCGCTTCACACAACCAAAAGAAGGATAGCAAGCAATTTAAAAACAATAAACAACCAGAAGTGCCAGAAAATAAAACTGCATGGAACTCTGACAACCACGGAGTTAAACATTCATCTAGACAAGTAGGAGGGGCAGAGAGATGAGAGACAGGCAGCCAAGTGGAGAGGACACATGGCAAGGCAGTGGACCCTGGGGCGAGGCGGGGCTAGCTGAACAGGAGACTAAAGGCTCAAAACTTCTAGCTGTAAAATACTGTGGGGGTTACAATGGCAGGAGAAACTCCAAGTCTCACAAGAGAGTTCGTTGAAAAGTGGGGCTAGAACCGAGCAAGCAAGAGGCATTATTCCCTCTCTGACCACTCCCCCAGAGACAACACCACAACGCAGCAATTTACCTGCCCTGGTGAATACCTAAGGCCCCGTCCCCTTACAACTTAATAGGTGTGCCAAGACAAAGAAATACGGCCCAAATGAAAGAACAGAGCAAAACTCTAGAGAAAGAGCTAAGCGATGAGGAGATAGCCAGCCTGTCTGCTGTGGAGTTCAAAACACTGGTAATCAAGATGCTCACAGAACTGAATGAGTTTGGTCGAAAAATGAAAGGACAAATGAAGGCTACCCAAAGTGAAAAAAAGGAAAATATTCAGGGAACCAACAGGGGCAGGGAGGAAACCAGGACTCAAATCAACAATTTGGAACAATAGGAAGAAATAAACATCCAACTGGAACAGAATGAAGAAACAAGAATTCAAAAAAATGAAGAGAGGCTTAGGAACCTCTGGGACAACTTTAAACGTTCCAACATCTGAATCATAGGGGTGCCAGAAGGAGAAGAGGAAGAGCAAGAAATGGAAAACTTATCTGAACAAATAATGAAGGAAAACTGCCCCAATCTGGCAAAGGAAATAGACTTCCAGGAAGTCCAGGAAGCCCAGAGAGTCTCAAACAAATTGGACCCAAGGAGAAACACACCAAGGCACATCATAATTACCAAAGATTAAAGATAAAGAGTGAATCTTAAAAGTAGCAAGAGGAAAGGAAAGAATTACATACAAAGTAGTGCCTATAAAACTATCAGCTGATTTCTCAAAGGAAACCTTGCAGCCAAGAAGGGGCTGGAAAGAAGTATTCAAAGTCATGAAAGGCAAGGACCTACATCCAAGATTACTCTATCCAGCAAAGCTCTCATTTAGAATGGAAGGGCAGAGAAAGTGCTTCCCAGATAAGGTCAAGTTAAAGGAGTTCATCAACACCAAGCCCTTGTATGAAATGTTAAAGGGACTTATCTAAGAAAAAGAAGATGATCAAAAATATGGACAGTAAAATGACAACAAATTCACAATTATCAACAACTGAACATAAAACAAAAACAAAAACAAACTAAGCAAACAAGTAGAACGGGAACAGAACCACAGAAATGGAGATCACATGGAAGTTATCAGTGGGGAGGGGGGAGGGGAATGGGGGAAAAGGTACAGGGAATAAGTAGCATAAATGGTAGGTACAAAATAGACAGGGGGAGGTTAAGAATAGTACAAGAAATGTAGAAGCCAAAGAATTTATATATACATCAAAGTGGGGGAGGGGAATAGGGATGAAAAGGGGGTTCAGGGCAGAGGGAATAAGGGGGGGGAATGGGGCAACTGTAATAGCACAATCAATAAAATACATTTTAAAAAAAGAAAAAGAAAAGAAAGCAAAAAAACAACCAATCAGAACAACGAGAAGGAAAAAGAATCCAAAAAAACAAGGATAGTGTAAGGAGCCTATGGGACAACTTCAAGCATTCCAACGTTTGCATCATAGGGGTGCCAGAAAGAGAAGGGAAAGAGTAAGAAATTGGAAATTTATATGAAAAAACAATGAAAGAAAACTTCCCTGATTTAGTGAAGGAGATAGACATGCAAGTCCAGGAAGCACAGAAATTCCCACACAAGATGGATGCAAAGAGGTCCACTCCAAGACACATCATATTTACAAGGCCAAAGGCTAAAGATAAAGAAAGAATCTTAAGAGTAGCAAGAGAAAAGCAGTTAGTTATCTACAGGGGAGTTTCCCTAAGACTATCAGCTGATTTCTCAAAATAAATTTTTCAGGCTTGAAGGGATAGGCAGGAAATATTCAAAGTCATGAAACACAGGGATGTACAGCCAAGATGGCTCTACCCAGCAAAGCTCTCATTTAGAATGGACGGGCAGATAGAGAGCTTCCCAGACAAGAAAAATCTAAAGGAGTTCATCATCACCAAACCATTATTATATGAAATGTTAAAGGGACTTGTTTAAGAAAAAGATTGCCAGATGGGAGGGGAGTGTGGGGGAAGGGGTGAAGAGGTGAGGGGTTGAGAGGTACAAATAGGTAGTTACAGAATAGCCATGGGGATGTAAATTATGGTATAGGAAATGGAGTAGCCAAAGAACTTATGTGCATGAGCCACAGCCATGAACAATGTTGTGGGGATTGCCTGAGGCAATAGGAGTTGCTGGGTGGAGGAGGGCAAGAGGGATGTATTGGGACAACTGTAGTAGCATAATCAGTAAAAAAATAATTTAGAAAAAGAAAAAGTGGCTCCTTTGAGAGATTTCATCAATAGCCCATCCTAACATTTACTTAGTGTACTTTATTTTAAAGTTCAACATATTTGTACACCAGGAAAGAAAACTGAAGGGCTTTCCTTATCAGGACTGATACAGACAGGATTACTCTCAGGAGACTAAGTATTTATTCTTAGCTGGTGGTTTCTCACTTCCTCTAGATCCTGACATGTTAACCAAAACTGCATTGGACACACTCAATTCAAGAACAAGGTCCTCCGCAGTCCTCTGCAGGCTGCTCAGATTTGCCTTTGTAGTTGAAACAAATCAGATAGTATAGGTCCCTCAAAAACAGCCCACAGCTCTTCCCCTGGATATGTGTTCTCTCAACTTAAACACTAATCAAACGAGTCAGAGGTCACCAGCACCCACTTTATGCTGAAGGTTATTACACAGCCTACATTCTTAGATCATCTTTCAACAAATCTTTGCTTTTCAGGCTAAATGAGTTGCCAAGGAAGCAACCCCTTATAAAACTTAGACTTCGGGGGCAATGATATGAAACTACAATATTCATAAATCTTCAAAGTTCCTCCTGGAACTTGCCTTGGCCTTGACATTCCTTAGAACAGAGCCCTTAATGACACACCTAAGAGTTCTGAAAAGCTTTACTCTCCTGTGACCCAACTGCTTTTACTTTGTGCCAAGGTGTTCAGAAATGGCCAACAGATATTTCCACTTTGAGCCTCTAATGGTAACCCACTCCATTAGCACTCTGGGATGAGCATGTGGTCTTTTGTTAATAATGATTGACTTGCTCAGCATCCTTTAGAAATGGCCTAGCTGTGGAAGAAGAGGGGCTTAAATGCCATGAGTCTTCCCTGCCATATCTAAGAGAGAACTCAGAAGCACAACCTACAACAAAGAAAGAGTAATTAAAGCCATGCAAGCTGCAAAAACTTCCCTCCTCAGTGGTAGAAACAGACCAATTCTGTTACTTGGTCTCTTACTTAAGCTCCAAGATGTCCCTTTATGGTGTTAATCTTTTGAGACATTTTGATATCAAGGAATCCTCCTTTCACCCTGTAAGAATCACAAGGCCGGTATAGGGATATCAACCTTCCAACCATGTTATCTAAACATAAATTATGTCACCAAAGCATAGGAACAATCATCAGAGACCCCTGTCTGGGAAAAACACCAGGAAGTAGCAAACACCTCCAGACTTTCTGCCATAAGGGAGTCCCAACTCTACCTTCTTATTTTGGACTAGGTTTTTTGTGGGTTTTTTTGTCATTGTTTTTTGTTTTTGTTTTTGTTTTTTTACTTTTAGATGGGGCTTCATGGATGGATCCTGTTCAGAAATACTTTAAAGAGATTTAGAGTAGGGAAGAAGAAATGTAAATATCTCTCTTTTTTCCCAAAGCTCGAACTACATGGATTAAAGGATTATAGGATGGGAGATGGAAAATGAGAGGAGAAAATAATTGTATGAAGAAGGGCAGGGACAAGGAGGAAAACAGGTAGAACTGGGCAAAATGTGTAGGAAACTCTGAAAAAGTAAATACTATATTCAATCTTCTAGAGCCAAAAAAGAACCTTTTTACCTCCCTCTACCCCACTTTGCTATCTTCTTTCCCCAAATATGCAAAAAAGAGAAGCAATTTTTGTTTTGTAGACCAACACCAAAGAAGACTAAGCCTTTGGTTTTTCAGTTCTGGTTTTCCTTTTCTTATCAGAGTAATTCACAAAATAACATTTTTTATTATTTTATTATGCTGCCACACCCAGTTTATAACTGGTCCAAGCCATGACTGCAAGACCCTGCTATGGCCATCTCTTTACTTGTAGGTAAGAGGGGAATTTCATCTCTGCCAGATCTATAAGTGGAATCATAGATAGGCTGTCAGCATACGAGTAGAAGGGGAGAGAGAAGCACAGGAAGAGTGAGGGTGGAATAAAAGCATAAAAGTCACACACAAACAGTTGGTTTGCCTTGCCCCAGTTATTTAGATGTTCAGAGAAGGTCATAGTAGATCAAGTTGATGGGAGAATATGGGGATTCATGGTATATCTTTATGTGCAAAATGGTCAGGCTCTTCCTGCTCAAATGCAGGTCAGGAAGACCCAAATCAGTTATCTGGACACAAGAAAGTGAAATGCAAGTGTTTCTTCATTTGTGTGAATGATCACAGAATAGTCAAGCTCTAAGTTTGTCTAGGTGTAAGACTAAAAACATGAAACTATTAATCTTTGGGAAAAAGTTAAAAATCTCATCAGAGCCCATTAATGTACCAGTCACTAATTCATGAGTATGTGAATGAGTGCGTGTGTGTATAATCATATGTACCTACCCCCCAAAATTAGGGGATTGTAGGTGGTTCATATGGACAATAACACGTTTTCTAAAAACTCCAAAAATTAAACTACAAAATCAGACCATGATAGATAAATGAAATATGTGACAGAGGCATTTTGAATACAAAAATTTTTTAGACCAAAAGAAAGAAAATCTGTCAATCTGCAAATAATACAGTGATTAGAGGGGAAGATGGTCACACAGAAGGCAATGAATGTCTGGGGAGAAAAAGCTGGCCACTCCCCAGCCCAGGCCCTCAGCCAGTGTGGGCCCTGTAGCTGGCCGCATCGAGCACTGACACACATTATCCACTTTGCTTTGATTCCTTTCTCTCCAAATAGACTTTAAATTGCAATTTGTCTTCCGTGAGGTTTCCTCATCAAAACAGAGAATTGTGCCACAGGTTCAAGCTTGGCAATTTTGTTCCCCACTGAACACTAAAAGTGGCATCCTGGCATATGGACCTAGCTATTGTGAACTCAGAAACTTCAGCCCATCTGGAAATCATTTTCAGAGGCTGCAAAGATGAGCACCACACCCTGGACTGTGGTAATTTTACTAAAGTGAATTCATCTCCACTTAGCTAACCCTGCCTGGATACAGCTGTACTGTGTCTTGCTTCAAATACCTATAAACTACCTGATTCTTTCAGTGCCAAAGATATTCTGCTTACTGTATATCTCTTTGTATGCCTCATAATAAATGCACTTATTTGGGCAGTTTTATTTAACATGTGGCTTATTGTAAACCCCACATCATTTTTTATTTATTCAAGCCTCATGACCAACACCCATCTTATGCATTAAATTCAGTGATTATTAATAAATGTTTGTTATTTTCTTATTGGTAGTTGGGCAAACTGCAAAAGTATCTTATATCTTCTCAATGCAAAGAAAAAAATCCATTACTGGCAAACGTATACATTACCAAACAAGAGAGATTTTTATAAAGATCTTATATTTGGAATCTTTGTTCCTCAAAAAAAAAATGGAGATGATAATACATCAGTGACAACTTATTTTATTTATTGCTTTGTTTTGTTCCAATGACTTTGGCAGTAGGAGAATTTAAAATTAACTACCAAAGGTAAATTGAAGGATGGGAGTTCAGTGAACTAGAGTATGGATAAAGACAAGTAAAGAGAAAAAATGGCCATAAGGAAAAGAACAAGGCATCCAGGTAGCTGATAGACTTGGCAAAACAGTAGCATGTCCATGTGAGGCCATTTCCTTTGAACTTGAGTTCTTTCTATTCCCCTAAAGACTGCTTCCTATGTGCAAAGGAAGTAAGTAGCACAAGTGAGAAGTACAGGTACACCCTTTACTGAGACTATTATGTCCCAATTTGAGTCCACACTCCAAAGCTACTTAATTTGTCTCTCTTTAGCACATTAACCTGGATTTCTCTTGATTTATACAAAATTAACTAATACTAGACACTAAGCTAAAGCCCTTTTCATGCATATTCTCATTTAATTGTATGAATTCTATGAGGTAGACACAATATTTATTCTCCCTTTATAGGTGAGGAAAATGATGCTTGTAAGTAACTTACATAAGTTCACGTGTCTGCAAAATGGCAGCAATGAGATTAATAACCGCAGGTCTCCTGACTTAAGAGCACAGTGAATTCTTAACCACTCTTTCTATACTCTGCACACTCACTTTCCAATGCATGAAAGCCATTACAAAGATCACATTCTCTACCAAACTAAGGAAGTGTTTTCTATTTCTTTGGCTCCCGTGGTGATAAATCATTAAAAATAATAATAATAGTATCACTTCTTTAGTATTTGCTATATACACAAAACACTATTCTAGGTGTTTCACATTTGCTGACTCCTTTAATTCTTCACAATAAGCCCATATTATTCCTATTTGACAGATGAAGAACTAAGGCACACAAACCCCAAACAGCTTGCCCAAGGACTTATAGGCAGATACTTATTTACTCACTTATTTACGGCATAGCTAAAAGAAGCCACAGCTGAATAAATGTATTCCAGATTTCCACTGATGATTTAAAGACACATAACTTCTGAGAAAAATCACTCTCTGAAGTTCCTTGACTAAGTTATCTTGTAGCACTTATCACAAAACTGCTGAAAACAGAACCTTTCACCCTAAGTGAAGGTGTGCTCCTCTTCTCTAGCCCCCTAAGAAACTGTTGAGTGCTGTTTAGAAAGCTGTTACATTGGACTTAAATGATGATTCCCTGGTTTTGTTCAAATCATTACAGAGACCACTTTTTGTAGAGCTGATTGAATTAGCCACGAGGTCGTCCTATTTGTTTGGTCATGAAGGCTTTAATCAGAAATTTTCCATCTCTGTCCTACTAATACATCTAAAAAGTCAGTGCTATACCCCATGAGTCACCGGACTCCTGATTGCCATGATCTCAGCATGGGGAAGCTGCCTGCTCCTGTGCTCTAAGAGAAGCAACCTGGAACCTCATGAGAGGGGAAGGCAGCTGTTTTAGAAAAAGTGCCTCCCTCCTCAGATTACCATGTCATGTATCTTTATCCTACCTTCACCACCCTGAATGCTGGACTAAATTTTTTCGATGTTCTCCTCCAACAGACAAAAACTCTATTTTCATGTTTAGGTTATTCAGTCTTTGCCATGGTAAAGTTGTGTGCTAAATTGAACATTTATAATCTCAATTTATGCAGTTTGTTCCAGAAACCAAAAGTGGCCAAATTGTTTTCCAATAACCAATAGGTAAACTGGTTGGGGGAATATTGGAAAAAGTCTGGCCAGAAAAAAATGATTGGGTAGATCGACTAGTCCAAAACCACATGAAAGTCCGCACAACTGATCTAGCTCATAGCTTTTGTAATCATTAGCTCAGGGTCAGAAAAATGAATGCCTGTGAGAAAGCATGTGATACCTTTCCACAGCTTTCCTTACGGCATCTTTAATATCCTTATTCCTAAGACTGTAGATGATGGGGTTGGCCATAGGGATCACCAGAGCATAGAGTACGGACACCACCTTGTCCTGGTTTAGGGAGTAGCTGGAACTGGGTCGCATGTACATGAAGAAACCAGAACCATAGAAGAGGGTCACAGCAGTCACGTGAGAGGCACAGGTGCGGAAGGCCTTGGTCCTGCCTTTCACAGCATTGGTCTTCAGGACAGCAGCAACAATGTTACCATAAGAGATGAGGACCACAAGGACAGACGCCACTCCAGCAACAACACCCACAATAAAGTTCAGCACCTGGCTGGTGAAGGTATCAGAGCACGACAGAACCAAGACTGGAGGAAGGTCACAGAAGAAGTGGTTGATCAAGTTGGGCCCACAGAAATCATGGTGATAGACAGAGTATGTTTCAATGAAAGAACAAAGGAATCCACCCACATAGGCCCCTGCCACCATCTTCAAACAGAGTGAATAGGAGATGAGGGCCGTGTAGAGCAAAGGGTTGCAGACTGCAGCATACCGGTCATACGCCATGGCTGCCAAAAGAAAGCATTCCGTCAGCCCCATTCCACAGAAAATGAAGTACTGTGTGGCACAGCCAACAAAGGAAATGGTTTGCTGCTCTGTGATGATGTCAGACAGCGTCTTGGGAATTGTGGAAGACACATAGCAGATATCTAGGAAGGACAGGTGACTGAGGAAGAAGTACATGGGCGTGTGGAGGTGGGAATCTATCCTGATGAGGGCGATGAGGCTCAGGTTCCAGGCTAGGGTCAGGAGGTAAATCCCAAGAAATAACACAAAAAGGAAAATCTTCATTTGAGGGTGATCCGAAAATCCTAGGAGGATAAATTTTGTCACAATTGTGTTATTCCTTCCTACAGCCATAGACCTGCTTCCTGCATAAAGGAAAGAAGCAATCTTGTGATCAGTTAGAGTTTGTTTTTCACTGTGTGAGAGGATATTTCCTGGAAGATTCTATGAACAGGTAACACCAAATTAACTGTTGTCCCAGCCACCTGCTAGGCAAAGTCTTCTCACAGGAAGTTGGTCTGTGATAATCTCGTGGGACTATTTAAAACCTGTACATTATATATCCTGCTGAGCAGAGAAGAATCAGTCTAACAGAGTAGAGAGTGATGGGGAGCCAGGAATCCGAGTTTTATCCACATTCCATTGCTAACTTTCTGGGGTCGGTAGAAAAGTCACTTCAACTCATTGGATCCTCATTTTCTCAACTGAAAAATGAAAGGATTGAATCAGAGGAGTCTCAAGGTTCCTTTGGACTTGAGTTTCTTATGGCTTTTTAGACTTGCTGACTTGAAGATAAACCCAGATTAACAATAAAGTTAGGGACTTCTTATATTTATATATCTTTATCATGAGAATCTAAAACAAGAGCTAAATACAAAAGAACTATATTATTTGACATATTCCACTTTGAGAAAGGAATTTCAACTCATAATAAAAACAATCCACTACTTTAGGTAGTAAAACTAAGAGAAATATCTATATTTAGAGCTAGACATTTTTTTCTAATTATATGACAACTCACTACATTAAGAAGATCCAAATTTAGACTAAGCCCATCAGCACCACTATGGGATAGAAAGGCTATGGACATACCTCCCTGGGAAGAGAAGAGAAGTAATGCCAAAGTTTACTGAAACTGGGTCAGCCTTGGTGGTCTAGAACAAGCAGAAATTAGTATTTCCTGAGCAAGAAAGAATGAAGAGGGTTCATTAAATTCTTAACATAAATATTTTAAAATAAGCAGGAGATCTTGCAGTAGTGAACACACAATACAATATACAGATGATGTATTATAGAATTGTACACCTGAAACCTATATAATTTTGTTAACCAATGTCACCCTGGTAAAGTCAATAAAATTTTAAAAATTAGAAATAAATAGAAAAAATAGGTAAGAAACAACTTGGATATCATCAGACCAGGCCAGATTATTATTTTTAACACATGAGGTAAGCCCAGACACATTTTGCATTAAAAAAGACAGGCTGGTACTGATGATGTAAGATCAAAGTGGAAAAGTATAAATGGCTATAAAAAGGCAGATGCACCCTGGGGAAGATCAATGGTAAACATAAAGTCACTGTTATTTTCCTATTTTATGGAATTTGATTGTTTGTGCATGTTAGCAACCATTTGCAATTACCCGATGATGTTGCTCTGTCACTCATCATATTAAAACCTCTTCTACACAAAGGGGTGTTCAAGATCACTAACCATCAGGAAAATGCAAATCAAAACCATGAGATTCCACTTCACACCTTTCAGGCTGGTTATAGTTAAAAAGACAAAAGATAAGTGTGGGCAAAGATGTAGAGAAGAGAAAACCCTTGGGCGTTGTTGGTGCGAATGTAAATTGGTACAGCCATCATGGAAAACAGTATGACGTTTCCTCAAAAAATTAAAAATAAACTACCAAATGACCCAGCAATCCTATGGATAAATATCCAAAGGAAATGAAACTAGTATTTCAAAGCACACTGATGTTTATTGCACTATTTACATATGAGAACAACCTAAATATCTATAGAAAGATGAATAGGCAAAGAAAATATGAGACAGACAGACAGATAAACAGATGATAGACAGATTATTATTCAGACATAAAAAAGAAGGAAATATTGTCATTTACAACAGCGTGGATGAACCTGGAGGACATCATGCTAAGTAAAATAAGCCAGATGCAGAAAGACAAGTTCGGCATGATCACACTTACATGCAGAATCTAAAATAAAAGAGTCAAATTCATAAAAGTAGAAAGTAGAATGTTGGTTGCCTAGGGCTGAGGGTGGGTTAGGGGAATGGAGAGATATTGGTCAAAGGATACAAAGGTTCAGTTATTCAGAATAAATAAGTTTTGGAGATCTAATGAACAGCATGGTGCCAATAGTTACTATTACTGCATTGTATACTAGAAGTTTTTTAAGAGGATAGATCTTAAACTAAATCTCCTCATCACACACACACACCACACACACATGCATGAGAGTGACTAAGTAGAGGCGATGCATAAGTTATTTAGCTTTATTGTGATGATCTTTCCACAGCGTAGGTATGTGTGTAAAAACATCAAGTTTGTACACCTCACGTATGTACAATTTCTATATGTTAAAGTTATCTCAATAAAGTTGTTCAAGTAAATATTGCCCTTAGCTTTGTGTTTTCTAAAAATGTTAAATCTCTCCACAATCACCACCGCCTGGACAGCCAAAACCAAGAAGAGCTGAAGCGACTCTTCACTATGACATTAATCCATTAACCCTACCAAAGAGGAAGCAGCATGGGTCTGGTGTTTCCTACCTTAATGGTCTCTTCCCCACCAGCATGCGAGCTACTCAAAGGCGGGCAGGGAGCTGTGTCTGTTCTGTTTATTGACCACTCCTGAGTCCCTAGCACCGTGTCTGGGACAAAGGTACAGTAAATATTTGTTGAATAAATGAATTTTTTCACTCCTTATTCACAGACCTTAGCAGAGTGTTTGGTTTATAATGGGTGCTCAATTATAATAACAAACAATGTAATATATGATCAAATCACAACCACTTATTTAGGGCTTTTGAGTACCAGACACTGTTCTGGGGACTTGATTTATATTGATTCATTTAATCCTCCCTGGAGGTGGGCAGAGTTACTCTGCCGCTTTTACAGGTAAAACATGAAATAGGCTGTAACTTCATGGTTGTCATTTGTTGGATGAATGAGGTGGGAGGAAGGAGCTGGGACTTACTGAATTCCTTCAGGTAGAAGAGTCCTGAGATCTCATGACACAGGAGAAGAATTATTGGTTTCTTTGT
This sequence comes from Trachops cirrhosus, assembly GCA_028533065.1. Taxonomy (NCBI): domain Eukaryota; kingdom Metazoa; phylum Chordata; class Mammalia; order Chiroptera; family Phyllostomidae; genus Trachops; species Trachops cirrhosus. Next base: position 7,970,149 of record CM052543.1, on the reverse strand, counting down.
TCCAATAACATGTTTTGCATACATCAATTCACCTGCATTTCCCACTGCTCTATGCCTGGTTTCTGGGTCACTTGTTATATGTTGACCTCATGCACACAGTAATATCTTCTTTCAGAATCCCTGCACCTTTATTACCAAGTCTTCAAAATGGCCTTTGGGAGTTCATTATTTTAATGGGCAGGAATAGCTACACTCTTCCTGCACCTGGTTTCCTTTCACTCACTCCTGGGTCCAAAGGAAGAGCCCAGCCATCATTAGGGCAAAACGTCTAAGTGCTAATTGTTCTCTGGAGAGATGGGGAAAGGGACCAAGTACCCATCGCCAGAGTCTCATTCACAGCCCCCTTCCTCAGTTTCCTTGGAGTTTTCTCTGCTCTGAGTCCAGGAAGATTTCCTCTGCTTTGGTGGGCAGCCTCCTGCTTGAGGAGACCCTTCGCTGGGAGTAAAACCGCTCACAAACAGACTAATCTTCGTGCTGAAATAAAGTGTTTAAAATGAGAGAGTTGGGTTCCAGTGCTGGCTCAGGCACTTTATCCATACAAACATGTACACAGTTTTTAAACCTCTGAAGTATTGACTTCTTCAGTTGTAGAACTGGTGTAATAACAGTCATATCTATCCCCAAAGGGTGGTTGTGACAATGATATGAGGTGTCAATAGGAAGGTTGTGGCACAGTGCTGTTCTCTCAGAGAATGTTAACTAATAACATGTTAACTCTGTCTCTAGGGTCATGGCCAAAAGCTCTTTCCTTGCCCTTTATTGTGACTAATTTTCATTGCAATAAAAACAGTTCCTTTACTCTTTACTATTTTGGGTGCTGACAGGACCTGAACTTGACACTGAGGGTGACTCAGTTAACCCCTCCCCCCTGCCACCACTGGGCCTGAGTACATTGGGCTAACTCTCCAAGGACCCCTCAAGCCCTCAAGCTCTGAAATTTTGAGACCTTGATTTCCCGTTTCTGAAACTTTTCTATGAGAATAAAAGTTTACAAAAAGAAGTTAATTTGTTTCATGGAAATCAAGTTAGCAATCCTTAGTCTGAAATAAAAGTCGATTAAATGACAGAAAAAGCTCTTATGTGAAGGAACGTAATTACCAAGACTCTTGACACACAAGGTAACAGGCTGAGCATAAAAAAAAGAAACTTAGCAATTGAGCACATTGGGAAGAAAAAGGGGTAAGTGCCTCCCCAAATAGACTGAGAACAAGAGGAGGCCAGGAAGTTCTTCGTCCAGAGAAGCATTCTTAGCTGGGACTGGAGATAGACCGACTCAGCCAGTCCTGAGGCTGGGAGAGTCAAGCCCAGCTACCTATCAGAGTTTGGAGACTGAATTAAGATCCAGAGTAATTTAGAAGGTAAGCCCCTGATGATGATCTGTACATGTTCTTGGATTAGAAAAGACTGATGAAAGAGGATAGTAAGATATTTCATCTGCCATGCTGACTCAGGTTATAGTGATAATGATGACCTATAAAATAAGACTGGAAAGCTCAAGAATAAAGTGCAAATTATAAATTAGCAGTATCTGCAATGGACAGGAAAATGAAGAGTGGGGATAGTCAATGTACTTGTCAACCCATACTACAGGAAATTTGAGAGTGAGGGGGAAAGTAGCCGTATTAAATTAACTTCAATATAACCATAAACTCTCCATACACTTACTTTAAAATAACAAATTTCAAATATGATTAAATATAAGAATTTAAAGAAGTTTAAATGAGCATCAAAAAAGTGTGAAAGCATAACTGGCTAGTGTGGTTCAGTAGATTGAGCACCAGCCTGCACACCAAAGGGTTACCAGTTTGATTCCCAGTCAGGGCACAGGCCTGGGTTTTAGGCCAGGTCCCAGTAGGGGGTGTGCAACCACACCCTAATGTCTCTCTCCTTCTCTTCCTCCCCTCTTTCCTCTCTCTCTAAAAATAAATAAATGAAATGTTTTTTAAAAGTGTGAAGTCAAGTAATACATAAATACAAATAAATTCTATAGAATTACAAATGTTTAGGAGATACTTCTTTGAGACTCAACTCAAATTTCACCTCACTTTAGATTTTGTTTACTGATAGCTTCTAAAATATGATTTGCTTCCATATTTGTTTAACATTTTAGCATATTTTTAACAAAAAATTATTTTTTATCGTCAAAAAAGGTTTTATTTTTTATTTTTTTTGTAATTTTATTTTAATCATTGTTCAAGTACAGTTTTCTGTCCTTTACTCCCATCCCAGCCCACCCACCTCTCCCTCCCCACCTCCCTCCCATTTCCAAGCCCCCTAGGTTTTGTCCAAGTGTCCTTTATATTTGTTCCTGTAATATTGTATTTTTAAAAATAAATTGTTCAGGATATTAATCTAATTTTTAAAAGGATGG
>CM052543.1:7788482-7967278 GCA_028533065.1 Trachops cirrhosus | reverse complement strand
TGAAGGGGGTAATGGGACAACTGTAATAACATAATCAATAAAATATATTTTAAATAAAGTATTGGCTCTGGGGCTTTGATTTGTACTTCTATTTGAGCCATTTTTTTTGGAGGGGGTCTGGTTGCGCCTATTATGTAGTAAGGGGCGAAGCCTTCGGTGTTCTCCAGGGCAGGGCAACCCAGTGGCTGGGTTGTGATGTTGTATGTGAGGCAGGCTCTGAGAGGAAATAATGGTGCTTGCTCCTCTCTCCATTGGATTTCAGTCCCTTCCACTGTTTCCCCCAAGCTAACTGGGCCTTTCCGGTGCTAATTCCCCTGTTGGTGGGCTTGTGTACGTTCTAGGATCCCATAGGTCTCTCCAACACACTCTCCTGTGAGGCTGGGAGTCTCTCCCTGAGCCTCAACCTCCACAGGTGTTTTCAATCAGTGTCCTGAGGTTCTATTTCCCAGCGCTGAGGACCCTGGGTTGCCCAGTCTGTCTCACTGTCCAATTTCACCCGGTTTGTCTGCATGCAAATGTGGCCTGGACAGCCAGGCGCCTTGCGCACAATGCCTCGCTTCACAGTCACCGCCTCGCTGGATCTGCCAGCCGCCTGTGTGCCCAGGGTCTGCCCGCTGTGGTCTTGCCTTGGGATGCCTTACACGCTCGGGATGCATCACCTGTTCAATGCCACCGCTTTTTGCGCCTCGACCCCTCTCCACCCAGCTGCCCGACTCCACCCCTCCTACCAGTCTGGATGAATATGTATATTTTAACTCCTTGATTGTCTGACTTCCATACAGTTCAATTTTCTGTCAGTTCTGGTTGTTATCTTGTTTCTGAATTGTTGCTGACCTTATTTTGATTGTACAAGGAGGCACAGTGCATCTACATATGCCTCCATCTTGGCCAGAAGTCCCAAAGCAAATTTTTAAGATACAACTATATGTTTAGAAAACATAGTTTTTATGGAAAAAGAAACCCACTTTACATATAAAAACACACAGCAATTAAAAGTAATGCAATGAAGAAAGATAAACAGAAAGAAAGCTAGAGTGGATATACTAATTTGAAATAAAAGAGACTCCAGACCAAAGAAGATTATCAGAGATGAAGGTAGGGTCTTTTTAATGATAATAATAAAAAGGTCAGTTCTCTGAGAAAATATAACAATCCTTAATGTGTGTGCACTTAACAATAGAGTGTCAAAATAAGCAAGGCAAAAACTGATAGAAACAGAAGGAGAAATAGGCAAATCCACTATTATGCTTGGAGACTTTGACACCCCTCAATCAGTGACTGACCAATCCACTAGACAGAAAATCATAACGATGCAGTTGAATTGAATAGCAACATCAATCAACTGGATCTAATTGATGTTTATATTTTATCCAACCACAGCAGAATGCACGTTCTTCTCCAGTTCACATGGAATGTTCACCAACATAGACCACATTCTGGGCCATAAAACACACCTTCACAAATTACACAAAGTACGCTCTCAGACCGCAGTGGAATAGAAAGCAGTAATCGGAAGTTAGATGGGAAAATCCCAATATTTACACGTGTCGCTTAGCAACTTCCTAATAACTCCCATGGCACCCGCAACTGCCATCTTCCTATTTGAAATTTTTTTCCCTACAAATAGCTGACAAATTCCCCATGCTGATTATTATATTAATAGACTTCCACTCAGTGTCTCAGAGAGCAGTGTGGACAGTGCCTGTGTCTGGGTGAAGAAGAACAGAGCCGTGAAGATGGGGAGCCCTGCAGGCTCACCTTTCTAACCCAAAGGTAGGTGGGGGCGGCCTGAAGACACACCTGCAGGCTCCTTTCACTTGGCACACGTATAATTGTATACTTTCCATAGTGTTCAGTCTTCAGTCCCTGAAAGGTAAAATACCCTTGTGCCAGGCTTGTTGTACATGTCATTTAGAACCGAAAGCCTTAAGTTGATTAAAAACTCCTGCCTTTCACGTAAAATGTCAGGCTTGTGAAGACACATTCAAGTTAGAAGGTGATTTTTATTGTATTAAAACTCATTCCATAAACTTTAACTGAGCACCTGCAATGTTTAATAAAATAATTGGCACCACCCCTTTCTTTAAAAATAATATCAAAAGCTAGCTGGAGCAGGCAGAGAAACACACTTGTATAAATGACATTAGCATTACGGTGGTATTAACACCTTACATTTTGGCAGTGCTTTGAAGTTTACAATGTGCTCACATATGAGTTGTTGTTGAATTGTCAACAAAGCGGATAAGGGGGCAAAAGGGGAGAATTTAGGGTGAGGCTGGAGATGGAATAAAGGATAAGAGGTACTTTGTTGGGTAAATACCACATAGCAGACCCTAGTCATCCATCCATTCATTCAAACATTCATTCATCATTCATCTTTTTGAAAAGAATTATTGAATAACTGACACACCCTGGATAGGAGCTGGGTATACAATCTTGACCAAACAAAATCCCTGCCTTTAAGGGGTTTACATTTGGAGGAGGGAGCAGAAACAACTAGACACATAATGACAGACAGTAAAAAAAAAATGCTAGGTCATAACAAGTAACTCCCCACTGCAAAGAAGTCTTACACGCCCCACTCCATAGAGGAAGATTCTGGAGTGCATAGAGGTTAAGCTGCTCAGGGTCACATGGCCAAACTCCAAAACACTTGAACCTGAATGCAAAGGCTGTGTTCTTTTGAATAAGCTGCTCCTAGGTTCTAAAATGCAACCCTGAAGTCTCAAGATAGAAGGACCACCATCTGGTCCTGACCTGACTTTGTGCCTGAGAGTCTAAAACCTCTAAGGTGAGTGGCCAGAGGAGAAAGGAGAATCATATGAATTCAAACGAGAAGCCAAGAGTAAGTAGCTTCCATCTCTGGAGATATGAGTTGCCTGGTCCCCGGTTCTCCACTGGATGCCTTAATTATCAGTTAAAATTAGAAAATTAACATCATTTGACCCAGTAAATCTATGTCTGGGCTTCAAGATGCAAACAAAAATGCATTTAGAAAGTGTGGAGTGCAGCATTATTGAAAACAGTGATCAGAACCCAAATAGGCAAACTGGAGAGGGCCATGGATAAATGTTGTGGCCCCTCACCTCCCACACATCCTGCACATTCTGCAAGTCTGACTCCCGATGCCACCCCTTCACCCCTCGTTTCCACAGTCCTTTTCAACCCCCGTCTCCTAAGACTGCTGTGCTGTCCGGGGTAGTGCCCCGTTCTGACTGAGTCTTCATCACCTATTCTCCACGGGCCGGATTGCCACACACCTATGAAAACCAGTCTCTACCTTGGTAACCAATGTATTTCCCATCACATTCCACACAGGAGTAGGGAGATCTGACAGCAGCAACAACACTAAAACAATAAAATGCAAGTAAGAAACTGTTTAGAGACTATAGTTGAAAAAATACGGAGTAGGAAGTGAAGCCTCATATATGTTTTTAAGTGGATGAAAGACAAAAGAAAGAAAAATGTCCCAGTCATTGTCTAAGAGGAAGACACTTGGGTCTAGAACAAATGTTTTCCTTGGGGTCTCAAATGGGGGGAACTGAATGGATCCTGTCCTCAAAACAGTCCTAAGGTGAGCTTTTCTTTGTAGACATCCTGGATCAAAGGCAATAACGTAATTCCAAATTTAGTATAGCATTTTTAAAGCTCTCTGTGATTTGCCAGGTGGCAGTAAAAAACTCTTGAGTTTCAGTTCTAGGTAATGTGTGACTGAATGCTGGGAGAGTGAAGTATGAGTCCTATTGGATCCCATTTAAAAACAAAAACCTTAAAGAGGAAATTCACTTCTCACAAAAATTAGATAATTTTACTGATAAGAAAAATCAAAGATCTAGGAAAATCAAAGATTTTTATTTATATAAGTAGTTTTTTGTGAGTCTTAACCTCTCAAATTAAACCAAACATAAAATACACCCCAGTATAATAGAACTGGAAAAGAAAACAGTAACAAATAAGTTGTTTGCAGGGTGATTTATTATGCTTTTATTTCAGAAAAAAGGTGCTCTATTTCTTCATGTAGTCTACTCTCTTCTTTCCTATCCTGTTATCTTTACATCTAATTCCATTACTTCAAATACCAGGACTGTATCATTACTTTCTATTGTTGAATTGAATTTCGGTCACCTTAATGATCTGAGACCACATGGAGGGTTATCAGGGGGGCAGGAATGGAGGGAAAGGTACAGGGAATAAGAAGCATAAATGGTAGCTACAAAATGGACAGGGGGAGAGTTTAAGCATAGTATCAAAAAGGAGAAGTCAAAGAGCTTATATGTATGACCCATGGACATGAACTAAGGTGGGGGAGTGATGGTGGGAGAAAGGGTACATGCCTGAGGAGAATAAAGGGGGAAAAAATCAGACAACTCTAATAGCATAATTAATGAAATATTTTTAAAAATAAAGAATGGAGTCATTCTTGCTAAAGCCAAGCCAAGAACTTAGATACAAGGAGTTAGATATCAAGGGTGGAGGAGGAGGAACTTGATCAGAATCTAAGGTAGGGGCTTCCTGCCAAACTGACTTAGCAGAATTCTTGCTAAAACTGCCCTCAACAAGGAAAACATGAAAGGCCAAGATCAAGTTCTAGTTGAAAAGAGAGCTCAGAGGAGCCTAACGAAAATTTGGTCAAGAAAGGAGTCTTTGTCAAGTCAAAATATTATTTTGGTTCAAATCTTTGATTTGACACTTATTAACTTTGCCATTATGCAAATGTAGACAACTCATTAACTGCTCTAAGCTCCAGTTTCCCCCATATAAAATGGAGATAATCATAACCACTCTACAACTCCACAGAGACATTATAAGTATCAAAATCAAAATGAGATGTTACAAGTGAAAACCTTCAGTAATGTAGAAAGCTTTGCATGTTGCACATGTGAGAAAGTTACTCTTATGGGACCTAAGATAAGCCAGAGTCAAATGACCATTGTCCTCTCATCTCCCTGTGGTCAGAGTAAGGACATAGGAGTGTGACGGTTCTCTCTGCCAACTCAGTATTTACAGGAGGAAAGAATAACCTCGGACGAAAGAATTTCCAGACCAGTTCTCTGAGTAGTCACAATCATCTGGAAGCTTGAAAGAGCCTTATAACAATGTATGACAAATGATGTTGCCATCTCATAATACCGTACTCCAAATCCTAATGTGTCTTCTCCCAGTGTAGACCTGGAAGAAAGTGATTCCCATCATGGGCCAGAGTAACCACACCCACGTGAGGGAATTTGTCTTCCTGGAACTCACGCGCTTCCGGGAGCTGGAGCTTTTCTTGTTTGTGTTCTTCCTTGCTGTATATGCAACAACCCTGCTGGGCAATGCCCTCATTGTTGTGACCGTCACCTGTGACTCCCACCTCCACACTCCTATGTACTTTCTCCTAAGGAACAAATCAGTCCTGGACATTGTTTTTTCATCGGTCACTGTTCCCAAGTTCCTGGCAGATCTTTTGTCAGGGAGGAACACCATCTCTTACAATGGCTGCATGGCACAGATCTTTTTCTTCCACTTTGCTGGTGGGGCAGACATTTTCTTCCTCTCTGTGATGGCCTGTGACAGATACCTTGCAATTGCTAAACCCCTGCATTATGTGACAATTATGAGGAAAGAGGTGTGGGTGACTTTGGTGGTAGCTTCCTGGGTGGGTGGTGGTTTGCACTCAATCGTCCAGATAATTCTGATGCTTCCACTCCCCTTCTGTGGCCCCAACATCCTGGATGCCTTCTACTGTGATGTGCCCCAGGTGATTAAACTGGCTTGCACCGACACCTCCACTCTAGAGCTGCTCATGATCTCTAACAATGGGCTGGTGACCTTGCTGTGGTTCCTCCTGCTCCTAGGGTCCTATACCGTCATTCTGGTGACACTAAGATCTCACTCTGGGGAGGGCCGCAAAAAGGCCTGCTCCACCTGCACCTCCCACATCCTGGTGGTGACTCTTCACTTTGTGCCTTCTGTTTATATCTATTGCCGGCCCTTCACTACGCTGCCCATGGACACGGCTGTGTCCATCAATAACACGGTTATCACTCCCATGCTGAACCCCGTGATCTATACCCTGAGAAACCAGGAGGTGAAGTCAGCTATGAAGAGACTGAAGAGGAGACTTGGACATTCTCAGGGTAGTAAACTGGGTTGAATGGACAGACTGACACTGGAAATCTAACTGATTTGGTTTTCTCAAACGGTTAGCCTAAGGGTAACAGACACTGAGCTCTTTCTCCAGTCATTTCTAAACACACTCATAGCCCTTCAGCTCTGGTAGAAGAAACATGAGAACAAAAGCAAGACATGGTAATGAGCAACATAACTAGAGGCTCATGGATTGGGGGAAATATGGGGTATAAGACTGAAATCAATACCCTAAATGCTATTTTGGTAGAATCTGGGATTCTCAAACCAACATATTTTGCTTTGCTTTCACTGCCTATAATATGAAAATAATTTGTCTACTAACAAGGCTGTCATGAGAATGAAACAGGATGAATGTTGAGAGGATGAGAGTTGTGATGGTGAGCGCCATCCTGGCATTAATCAGGCATACATACAATCAATATTTCCTATTGCTTATCTCTCTATTCCTACACATGCTTATATATGGAATATGGAGGCACTTATTTCATACTTGCTTTCTCTAGTGACAGTTATGTCCAGTTGATTATTAAAATCACCTCTCGATGTTGTATTTCAAATAAAATTTTCAGTATATTTCACCAATTAGTGTAAAGAGAAGAAATATTTTAATTTATCTTAAACCAGATATGTATGGACAAATCTATACATGGACCAAGCATTTCTTATTTTCAGGTCAATTCTACTTATTTTCCCACTGAAATTAATCTCAAAAGAACTTGTGCAGTTTGTATCTGCACAAAATTCACGATGATAATTCATTTTATGTTAACCTGAACTTTCTTTTTCCTCTCTATCTCTTCTTTCCATTTCACCTCCAAGACTTTTATAATTGGAGCAAAACTACAGTCTTTGCCTATGTATGCACAGACAGTTCAAGGCAAATCATAGCAGTACCAAAAAAGCTGTCTATGAAGTACCTTTCCGTGTACTCCAGAATCATTTTGCATAACAGCAGAGAAAAGAAACACATCCTATGATCGGGGTCATTTAGGAATAGCCACAGGGTCTGTGTTGTAATCCACCTCTCGCCCATGGGAAGTATTCCAAGCAAGTAGACATATACACCGTGAATCTTCCTTCTTTCTCTACATTCACCTTAAAGGTACATTTCAACCTCAGCAGTCATTCAAAAATTAACCAAGGGAAATAAGGAAGTTCAGGAAATTGCAGCACACATCACAATTTTTGCAAGAGGTTATGATGCACTAATATTTGGCCAAAGAGCTCCTAGTAGGTGACACATCTGTGACCTTCTCTGAGTCCTGCAAGGCAGACACATTGGGCCAAGACTCCTAATCACATGCCAGTGCTTTTCAAGTTTTTTGAAGTTACTGACACTCAACAATCTTCATTAGACATTTTTTTCTAATTTTTCTAAAGTATTTTAGATACGTAGCACCCCCACAAGAAAATATAATACCAAAGATATACCATACATCTTTTCATGTACTGAGGCTCCATGAAGGGCCACATATCACTGTAACATCTAAGACTTTTTGACTCCAAAGAACCAATATTTGCATTCTTGGGCAAGTTGCCCACATTAAGAATGGATGATCATATAGTATTAGATATTTCTTTTGATATATTTCCTCAAAACTCAGAAAATCACAGAATAGATTTACGACTTCCAGTGCCTTGCTAGAATTTTTAAGGCATAGACATGTGGGCAGCTTTGTGCTTATGTGTGTGTGTGCATATGTGTGGAGTTACATGCAGTAATGACTCATGTTTTATACTACTTACTAAGTTTTAAGCGACTAAACTCCCACTGGAATTCCAACACTACCATAAGAATGTACATTCTATTTCTACACTCACATTCAGTAAAGTTCCCTTCACTGATTCTCATATTAGGTTTGGGCCTGAGAGACTAGGGCACATGGCAGGGACACTGAGATAAGCAGAAAGCCACAAAGACATGACTCCTGCATCTGCCTTTCCCAAGGTGACTACATCAAACTATAAAGCTTTGGCACAGCAAAAAACAATTAACAAATAAAAAGACAACATACAGAATAGAAAAATTTTTTTGCAAATTAAATATCCAATAAGGAATTAATATTCAAAATATATAAAGAACCCATACAACTCAACAGCAAAAAACAAAAGTGAGCAGAGGAATGAATAGGTATTTTTCTTTATTTTTTTTCCTGGCTTATAAACAACGCAAATTTATTTCACACAGTCTAGAGTCTAAAAGTCCAAGATGAGGGCGCCAGCATGGTCAGGTTCTGAAGAGAGCGCTTTTCTGGGTTACAGACTGCCATCTTCTCATTGTATCCTCACATGGTGGAAAAAGGACAAGAGAGGGCTCCTCCTATAAGGGCACTAACCTCATTCATGAGGGCTCCACCCTCACGACCTAATTACCAGCAGAAGTCCTAGATCCTGATAGTACTATATTGGGGATTAGGATTTCAACATACTAGTTTTTTATTATGTATCAGTTTAAGTGTGCAGCTGATTGATTAGACAATCATATCCTTTACATACTTGATATTTCCAGTACCCCACCACCATACATAGTTATCACGATATTACTGACTACATTTCCTATACTTTACTTATTTCCCCTCAACATTTTTGTAACTACCAATTCATGCTTCTTAGTCTCTTCATCTCTTTCACCCAGTGCCCCAATCCCCCCTCCCCTCTGGCAATCACCAGTTCTCTCTGTGCATCTATGAGTGTATTTCAATTTTGTTTATTCATTTGTTTTGTTCTTTAGATTTCACATATAAGTGAAATCATATGGTTTTGTCTTTCTCTGACTGACTTATTTCATGGAGCATAACACTCTCTAGGTCCATCCATGCTGTTGCAAATGATAAGATTTCATTACTTTTTATGGCCAATAAATATTCCATTGGGTATATGTGCTGTACCTATTTTATCCATTCCTCTATTGATGGGCACTTGGGTTGCTTCATAGATTGGCTATTGTAAATAATGCTACAATGAACATAGGAATGCACATATTGTTTCAAATTAGTGTTTGGGTTTCTTTGGATAAATCCCCAGAAATGGAATCACAGGATCATAAGGTAGGTCCCATTTTTAATCTTTTGAGAGAACTCCATACTGTCTTCCACAGTGGCTACCCCAGTCTGCATTCCCCCAACAGCACACTAGAGTTCCTTTTCCTCCATATCCTCACCAGTACTTGCAGCCTTATTGATGACATGTGTGAGGTGTCTGACATGTATGAGGTGGTATCACATTGTGGGTTTAATTTGCATCTCTCTGACGATTAGCGGCATTGAGCATTGTGTCACATGTCTATTGGCCCTCTATTTTCCTCTGGAGAAGTGTCTCTGAATAGATATTTTTCAAACCAGGACATATGAATGCTCAACAGGTACATGAAAATGTGCTCAACATCACCAAGCATCAAAGAAATGCAAATCAAAAAAGTTGAGAGGTAAGTATTGGCAAGGACATGGAAACCCTTGTGTACTGTTGATGGGATATACATTGGTGCAGCCACTATGGAAAACAGTTTAGAGATTCATCAAAAAATTAGGACTTCCAGCCAAAATGGACGCATAGGTGGATACACTTAGCCTCCTCACACAGCCGAAAGAAGGACAACAACACATTTAAAAACAAAAACAACCAGAACTGCCAGAAAATCAAACTGTATGGAAGTCCAACAACCAAGTAGTTAAAGAAGAAACACTCACCCAGACCCGTAGGAGGGGTAGAGATGGGCAGCCAGGGCAAAGAAGACTCAAGGCAAGGCAGGGGCTGCATGGAACTGTGGGACTGCCCACATTTGCATGCAGATAAAGCAGAAGAAACAGCTGGGGAGTGAGACTACCAAGCAACCCAGGGTTACAGCGTGGGGGAATAAAGCCTAAAACCTCTGACTGAAAACACCTGTGGGTGTTGTGGCAATGGAAGAAACTCCCAGCCTCACAGGAGAGTTTGTTGCAGAGACCCACAGGATCCCAGAATATTCACAAGCCCTCACACCTGAGAATCAGCACCAGACGAGCCCAATTTGCTTGTGGGCAGCAGAGGAAGGGACTGAAAGCCAGCAGAGAGCTGAGGAGGTGGCACTGCTCCCTCTCAGACCCCAACCCACATAAAGCACCACAACACAGTGACAGAGGTTGTCCTGCCCTGTCAAATACTTAAGGCTCCACTCCATACCACCTATTGGGCACAGCCAGACAAAAAAAAATGGCCCAAATGAAACAACAGATCAAAGATCCAGAAAAAGTACAACTAAGTGATGAAAAGATAGCCATCCTATCAGATGCAGAGGTCAAAACACTGTTAATCAGGATGCTCACAGAATTGGTTGAGTATGATTGCAAAAAAAAGAGGAAGAAGTAAAGGCTCTGAAAAGTGAAGTAAAGGAAAATGCACAGGGAACCAACCAACAGTGGCAGAAAGGAAACCAGGAGTTGAATCAACAGTTTGGACCAGAAAGAACAAATAAACATTCAGCCAGAACAGAATGAAGAAGCAAGAATTTTTTTAAAAAATGAGGAGAGGCTTAGGAACCTCCAGGAAAACTTTAAATGTACCAACATCTGAACCATAGGGGTGCCTGAAGGAGAAGAGGGAGAGCAAGAAATGAAAAACTTATTTGAAAACATAACGAAATAGAACTTCCCCAATCTGGCAAAGGAAATAGACTTCCAGGAAGTCCAGGAAACTCAGAGAGTCCCAAAGAAGGTAGACCCAAGGAAGTACACACCAAGGCACATCATAATTACATTACCCAAAATTATAGGCAAGGAGAGAATCTTAAAAGCAGCAAGAGAAAAGGAGACAGTTACCTACAAAGGACTTCCCATTAGACTATCAGCTGATTTCCCAAAAGAAACCTTGCAGGCAAGAAGGGGCTGGAAAGAAGTATTCCAAGTCATGAAAGGCAAGGACCTACACCCAAGATTACTCTATCCAGCAAAGCTATCATTTAGAATGGAAGGGGAGATAAAGTGCTTCCCAGGTGAGGTCAAGTTAAAGGAGTTCATCATCATCATGGCCTTATTATATGAAATGTTAAAGGGACTTAGCTAAGAAAAAGAAGATAAAAAACATGTGTAGTAAAAAGACAGCAAACACAATTATTAACAACCACACCTAAAACAAAAACAAAAAACAACTAAGCAAACAACTAGAACAGGAACAGAACCACAGAAATGGAGATCACATGGAGGCTTATCAGCAGGGAGGTGGAGGGGGAACAATGAGGGAAAAGGTACAGGGAATAAGAAGCATAGATGGTAGGTACAAAATAGACAGGGGAAGGTAAAGAATAGTATAGGAAATGCAGAAGCCAAAGAACTTATATGTATAACCCATGGACATGAACTAAAGGGGAGGGGGGATGCAGGTGGGAGGGTGCAGGGCAGAGGAATAAAGGGGAGGAAATGGGATGACTGTAATAGCATAATCAATAAAATATATCTAAAAGAAAAAATTTAAAAATGCAACTACCATGTGCTCCAGCAATTTCATCCCTGGTTTTGTATCCAAAGGAAATGAAATAGAGTCTCACAGGGGCATCAGCACTCCCATGCTCACTGCAGTATTATTTACAGCATCCAAGATATGGAAATAATCTAAGTGTCCACTGATGCAAAGAATGGATAAAGAAGATGCAGTATGTGTGTACATGTGGTATGTAGCATATTTTGTGTGTATAATGTGTACCCACATTTTTCTGTGCAATATATATGAAATTATTTTACTGATTATCATACCTATGGTGCATAATCATTATAGCTATGTATAATGTGCATCCTTATTTTTCCCTCAAAAAATAATGGGAAAATTTTAGCAAAAATATGTGCACTATACATGGCAAAATATGGTATGTATAGGTATATATGTATGTGTATATATATATATGTAATATAGAATGTTATCAGCCATAAAAATTAAGGAAATTCTGCCCTTTTCAACAAAATGGGAGGACTTTGAAGGAAATAAATCAGACAGAAAAACAAGCATGCTATGATCTCATATACATTGGGAATCTAAAAATTTGAACTCACATAAACAGAGAGTGGAGTGGTGGTTGACAGGTGCTGGGGGAGGGGCGAGATGGGGAGATGTACAAAAGGTACAAGCTTCCGATCTCAAGGTGGGTAAGTTAGGAGACCTAATGTATTGCATGGTGATTACAGTTAACGATACTGTACTGTGCACTTGAAAGTTACTACAAGAGTACATCATAAATGATATCACCACAAGAAGAATTCTGTGAGGTGATGGAGGTGTTAGCTGACACTACAATGATAATCATTTTGCGATATATAAATGTACCAAATCAATACAGTGCATACCTTAAACACACACAATGGTACCTGTCTATTATATCTCACCCCACCTGGGAAAGAAAGCATTACCCATCTCAATCACACAACCTGCCCCCTGCAGCTTTCATCTTTGTTAACTAGTTTAGCATACTAAAACAAGGTATAAAAGTAGTTAAGTCTAAAGCCATCATTACTCTGCCAACAGTGGAGTGGCATGCATTGTATACATTCTATATAAGATGAAACTATTTAATAAATTGAGTTAATTTTATATAACTCCTTTAATTGTGTAGGCTGTCCACACAATTTACCTAGCTATATCCCAGTTGGGAGGTTCCGTGTGAGTAAATTGGGGAAAACAGGGAAAATGTGCATTCCCCAAACATCTGCAAAGCCGTGTTTCTCTGCACGTGGAGACAGCAACATCATGAGACCGAGATCATCACGTGCATAATTAGAACTGAACTGGTGGCAAAGGATTTCAGGTCGAGTGTGCTTCATCTAGTTTTTGGCAATCTAATTGAAACTCATTTGTATACAGTGTCCTCTTAGCCTGCCAAGCCATGAAAATTGGACCTTTGTCATCTCTTGGGCACACAATTTGGCACGTTTTCACAACATTCTCATTGAGCCACGGGTAAGAGTATAAGTATCTTATACTGCCTCTACATAATTTGGGCAGCTAGGAAAATGTGTCCATGTGTGTGCATGTGTGTGCACCTGCACATATGTGAAAGTCTCAGTAACTTTTTAATAACTCCCATTGAAACTTCATCACCACCAGCAGAATCAGACGCTTGACTTGCACTTCCTTGCCCAATGATATTCCCTTTGCAATTCTTGTATTGGGCGTGAGGCTGACAGATTAGTATATAAGATAGGCCCACAGTGGAAGTTCTTGAAGAGGAGATTCTTTGGAGCTGCCCTTTCTCTCCTGACAGGTAGGCAAAGATGCTAAGATATTCAGTGTTCCAAAACGCCTTACCTTCAGAAACAAAATTTTCAAGAATTAATGTCACCAGTGTTCTGTTCTGCACTGTACCTTATAGCACACACCTTGTGGCTGGAGTTTCAGGACCCAGGGGACTAGGTAAAGACATCCAATGTCTAGCTAAGGGTGAAGGTTATGCATAGTGAAATTGAGATGTCCTTGTTTTGATGGTGTATAAACACTTTGATGTTTTCCAGGTAGTATATTAAATGCTTCATAGCGAAGATGGTCTCAGTGATGGAAACAGCACAGGTGGGTGTTAACCATTGGGAAGAAAGACATTGTGTTCAGAGGGATTCAGAAATGTGGTCCATTCAATGTGCGAGAAGGCACTGCCATTTGTGACACTTTGACTTACTTGTTGGTGAGGCTGCCTCAGACTAAAATCAGTGTATACTGGGTTTCCAGAGCCCCTGTCTGCCTAATTCTTATCTTCAGACAGACTTTATCAAACATTCTTATGACACAAAATTAGCCCCTGTCTACACATATAAGACTGAGGGGGAAAGACAACGGTTTCTGCCTTCCTACTACCACCTCTCCCTTCCCTTTAGGCAAACATAGATTCATAGTATGTTCCATGTGAAAAACAAGAATAACATTAATACTTACAAAAGGATGGTGGTGAAATTAAATGAAACAACTTTTCCTACTTCTTGTTTTAACCTTTATTTTTATTGTTGATATTAATACAGATGCCCCCATTTTCCCCACCTTTGGCCACCTCCACCCAGCCCCCATGCCCCTTCCCTCTGGGCATCACCACACTGTCGTCTGTGTCAGCACTCAAAAAATAGTCTGTTTTGTTACTGCTGGAAACCATGATATTTCCTATCACATCTCCTATCCCACCCAAATCTACCTCTACTTCTGTCATGACACATTTCACATTTTGTCATACATTAATACATCAATTTACACAAACCATCCACTTTGGATAAGCTGTGAGTGCCTTGAAAATGTGGTACAATTTATCCAGGTACATTTGGATACTGCTAGAAATCTTCACTTGTTAAGTATAACAAATAATAACTCTAAAATTCCTAAGAAGGATCAATAATAGCTGATTTTTTAAAAAGACATGGTTCTATGATACCAGGGTCTCCCCCTGCCATGACCCCTTCACTGTCCTGTTTTTGTCCCACAAAGGGAAAGAGGCAGAGAGCATGACTGACACAGTAAGGGCCACTTCTCAGAAGCAGGTCACTGTCTTCATTCTGTCCCCTACACTAAAGTGAGGACCACATCAGTTATACAAGATGGGTAAGGTTCTAGAGGTCTGCTGTACAACCCTGTGGCTGTAGGTAACAATACAGAATATTGTATACTAGGTAACAATACAGAACCATGCACTTGAAATCTGTTAAGAGGGTAGCTTTCATGTTTAAGTGTTTTAACTATAACATAAAACAATGGATGATATACTTTGAGATCTGGATTTACACATCATTTCAATCTGTATTCCAATAGCAAATTATACATGTGTTTAAGTAATTAAGCAAATAATCAAATCAGTACAAAGTAATTACAGTGACAAGTTACACAGAATAATAGGCTAATTTTAAGAAATTCAACAACAAAGAGTCAAGAGCAAGGAAACTGATTCATGTCACAGCAATATTGCAACAAGAAACAGAATGGCATCCCTTTCTTTAGCAAGATAAGACCCTGTTGAAGTGAAAGGAATATTTGCTAATACAAATATTAAACTTATAAACTATAAACGTACAATGAATGGAACTGTGTCTTACATATCATTGTATCTAATACTTCAGACAGTTCCTGACATTCGATGAGTATATGTGGAATAAAAATAATAATAAAATTTTTAAATGAAAATAGGTTGATTAAAATATGCTATATAAAGGTCACTACTTAACATAAATATTTATTCTCTCCAAAACAGTTTTATAGAAAAAGAATTATTGAATGACTTTGCATGTGATCATTTTATTTGATCACCAAACTGACAGCAATCTCAGAAGTGTGCACAACTCCAAAACATTGCACACAGTGCAGCCACATGGGCAGCATTCTGAATTGCATTCTTAGTGCATAGGAAGGAAACAAAAAATAGACAAGTAGCCCTCCATGTGAAGTAGCTTGAAACACAAGAGAGACAGAGAAGATGACTCCATGGAGCCGAAAAATGACACCAGAGTAAAAGAATTTATTTTCCTTGGCCTCACCCAGAATCAAGACCTGAGTTTGGTCTTCTTTGTTTTCCTGCTTTTGGTGTATGTGACAACTATGCTGGGAAACCTCCTCATCGTGGTGACAGTGACCTGTGAGTCTTGTCTTCACATCCCCATGTACTTCCTGCTCTGTAATCTATCTGTCGCCGACATCTGCTTTTCCTCCATCACAGCTCCCAAGGTTCTGGTGGACCTTCTCTCACAGAGAAAGACCATCTCCTTCAATGGTTGCTTCACCCAGATGTTTTTCTACCACCTTGTTGGAGGGGTGGATGCATTTTCTTTGTCGGTGATGGCATTAGATCGGTATGTAGCCATCACCAAGCCCCTGCACTATGTGACCATCATGAGTAGGGGGTTCTTCACCACCCTCATTGCAGCTTCCTGGGTGGGGGGCTTTGTCCACTCCATCATCCAGATTTCCCTGCTGCTCCCGCTCCCCTTCTGTGGACCCAATGTTCTCGACACTTTCTACTGTGATGTCCCCCAGGTCCTCAACCTCGCCTGCACAGACACCTTTGCCCTTGAGCTCCTCATAATTTCCAACAATGGCTTGGGAGCTACCCTGTTGTTCTTCTTCCTACTGGGGTCCTACACATTCATCCTAAAGATGCTGAGGTCTCAGGCAGGGAAGGACAGGAGGAAAGCCATCTCCACCTGCACAGCCCACGTCACTGTGGTGACCCTGCACTTTGTGCCCTGCATCTACGTCTACGCCAAGCCCTTCACTGCCCTCCCCCAGGATAAGGCCATCTCTGTCACCTTCACTGTCATCTCCCCTATGCTCAACCCCTTGATCTACACTCTGAGGAACCAGGAGATGAAGTCAGCCATGAGGAGACTGAAGAGAAGATTCGTGCTTTCTGAAAAGCTTTAGAGGATTTTTTTTCTCCTTTTTGTCCTCCTTCTTACCACCTTTGAAAATGTTTGTCCATCAAATAAACTGTATGTACTAAAAATTTTCTAGTTAATTTTTATATTTCTGGTAAGTTATACATGACTTTCAAAAATTCTGAACAGAATGAAATAATAATGTAAAAATATGGGTTTCATGTTACAAAAGAAAGTAGAGAAATCAACTCTTAGCCAGAGAGGTATGTATTGTTGCAATACTGACCTTGAAGAAATTAAGAAAACAAAATGAAAATACACTCAAACAATTTTATCACATTGTGAAGTGATAAAATTACTTCAATTTATTGTTGTGAAGTTTTTTTCCCTAGCTCTACTGAGGTATAATTGACAAATAGAAATGGCATATATTTAAGAGGTGCAACTTAATATATGCATACACTATTTATAGGCTTTAAAGAGCAGGATAATGGTGCATGTTTTCACAGAATTTCAGGGGCTCAGTTATAAATATACTGATGAGGGGTAAAGATAAACACAGAGAGAAAAACTAAGAGACTACTAAAGTAGTCCCAGGAAAGGAATGATAGAGACATGACTTAGGATAGCAATGGGGCAGATGGTGAGGATTTTTTTAAAACTGTGAAGGCTGAGCCAGTGGGATTTGCTGATGGCTCCAGCGTGGATTTCCTGGCTACACGTGCACCTGTGAGACCTCCATCGCCCACGTCGGTCCTCAGCCACTGAGAGGGATTGTTTTCACTCTGGCCTGCACACCCCTTTCGGTCGCAAAGGTTCCTTCCAATACTTGTGTTTCACACTTCAGGAATCACGCCACCTGGTGAAACTGCCTAAGGAGGTTGTGCGGAGCCCCTAAGAATAGACATCTGTTTCCCTAGAAGAAAATTACTAAAAAGAAACATCAGGGCCAATTCTGACAAAACTTACCTAATGTCGTTTTTGCTGAAGGGAGGCAAGGGTGCTCAGATATCTCTTTGGGGATGGTGGAGGAGAGGAACTTGATGAGATGTGAAGGGTAGGGGGTTCTGGCTAAACTGACTTAGGATTTTTGCTCAACTCGGTGATGCCGAGACAAACATGGAGGTCCAAAAGCTGAGGTCTAGACACAAAGTTCAGGGGAGCCTGAGTAGAGTTTGGTTACAGGCAGAATCTTTGTCACAGCTAGAAAATGTTAGACCCTAGACAAAATGTGTGTTCCCAAGCACATGTGCCTGAGTAACGTCTTAATTACTCCCACTGAAACAACCTCACCATTGGCAGAATTTTTCCACAACCACAGCCAACTTTATTCCCTCCGATTATTCTCACACTAGTTTGGGGATTAGGGAATCAGTAAATATGACAGAGCGCTGGGAATCAGCATAGAAGAGCCAAGAAAAGATGACTCCCCAAGTCTGCTTTTATTTCACATAAAGATAAAAGAGGAGCCTCTGAAATCACTGGCCTTCAGAGAGTTATTTAACAGAGTCTCCCAGAGTGGAATGATTCTCAATGTCCACGTGAACATTTCCTTAAGATATTCTGGAAAGAAGGTTGGAGATTTTAGGTAAGAAACATAACTCTATGTGAGTGTATGCCTGTGGGTTCTGGGTGTCCATGCATAGGAGTGGAAATAATTGAAATATACATCTAATCACTAATATGCATATTCATTAAGTACATTTTGAGTAAACATTACATAATATGCACAGAAGACACTGTATTCCAGGGTGAACCTTTGGTGACAGCACAGCTAAGAAATAGTAACAAAGAGGATATTGTGAAATGACATACATAGAAATGAGTTCCATTTGGGAGAGGAGAAAAAATCAGTCTTTGTTCTCTGGGACCCTTGAACTATACAAAGAAGAGGGATTTTTCTCAAGCTTATTTCCTGGAGATGGAGCTTCTCAAACTGCTACAAAGATATTTCTCATGCTAAAGTTAAAACTAGCAAGAAAATAAAATATTTCAAATCTTCACAAAAAGTTGAAAGAATGATACAGTGAACACCTATATACCTTTCTTAGATTTACCAAAAAAAATTTCATAGTAATGATTTCCTTTTCCATGTTTTCTATGCCTACATGTTTGCATCCTTTCTTTCCAGCCAAACTTACCACTTAAAAGCAATGTTTATGTATTCAAGTGGTCCCTGAAAGCCACAGTTCCCTTTCTCTCCATTCCCACGCGCCCCAAACATAGAAGGCACCTTCTCCGTGCAAGTTTCTCTGAGCCTCTTAGTGAGAAATCACCCTTTGCTCACACACAGCTCATCTGTCATCAGACGGCCCCCATCACCCCCATATTACTATTAGATTTCTATTTGTTGTCCAGCAGTTTTAAATTATATTCCTTTTTCTCAAATAACCTAGAACTCTGCTAATTCCCCATTAGTATTTGCTAAATAATCAGATGGTTTGAAAATAGCAGAAAGATGGCACAGAAGCTGGTGGATGTCATCCAAATCACCAAAGGTGGTTTGTGAACTTGGGACCTACTCCTTTCTGACAAGCAGGCCTGACTTGGGGTCTGAGGTGCCTTCTCCCCGTCTGTGTAAACCATAGTCTGTAATTTACATGGGTCCCTAAGGGAGGCTTTCCCCTAATCCTTGTAATCCATATCCACTCCATAGATGAAGAAGTGGAGACCCAAAGAGGCCGCTCACTCCCCCAAATCACAGTGACAAAGCCAGGACTTGAGCCCGGATGGCTCTCACTGCAGAGACCACACCCTGACTTCTCTGGTCTGCTGAGATGACGTCGGGTGATAAGCCAAACCGAGCACATACTCCCCTTACTCGCATTCACTGTCACTAGCTGCTGGGCTGCTCTGACTGACACTGAAGGAAAAAGATCTATTTTCCTCAAGACAGTATGTTTGGCTGAAGTTGTTTTACAATACACGTTCTGGGAAATACACAGCTCCTCTAAAAGACTGTCAGTGTAGTTAAAGCATCTGTGTCTGTGAGAGTCACTAGCCTGGAGTTTTCCTTTAAGGCAACACACATAGAATCACACTTCTAATGGCTTAGGCGATGCTCTAAGTGCTGTTGCTTTACATGGATCAATTCAATGAATTGTCACAAAATTCATACGAGGGAGATGCTATTGTTTCCAAATACTGATGCAGAGACTGAGCCCAAGGGGTGAAGTCACTTGTCTCTGTTTACAAAACCAGTACGTGCCCAGCTGGCATCTGGACAAACTGTGCGATGCCAGAGACGCTCTGATACCTCTTGAGAGTTTTTTTTACTTTTTCATGTTAAATAGAAGTTGGACAAAACCGCAAACAGAGGAAAGGAAACTTGAAAGGAAGATGAGCTAGGCGAAAAGAAATATCTTCATTTGAACTGAAAAGCACCCCCCAAAAGTGGGAGGGAAGTGGCTTTACGTTTCTTTTGTTTCTCATTAAAAGAAACGGGAGAAAAGGCCCATTTTAAGTCTTCACAGAAAGAAAAACGGAATTCAAATGCAATGAGGTTATATGGTGAGTATACTTTTAACATCTTCATAAACTGCTGAACTGTTTTCAAAAGAGGTTGTACCACTTTACATTTCCACCAGAGTTCTAATTCTTTTGCATATTTACTCACTCTGGAAATATCCATCTTTTTTTATTTTAGCAATTCTAATACGTAGGCACTAGTATCTCACTATAATTTTAATTTACATTCTCCTGGTGATAAATGATGTTGAACACCTTTCCATGTACTTATCTTTGATCCCTTTATCTTCTTGTTGAAGTATCTGTACAAATCATTTGTCTTTTAAATTGTGTTGTTCGTTTTCTTACTATTGAATTTTCAGAGTTACAGTCATTCCACTCCTAGGTGCTTACCCAAGAAAAATAAAAACATATGCTCACACAAAGATCTGTACGGGAATGTTCAGAGCCAGAAAGTAAAAATAATCCAAATGCTCATCAACAAGCAAGCACATAAACAAACTATTGTGCATGCATGCAGTAAAAAGGAACAAATATTGTCACACACAAAAACATGTTAGAACTTTAGAGGGAAAGAAGCCAAACAAGAAGAAATTACCTACTGCAGGATTCCATTTATTGAACATTTTAGAGAAAAACAAACTAATGCGTAGTGACAGAAAGCAGATCAGTGGTTGCCTGAAGAAGGGGAGGCAGAGGGGACAGACTGCAAAGGTTACCAAGGACACTGCTGGGTGACAGACATATTAACTGTCTTAAATGTAGTGATGGTGTCATGGGTATAAGCTTATACCACGTCAAACCCCACCCAAGTGTGTATTTCAAATACGTGAGTCTATTGTATGTCAGTGACAGCTCAGTAAAAAAGTAATTTTTGCGAAATAAGCCAGGCATTGAAAGACAAATACCATATGATCTTGCCTTTAACAGGAACCTAAACAACAAAACAAAGAAACAAGTAAAATATAACAAAAGACACTGAAATAGAGGACAGGTTGTCAGGGCCCAGAGGGGAGAGGGGAGGGAATTTCAGGGGAAAAGGGAAGGGTTTACAGGAACAAATATAGAGGACACATGGACAAAACTAGGGGGGTTGGAAATGGGAGGGATGGGTGGGTGGGCTGGAATGGGAATAAAGGATAGAAACTGTACTGAATAATCTAAAATTTAAAAAAAAGAAATAAATTTGAACAATGAGCAGAAGAAAAGCTCTGAGTTATGCTTTTTTCCCCCTATAGTTAAGGTTTTGGTACCTAAAGTAATCTAAATTAAAAGTAGAAAGAAAAACTTCCCTTAAGGAAGAATAGAGGAATAGAAAAGTTATGTGGCTTTAAAAGTTTCTAATTTTCCATAGAATTAAATTTGTTATTTAGAAAAAGGAAGGAGTGCTTCTGTAGAATTCAGTCCAAAGAGAACCATTTTGCTGATAGGAGTTCTTAAACTATTTAAATGGAGCAACCAGTCTGGAAAAACAAAAAAGACAAACAAACAAAAGAAGTGTTCCTGTGGAATTCGGAAGGACCCAAGTCTGTCCAGACAGACACTGCCTTACCCACACACCAATCTGACCCCATTTTTACATCCCTTGTATCACAGTAGTCCCTTTCCGAATACTTCCCATGCCCCTGTTTATCTTGGATACTTAGAACTTGTATGCACAGAGCAATATTTTTATGCATTTTCTAAAATATTTATAATTTACAGAAAAAAAAGAATCATTAAATGAATGTTTGTGGAGTAAGACGTCACTTTGGACACATTAACAATAATCTCAGGAGAGCAATTCATGTTGTGACAACAGCTCACTGGTTTTCACACCTACACCTGACTCTGTAAACCTGAATCTATTAAGGGAGAGTAGAGGATTTCTGAAATAACACTTTTAATTTTTTCCAAGCTACACGAGGAAGAGAAAACATGATCCAATGGCCTTGGAAAATGGCACCATAGTAAAACAATTTGTATTTCTGGGGCTTACTCAGTCCCAAGACCTGAGCTTGGTCTTATTTCTTTTTTTGTCTTTTGTGTACATGACAACTCTGCTGGGAAACCTCCTCATCATGGTCACCGTGACCTGTGAGTCTCGCCTTCACACCCCCATGTACTTCCTGCTCTGCAATCTAGCCATCCTTGACATCTGCTTCTCCTCCATCACTGCTCCGAAGGTCCTAGTAGACCTTCTGTCAAAGATGAAGACCATATCCTATGCAAGCTGCATGACGCAGATCTTTTTCTTCCACCTCCTCGGTGGAGCAGACATCTTTTCACTCTCTGTTATGGCCTTTGATCGCTACATAGCCATCTCCAAGCCCCTGCACTACGTGACCATCATGAGTAGGGGGCGCTGCACTGCCCTCATTGCAGCCTCCTGGGTGGGGGGCTTTGTCCACTCCATCGTCCAGATTTCCCTGCTGCTCCCGCTCCCCTTCTGTGGACCCAATGTTCTCGACACTTTCTACTGTGATGTCCCCCAGGTCCTCAACCTCGCCTGCACAGACACCTTTGCCCTTGAGCTCCTCATGATTTCCAACAATGGCTTAGTCACTACCCTGTGGTTCTTCTTCCTCTTGGTGTCCTACACAGCCATCCTAATGATGCTGAGGTCTCAGGCAGGGGAGGGCAGGAGGAAAGCCATCTCCACCTGCACAGCCCACGTCACTGTGGTGACCCTGCACTTTGTGCCCTGCATCTACGTCTACGCCAGGCCCTTCACTGCCCTCCCCCCAGATAAGGTCATCTCTGTCACCTTCACTGTCATCTCCCCTATGCTCAACCCCTTGATCTACACTCTGAGGAACCAGGAGATGAAGTCAGCCATGAGGAGACTGAAGAGAAGATTGATGCTTTCCGTGACGGAATAGAGTAAGAATCTCCAACTTCTTCACCAGGGACTCCTTTCACGATTTTCCCAATGGCTTATATAGGTACTCAAATAAATTGTCAATAAACCAACTGTTCTTACTAAGTAACATTGTATTTTCCTATTCAAGAATAGGTTACTGATAACACAAGCTTTTGGTGAGAGTGAAATAACTAGTATTATAAGTTTAAGTTGATGGATGTGTTTCCCATGAAGGATAACTAAATGACAGTGAAGAAATTAATTGAATCCAGCCCCTTTTTCAAGTTGTAAGTAAATAGAAGCCTAGAGATAAAGGGATTTGCTCAAAATCTGGTAGAGATGTCCTCAGATACCCAATCTATTGTTCTACCACCCCATAAATGTAACATATCACATTATTAGACTTATCTATACCAAATCCTGTTCTGGAAAGATCCCTTGATCAGTGAGTGCTTCTGAAATATACCTACATGGGTACCTCTCACAGATTAAGACATTTTCTCGCCTTAGTTAAACTCCACATGGTCTTGTGACCTAAGAAATACATAATGGTTGTTCTCCGGGATTCTTAGGAGGAATGAAAAAGCTTGAGAAGATATCCCGAAATGGCCTAAAGGGATTTATCTTCCGCAGTCTGCACAGGACAAAGGCAGAGCCCCCAGGGATCCTACACACGGAGCGCTTCTTCTCACTGTGCAAGAACTGATTTGTCCAGTTGCAGCCCCGGCAGGGCCAATCTCCGGTCGGCTTCACCGTTGAGGATTTCCGTTCTTCCTCCCAGAGGGACAGAGAGCACCTGTTAAGGAAGCTAAAACTCTAACCAGCCTATTTTCCAATCTGTTGTTGGTGGTGAAGAGGCAGCCTTGGCTAGCACTGTTGTCTGGGAAGGCATGGTGAAAGTAAGGTACAAAGGAAAAGCGTTGTAGCTGGAAGCTCTGAGTTCTGAGTCAGACAGACCTGGGTGCAGACCCTGTCTCTGCCGTCCGCCAGCTGTGTGATATTGAGCAAGGTATTGTACTTCTTCACGGGTCATAGTTCACCTATACAAAGGCACTTATAATACCCGTCTCAGGGAGTTGTTGTGAAGATTACATGAGTTGACACATGTGAAACAGACCCTGCCAATGGTAAATGCTCAGTTAAAGGCTAATTTCATCCCTATCGCTCTGGTACACTCTTCTCCTACATGGCCTATAGTCCTCATTATTAAAAAAAAAAACCTGATAGGATAGAAAACATGAGGACATACACTGAATCCAAAGCATCCATTATCTTAAAATTTCTAGCTTTTTACCATTAGAACATGACAATAAGTTTGTTGTTATTTAGACAGCTTGCAGAGTCACTCTGAAGCTGGTGAGACAGAGTGTAGGAGAGTTTCATATCAAAGAGGACAATGGGTCCAAGATAAAAGTAGGAGATCAGACCAAGAAGTCAGACTGACCCGGAGGGACAGAAAAGAGCTCAAGGACACTTAGCCCAAGAACGTGAATGTGAATGTGAATTTGAATGTTAATGTGCATGTGGATGTGAATGTGAATGTGAATGTGAATGAGCATGTGAACGCGAATGTGAACATGAACGTGAATGTGAATGTGAACGTGAACGTGAATGTGAATGTCAACATGAATGTGAATGTGAATGAGCATGTGAATGTGAATGTGAACATGAACGTGAACGTGAATGTGCATGTGAATGTGAATGCTGGAGGCAGACGTCACCAAGTTCCTCCTGGATCTCGGCTGGCCCCACAAGCACTCATCAACTAACTGGCTCAACTGTTCACCATTCCCTGTCTCCTGATCAATCAGTTCTAACTTTTTACAGTATTCACGTCCATCCCCTAGCCTGCACATTCTAAGAACAATTCCCACCTCTCATTGTTCATAGAGTCCCTTTGGTCAGGTAGCTCTGGTCTCGAGAGTTCCAGGCTTTGCATTATGAAATTGCCTATGAAAAATGCATGCCACAGGCCCCTGTATAGTCCATTTCATGAAAATAGGTCCTTTCCTTTCCTTCCTAGCTCTTGTGAGTCACTCAAAGCAAATTTTTATCGCTATGTCACAATTGGATGGCACCAAAGATCTATGGGGTCTGAATCACTGTACTCAGAAGCCTAATCCCAAGGGGCAGGAACCCCTGTCTCATCAGTGTCCTTGAGACTTCCTCAGACCCCCTCTAAACACACAACATCACCTGACTCTACAGTTTGGGGGAAAGGGAAAGCAATTGCATCTGATTACAATATAAATCATTTATCTGCATGACATGAAGTCATAAGCTGGGCTGTATTCCTCCCTTTGAAATCAGTTTTTGTTTTTTAAGATTTTATTTATTTATTTTTAGAGACAGGGGAAGGGAGGGAATAAAAGAGGGAAACATCCATTGGTTGCCTCTCCTCTGCACCCTGACCGGGAGACCTGGCCTGCGACCCAAGCATGTGCCTGACAAGGAATTGAACAAACAACCTTTTGGTCTGCCGGCTGGCGCTCAATCCACGGAGCCACACCAGCCAGGGTGAAATCAGCTTTTGTTATTTCTTCAGCTCTGCTGCTGCTGCTGCAGAGAGCCATAGAAAAGTCCATGTATTCTGGGCACATACATGGCTTTCAAGCTGCCCTTGCCTGCCTTGCTCCAGAGATCAAGCATTTTAATGATAAACATTTCTGGCTACCCATGAACCCACTACCATAATTAATTCCAAAGAAACTGAACAGATGGACACCAAGGGCTCTCACTGTGCTACCCCTCGGTGAGCTGGGGATCTCAGCGATGCCGACTGAAATAATTGCGTGGGGCAATATACCCGTCCCATGAAACTGAAGTTGCACACATACATCTACAGTCGGGTCTCTGACAGTTGCTCTGACAGTGGCCACAGAGCTTTGAATTTCCCGTTGCTACCCTTCTACTGAAGTTTCAGTTCTCGGCAGACTGCAGCCAAAGTGATTTTGGTGAAGAGAAATACTGCATCCTTGGTGTGGTTTAACATACAGCTTTCTTCCTAAGCCAAGGGGATAATGGACTGTGTCATATGCATTGTCTAGAGAAAAGGACATGTCCCAGATGTGCACTGGTTCCTCTGCATGAGCTATGAGATGGAGCACAGAGGAGAAGAGGGAGAGAGAGAGGAGGAGGAGAAGGTATCAGTGACATTCAGTGACCCACAGAAACCACTGAGTTGGCCACTAAACTTCCACGTTCATACCCAGCAACATCTCTTGCTACTTCCTTCACTGGGTTTGTGGCTGAGAGTAGAGTAGAGATGGCCGGGCTCCACAAGGCAACGTGGGAGAGTCAGAATGAGGTGATTCCTTCAGGTTGCCTTTTCCCAGCTGAAGAAAGGTGATCACAGAATCACTAGCCTTGAGGTAGACGTTCCATCAAACACAGAATTTCCCCAGAACCTACTTCTTCTAAGCTGTAGTTGGAGCACCCTAAGAGGATTCATTTCCCTCTTGGAGGCTGAAGTCAGTGCTGTGTGTGTGAACTTTGAAATTGAAAAGCTGTCTGTATTGTACTCGGCGGGATGTTGACCTCAGAGTGTTTCGCAGGTCGTTGAGAAGGTGCTGATAGCCCCAGCTCCCAGGAGGGAGACCTGCCTTGGGAAGACAATTTTGTAAAGACAGAAATTCCAAAATCGGTATGTGCAGTCCGGTCAGCTTTGCTTCTTGGCTAGGAATGGAATTTGGGGGGTTTCGAGTCAGGTGTTTTAAAGGCCAGCTTATCTGTGCCCTCGTGTGCCCTCATTCAATCAGCGTAGAGGCTTTTCAATATTGGGAAAGAGAAAACTGAATTGAGAGACCCCAATTCAACGCAGAGAATGGGGCAGCATTGGCTCCAAGGGAGGCTGGCAGATGAGGGTAACTCTCAGTTTGCAAGTTCTGTGCCGGGTGTTTGATAAGCTTGTTTCCAAAGGACAGTACTCTCTGGGGAGTTTTTGAAGAAATCCTTGTGCTCCTTAATTTCGACTTTGCAAAAAACACATAAAATTCTATTTCTTTATCCATTTGCCCCTTTCCCTGTGTGTGTGTGTGTGTGTGTGTGTGTGTGTGTGTGTGTGTTTCAATGTAAGGTGCACAATCCTATACTTTCAAAGTATTCTTCCCACTCTTTGTAAAAAGGCAGCATCCACGGGAACCCCCAGACTCCTCTTTTCAAGAGGAGTTCATGTTTAAGTTAATGCTCTGCAGAACTCCATTTCTGGCCCTCGCGTGGAGCGCTCTGTAGCTGACCCAGGGTCCTGGTGGCGGTAGCTCCAAAGACGGCCAAGTCTGCTTTTTCAGAATCCATTTTTGTTTTTTTCCTAGTCACCGCTGCCGTCCTCTCAGCGGGCACCCGTCACTCATCATGTGCAGGCTTCTTGCTCCCACCTGCAAAGGTTTCTCCTGAGCCCTTTTCTCGGCAGGATTTTCTGGGAAGGGCTGACCCACCCTGGGAAGAAGTTTTGTTGCTGTGGTGAAGAGCACAAGTCTTTGAATAAGACAAGTCTCGGTTTAATAAGACAAGGCCCGGCTATACCAGCTGTGAGATGACCTTGAACACGTTATTTGAACTTTCTGTGCCTCAGTCTCCTCATCTATAAAGTCACACAGTAATAGCTATTTCACGTGGATAGTATAGGTTTAGAACAGACACAACAGAGCAGTTGGCATAGCACGTAAGAATTACCCCATAAATGTTTGCTAAAAGCAAGTGAAAAAGAAGCGAGGCAGAGCTCCAATATTCCGCCCACTCTTCTGTAATGCTGAGACCTTGAACATTGCATGGAACCCCCCAGACCTGATATCCAGATGATCATATTTGTAATTGAAGATTATAATTTCTTTCCTTTCTGTAATGTGTATAGTATAAATAACTGCATTTACAACTGCATGCAAAAATTATTTCTATTTATAAGCAGGCATGTGATACAATACTCTGACTGTTTTAGACATATGTCTTAGATCAAATTCCTGAGCATAAAAGAAAAAATATCCCCAGAGGAGAGATGGCATTTCCCACTTTTGTACCAAAGTGTTGGGAGAGGGCATTGATCCAGGGTCAATAGCAAGATGCGGCACTGTGAGACAGACCCCCACAGGTGGACCTGGCCTATGTTAGAAAAGAAGCACTCACCTGAAGCTGGTGAGACCCGGCAGCTACTGGCAAAATCAGATTCCTCAGCTGCTTTCAGTTTCCAAAACCGACATACAATCTCACCTCCTCCTTAGAGACATCCTGGGTGTGAGATAGAGCTTATTATCACGATGTTGTACATAAATTAAAATGGTACAGGCTAAAAAATGGACTCTAAGCCATGCCCTGTGAACCTATTTTTAGATTTCCACAATATTTTTATCAGCAAATAAATGTATCTATATACACAAACAGGCTAGTTTAGGAGGGATTCTGCCATTCTGGGCTTCTTTGAGAAATTCCAAGAAAGTTTGGGGTGTTTCCATTTAATTTTTTAAATGCTGGTGTAGTCAGCACCACAGAACTATATTTAAGCATCCATAAAATTCCAGTCCCAACACTACCCTGGGGTGGGGGGTGGTACGGGAGCACGGAGGGGCTCTGCAGAGTTTTGTTGAGTTATTGTTGCTTGAGTTGTCTTTCATTCTGAAAGGGAAGACAGTCCTGAGTGGCAAAAGATACGTATCCATAATCACAAGCCCTTTTTAGTAAATGCTCTAAGAAAGAGAGGTCAGGGACTACCTCGTTGTTTGCGGAAAAAAACAGTAAATTCTCCAGGCAGCTTGCTGCTTTCCTAGGCAGGCATTTTCACGGGAGGCCAGGGTCATCCTAAGGACGTGCTGTGTTCTGCCAGAGTCCATGGGACAGCTTGGTGTGTCTTGGTGCAGAGGTCTGCACGGAGTTGTTATTGTATGCTGAGAGTTCTGCAATTCTCAGGAGCACCAGGAAGCTTTTAGGGGCGATAGAGATGTTCCTTATCCTAACTGTGATGGTGGCTTCACAGGTGTATATATACAGGGTCCGGCAGAAGTAACGCCTGCTGGAGTGTGGTTGGTAGGGTAATAATAATAACGGTGTAATAATTTATAGTTCTACTTCGAACGTTTCACCTAAAATGTCCTATGGTGTGTTTGAGTGTGATATTGTTGTGTTACAAAATTACACGCTTATGATTTTGTAATAAAAAGGGGGGCATTGTTTGTGCTGGACCCTGTATTTGTCAAAACTCTTCAAATTGTACCCTTTAATTAGGTGCAGTGTATTGTATGCAAGTTACAACCCAACAAAGCTGATTTAAAAGTGGAGCCAGGGTCTTCTCAGGGTCGCTCCTTGAGGCTGCTAGAAACGATGTTGATGTTACTGTTTATTCAGATCTTTCCAGGCCAAGGTCGATGGGTGGCCTTGAGAGGAGCGCTCAGAGGAGCCAGGCTAGCGTCTGGTCAAGCAGAAAAGCTTTGTCAGAAGGAGACATCATGGAAAACATGTGGGGCTGTTTGAATTCTTTGCCACAGACATATAACTTTTTTAAAACTACTTTTAATTTAGGTATCCGGACTTGAAGTTAATCAACAAAGGAGGGAGGTAGCCGTCGGGATATCCAGCTAAGTGGTGGCATCACGCAAAGTTAACAAGGGAGCAGGAGGAGGGTCCCAGTCGGGGCACCTGCAGGCAATGAGCCAAGGGCAGTCGCGAGGGCGCAGACCCGGAGGCTCGAAAAGGGCCGGCCGCCTGCACCTCCCAAGAGTTGACACACGGGGGCAGCCTTGGCTGCTGATCTACGGAAGCGCGCCGGCAAATGGTGACGGCTTGGGGAGACAAAGCCCTGAGCCACGGGCGAAACCACGGTGTCTGCCGCTTCCCGGAGCAAAACGCCAAGATCCGGCTGGCAAAAAGCAACGCTTATCCTAAAGGATTACTGATGCCAAAAGGAGTATCCCCCTCACGTTGTGGTTCCACTGGGGATCGAACCCAGGACCTTCTGCGTGTAAAGCAGATGTGCTAACCGCTACACTATGGAACCGCACGTGAAAGCTTGCCCGCCAAGGTCGAATAGCTCCATACAAAGACCTTTTGCTGTCCGACGTGGAATGAGGCTGAGATTTGATGCTGGGCGATTTTACAGGGAGAGAAATTCTCAAGATAATTTCAGACTCTGAAGCACAGCCCCTATCCACGCTTTTCCTTGGCGACACAGACGACATGATTTCGCGAAGAAAGAAAGCATGACCTAACCAGCGGTGAATGTCCCCTGGTAGACACCGCTCATGCTTTGATGTAAGTAGCGCAACAAACTAGGAATGCTTGGCTCTGTGGCGCAATGGATAGCGCATTGGACTTCTAGATAGGTGGAGGCATTCAAAGGTTGTGGGTTCGAGTCCCACCAGAGTCGCTTTTATTTTACTATGGGGGGTGGGTAATAAAAGTAAAAAAACAACAAAATACTTCATTCATTTTAATTCTCTAATCCGACTCTCCCACCATGAAAAGGAAAGACACTTATTCCAGTTCCTTCTTAGGTGCTCAGTGGTGAATGAAGGTGTGAGGAACCCCACTGCTTGAATCTGTCTTCTCAATCAATTTCATGTGGCTCCAGAATCTCTGGGACCTGGAGATGAAGAAATTAGCAGGATGTGATCAAAGTTACTAAGATTTTTTCCCCCTTACAATACTATTTTTTACATCAGGAATAAAATTTTTACATTGTTCCGCAACTTTTCAGTAGTTTAGTTCTGTTCAGATTATCAGTCAATAATAGAAGTAGGTTGAGGATGCTAGAATGGTCAAGTGGTTAAGGCCCTGGACTTAAAACCCCAGTAGGCTTTTATCCTCGTAGGTTCAAGCCCCACCTCTGGAAGAAGATGCCGTTTTTTCCAAACTAAAAAAGAGAAGGACAACTCCTGAGAAGTTAAACCGTGGTGAACCGTTTCAGTGTTCTACAATCCTGGGTTTTTTCTCCACGTGACAGTTAATGTCTATTTGCCAAACACACATCTTAAGGATGTTTGGAAAATAGAAAACACCTGCTTGAAACTATACTCCATTGTGAGGGAAACGCATTGTGCAGGGAAAGCATTCACTCTTTGAAGTTAATCAAGTTATTTCTTAAAATTCTGCTTTGTGCCAACTACTGTTCTAAATCCTGGGGTCGTGGGGATGCAGAAATAAAAAATGCAAAACTAAAGATAAAACAACAGCAACTAAAAAGACAAGGTCCCAGTCAACAAAGTTACTGCCCAGAAGCATTTTAATGACAGAATGGCAGAGGAAAGAGGTTTATAAACCAGTTGCTTGGTTTATAAACAAACAAATAAATAGAATTTCAGATGGCAATAAGCGCTCTAAGGAAAATAAAACGAGGACAAATTTATTCCGTTTGATGATACAATCATTCACCTTCACAGGAGTGCTCTTCCCTTCTCTCTGCTCAGCAGCCATTGTGACCGCAGTACCGTGGCACCGTTGTTAAGACGCTGTGTTAGGCCGAAGGCTCACTAACTCCCAGGGCACCCGAGGCTCTTTTCTTGGTGGTGGGGCGGGGGAGCGATGGGGAGGGGTTAGTGTTCTCAGTTGGGCCCGGACTTAATCATCTGATTCTTAGAGACCCACGTCTTTATTTGTGAAAATTGTACCTAATGCATTTGTAATTTTTCAGTACCAGCAACTCTCCTCCAAAACCTTGAGGCTTGGAGGGATTTCTTGGAGGGATTCCCTCCTAGGAAGGAAATCCGTGCTTTTAACATTTCTCTGCTGGGATCTGTAGGAAACAGGGATCAGGAATGCTTGATCTGAAGGGGTGCCTAAATGATCCCAGAGGGTGGGATGATTTACGGACTACATCTTTTTTGCTCTTCATATGTTTTTATTAGGAAAAGAAGACATGCTTGTTTTTTCAATCCAATAATACAGATGTACCTAAAGAAAGTGGCAAGAGCCCCTTCTCACACACTTCATCACCATTCCTGAAAATGTCGGTTTGTGTTTTATCCTTAAACATCTCTTACATATATGCAAGCACCAAAAATACAAATATATATAATTTAAGGATCCAAACACATAACCTCTCATCTTTTCATCAATATTACATACATGGCACTTTGTGTTGTTTTTGCTTAACATGGATATCTTTCCATATGAATCACCTTTTAAACACTGCTCATAGTTCACGGTACATTTCTCCACAAAAGAACACGGGCCTTACGGTTCGCCCACGCGGTGGTGTCGCTGAAATCCGAGGAGGGCTGCAATCCTGGTGAGGCTCCGCCCCCGGGGATTCCCTTCAAGAGTCCTCACCCCAAGCCTCAAGGAATGGCCCGGCGATGAAGGAGCAGACGAATGAAAAATGTTGACTCATTAATTATATGCGGGACAGAGCTGCCCAGGGTAGCAGGACTTCCTAAAAATAGAATTCCAGACTGTAGCTTGTCTGATCAAAACCTTGCCAATGAAGGCTTCAGAAAAATGTTCAGAGTCCCTAGCGCACGTGCTTTCTCCGGTTGGCTCAGAATTCTTTTTCCAAGACCTCGGGGCGCAGCCACCAGGCGCAGCCCAGTTAGACATCACCAGCCCCTGAAGTTCTGGCGGCTCCTTAATTCTGGCGTCGGCAGGGTCCCCCGGGATCCGCAAGGACGGGTTTCCCACCACTAAAAGCGTCGGACCGCACGCTTCTGTTCTGCGTGTCTTTGCGCCCCAGTGAGGACCGGTCCCGGGTCTTTGCAGCCCCGAAAGCTTGCTCACTCTGCTCCAGGAACGCAGCACGCTTTCAATGAATGTCTGTCCCACAGACGGTTTGAAGCCTAATCAATTATTAATAATGCTCCACCCGCAAGACGCTCTAAGTGCTTTGCAAAGATTGGGGTCAGACCAAGGTGAGGATTAGAAATCCTGCTGCTCCCCGGAGGCCCGCCCAAAGGCCTTAAACCTGGAGAATTCCTCCTAAAGGGGAATTCCGTTTCCTTTAGGACGCGGGGGCGGGGCAGGCAGGCAGTTACTTTCTCCAGAGTCTACCTGTGATAGGACAAAGGAGAAATAAAGTCTCTATTCTGCCAAACATCTGCTCGAGCTTAGTTTTGCGCTTTCACTTCTCAGGGAATCAGCCAAAGGACTCGGAATTTCAGTCCCGTAGGAGCAGAAGGAGGCCACTTGGTCTATTTTACGCGGATTCCTTTCCAGGGAAGGTTCTTGCGTGAGCCCGGATAGCTCAGTCGGTAGAGCATCAGACTTTTAATCTGAGGGTCCAGGGTTCGAGTCCCTGTGCGGGCGGAGTATTTTTGGACATTTCCCCACACCCCTCCCCCTTCCCCAATGTGGGTATGTGCCAAGGCCACTCTTACTGAGCAGGTATGGGTTTATGCCAAACGCAGCTGGGTCTCGCTTTCCGGAAACTGCCAGCCAGACCTTCCGCAGATTTGGCTGTACGGTAAAAGGTGAGGCTAGTGCTTCACAACGATCTCTTGCAGCCTCGGTCCTTTCTCTTCCAGCCTGTGTGTGTGCTACTCTGTCTTTGGGTATTTTCCCCTTAAAACCAGCAGAAAGCACGTGCATGTTTCTATTCAAAACATCAACACACACAGACGCAAAGCCGTGGTACACCTATCGTCAGAGTCACGACAGTAGCGCGCCGGCTGGGATGGTGCAGCTTTGGGCGCTGAATAGTTCTGGCATTTTTTATTAAAACCGCGCTGAGAAAACGGAGCTTCCAAAAAAAATTTCAGACCAAGACACGTGCTTGTAAATCAGCTTCTCCAGCTGGGAATCATCCTTCACCAGGTTTCCAACGCTCTGGTGGGACCCTGACTCGCGAGTCTTTGCTAGATAGGAAAACGTTTTAAAAGACTGTCTTCAGGTCTGCCGTGGACGGAAAATCCTGCCAAGCCCAGCTAACTGGCTGCCCTGGCGACCAAACCCAACGCCTTTTCCTTGTGACCCAGCCGTTTCAGCCACCACGCTGTGAAGCCTGCTACACGTTACTGCCTAACACCCAACAGTCTAGATGGAGAGATTAGGGGATCGGTGAGGATCATTGCACGATTTGTGACTTCTTTAAGAGGTTCAAGCTCTTTGTCTCCTCATATTGCTGAAACTACTGTAGATGCATTGCCGTGTACCCGTTAAGATACTATAAGGAAAGCCATGGACTCCACTCCCGTGCAAAGATAGGTGTGCAAAAGACCTGCCGAAACCCGGGATCGAACCAGGGACCTTTAGATCTTCAGTCTAACGCTCTCCCAACTGAGCTATTTCGGCGGGCTTGAAGATTTGTTCCATACTGTTCGTGAAATTTAAAATAAAAAAAAATCCATCTTCATCCTTTCAGTTTCTGATTTCACCTTGCAAATAGTACCGTTTTTAGCTCTGAGGTTTTGAAAGCCGTGAATGAGAAAACCAATTCTTGTCATGTGAGGAGAAGTTTGCTTTGGGCCTTGTCCCTGGTTATCTTTTACTGTCTTCCTAATGCTTTCCCTACCTCCCCTCAGGGTTCTAATAAAAGTAAAGCCAGCCACTTACTACATGCCTACTGTGTGCCCAGCACGTGATCCCCGTGGAGGCATTCAATCCTCACGCCCACCCCTGCTGTGAGGTTACTTTGTGATAATTTTTAAATAAAATAACTAATTTGCTCCAAATTCTCCAGAGTTGAACCAGAGCTATCCAGCTCCAAAGCCCAAAAAACTCTTGTTAGAGACAGAGTTTACTTTTTTTTTCTTACTTTTCACCAAAGGTTGAAAACCACAGCGAGAGTGGTCGTGAACTTGAGAAGAAGGAGGCAAGAACTAGGAGGTCTCAGGGCTCTCCACCCTTGTCCTCTGTGTCCTTCTCCTTCCCCCGGCCTGCTCTGTTCTCATTCAATCACAAAATGGACCAAAGGAACTCACTTCTCAAGGCTGTCAAAAGTGAACTTGATCGCTTTCCAGGGGAGCCCCTCAGGAAGAAGAAAAACTCCCCTGTTTGCCAGAACTGCTTACACTGTTTCTATGCCTGAAATGCCAGGAGAGCCCCGTGATTCACTTCCTTCAAGAAAGAAACCCCTGGTAACCAACCAGTGCCCTCCTCCCTGGATCAGTGACCATGGCTGTCCCTTTAGCATATACTAACCAACATGAGTCACATGAACCTGGACTTATGCTCTTGGACATATTTGGAATGCATTTCTCTGAAATGGTTCTCACCCACTTCAGTACGTTATGTTTTGTTTTCAGCCTAGAAAGCTCTTTAATAATAATAGCTACAATGTATTGAAGTTTTGCTTTTAGGCTAAGACTCTGTCGAGCACTGCTCAAACATGTTATTTGATTTCATCACTACAAGTTTATGAGCTGGACGCTGCTGAGGAAGCTGCACTTTGGAGAGGGGGCGGGAATTGTGGGTTGGTGTGCGCCCAAGAGCAAGAGACTCGTACATGGCCTGTGGAGGCCCCATCCCACTGACCAGGACTCCCTGGATACCACAGTCCATCAGCTAAGAGGGGAGCAGACTCACTCAGCCCCCATCCCCATCCTGTTAATGGGGAGATCAAGCAACAGACTTTCTTCTGTTGCCTGGTGGAACCAAGGAAGGCTGAATCTCCAGCTAAGCAAGGATGGTCCGTGCACCTCACCGGGACATTATTAGTCTTGGGGAACCTGTGCCCGTGTTTCTCTTGGATATACAGCCCAACTTCCTCAAAATCTTTCAGGACCCTGATGTTTCCTTATTAATTTGTAGTTAGTGGGAGTTAACTTTTTTGTTTTCCGAATGCCAGGACTTGTCTCATTCCAGTCCCTTGGATACTCTCTTTCCCAATATGCGCCCTCTTCCTCCCAGCAGCAGAAGCTACCATCTCAGCCTCAGCTCCTCCCGGTACTCAGGGTCACGCTTTGAGGGTAAGGGAGAAAGCTGACTTGGTTTGCGGGGATGAACTGCTTTGTTTGGTACCTCAGACTCTGGTTGGTCATCTCTTCCTTTACAGAGTACCAAAAATTCTCTAGAAGGGTAGGAAGGTGGGGTCGCAGGCTCCTAGCGAGAGAACACCCAAGAGAGTGTCCGCCATGCACAGTAGGGCAAAGGTGGGCAGAGACTGGGGGGGGGGGGTGCCCCAGGAACGTCCTGGAGGTGTCTGTTCGCCATTCTTTAATTACAGCAGTAGTGGGAACCCCGCAGGCGGACGGTTGGTTGCAGAATAAATCAGCCTATCTATTTCCTACAGTCACGCGCTTGCAGCCGGTCAGTCCGGGAGGCGCCCTGCCCTTGCTTTTCCCAGCAAAACGGTTGGATAGGCAGGATTTCACTCTCTTCTCTAAAGGAAAACGGCTAACACAGTGCGCTAAAGCCAGATCTCGTTTCATTAATTATACTGGAAAAAGGGGGGGGCGGGGAGAGAGCGAAGAAAGAAAGACCTTCTTGCCCACGCTTACACCATCATCCTTCTCCCGCTGAGCCCACACTCCCCACTTCTCACCCATAAACGCTCTTTTCATCTTCTGGGCCTTTGCATGTGCTGTTCCCTCTAACTGGAACGTCACCTCCTTTTCACTCCACCCCAGGCACCTTTGAGAACGCAGCCTAATCGCCACCCGCGCCAGGCAGCTGCTGGTGACCTGCGCCATCCCCAGCCTTCGGCTCCCTGCACTGTAGGCTGAGCCGGCAAGTGTGCCGGCAGCAAGGCACAGTTGAGAGCCAGGGCAGTCGGTGCTTTAGCAGAGGAATGTGCAAGTGCTTACAGCGGAACGGCTCGACGGCGTGCAGAGTAGACCCTGGCAGGAAAAAAAAAAAAACATTGGTACCGTGCCTTAAAGGGTGAGTAGGAATCGGACTGGCGAACACACAGTGCAGTGTACAGATGAAGTGTGGAATTGTGCACCTGAAAGCTGCATGATTTTGTTTACCAGTGTTAGCCAATAAGTGCAATTTAAAAAAGAAAAGAAAGAAAGAAAGAAAGAGCTTCCTATCCCCACCCCCACCAAAAGTTGTCCCAGGTCCTTATGTTAATCTAGCTGGACGCGGCGGAAACCCAGGATTTCTTTGGAGAAGAGAGGGCCCAGGGGGCGGGTCACCAGCCTCGCCAAGCCCCGCCCACTCCGGGGCGAGACGCCCGCGGAGGCGTTTCCGGGCCTGCAGCCAACGTGGAATCCAAAACCGGGAAAAGGAGGGAGGTTCTGGGGAGATTTGAAAGAAAGTGAGCGGCGCGTGGTGCTTGGGGGCAGCGTAGTGTCACCCAGACCTCCGATCAGGGAAGGGACACAGACTTCGCACTGAGCAGTTGAAAAGCAACAATAAAAATCCCTTTTCGGTTTCCAGCCTTTTCCCACCGGTAGGAAAAAGAAACGGGTCCCTACTCCAGTGTGAAAATGTCAGAGATTTTGTCACGAAGAGGAACGTAGTGCCAGTTTGGTTGGAAGAACGTTGACGGCGGCACCTAAAACCTTTGCCGAAACCCGGGATCGAACCAGGGACCTTTAGATCTTCAGTCTAACGCTCTCCCAACTGAGCTATTTCGGCCGCTCTTGGGTGGGGCCCTTCCACATATGTACAAGAAACATTACTGTCATTGTGACAACTCGGGTCAGTACGGAGGTCTAACTGGAGGTTAAGGATTCAATACAGATCACAACAGTCAGGAGACAGCTTCTGTTATAAGCTAGAAGTGATAACTGATTTTACTTTTCTCGTTCGTTTCACTAACTGCTCTGCAGTCTGCTTTCCTTATTTAAAAGTAAATCATGAACTTCTTTTGATGCCAGTATAATAGTATAGACTATTTCATTCTTTTTAACCCATGCACGGTATCGAGTTGTATGGGTATAACATAATCCACTTAATCACATTTCTAGTGATGGACATGTTGACTTTTCCCCTCTAGTTTCCATTATTAAAAACAATATTGTAATACCTATCCTTTTGTACTTATTTGTTATTCTTGTGAGAAGAGAGATTTCTTCCAAGGTCAAAAGATAGGAACATTTTGAATTTTTCAGATATTGTCACATTGGACTCAACAAAGGTATGGAAGGAGACAGTAAGGCCATTTTTAAAGACTCCGAGTGTGGACTTACAATGTTACTTCCAGACAAGGTGCGCTAGTCATTGTATCTGTACGTTGAAAGCATTGCTTTGCTAAACCTAAATATTTAAAATGTACCTCAGTTTTTGTCGTTCCACCTTGGCATTTAAAAAAACTTTAAATACATAGTACCTGGCTGGGTCACTGAGGGGGTGGGGTCATCCCGCTACGCCAAGGTTACGGATCAGCTCTCCTGGCCGGGACACAGACAGGCAGCAACCAATGACTGCATAAAGAAGTGGAACAACAAATCAAGCTCGCTCGCTCTCTAAAAATCAATCGATCCATCAATCAGTAAAGTGGAATTGGCTCAGACCTCTCTCAAACTTCTGAGAAGCAAGCTCTGGTTTTAATAATATCCCCTAATATCCTGGCTGTATTCCACCTCCTCCCATTTCATACTTTGGCTTCCCTTGTGTTCATATAACCAGGGGGGGCAAAAGCAGGTTCACAGTTGTTTGCATGGGAAATAATACGGTAATTAATAATTATCCAAGAATAAACTGTTTCGCATACTCACAACTGTGAACCGACTTTTGCCCCACCCTGTATGTATAATTGCACTAATCCGAGCCCTCAGTGAATTGGAATCTCTGCACAGGGGGCTCAGGATTATATAATTTTTAAAGCCGCCCAGGTGGGTTTAATGTGTAGCCTCTCTCAGCATCCCATTCCTCTGTTCTCACACAAAAATGTAGCTGTTACACATAGACTCCTGTTTTAAATTGCTTACTCAACCTCTCCACAGCCAACTCCAACTCAATGTCCAAAAATGGACCCATATTTCCTCTAAACTTGTTTATCTTACTACCACCTTCCATCCAAGTTTTCAAGCCAGAAAAATACAAATTTCTTCCTCCTTCCCACCTTCTGTTCTTCATCCATAATTGCACCCAAGTGCCGGTCATTTCTGTTTGATATTTCTGGAATCCCTCCACTTCTTTTCATTCTCTTTTCCAACCTCTTCATTGATCTTCCTATCTATAAATCAGTGTTCATACTGGTCCCCATCATCCTGCTTCAAAACCCTTCCCTGGCTCCCTAGCTGAAAACAAAAACCAAGTCTTCTTTACATGGTCCATAAAGACTCTCCTACCTTGGGCTCTGCCACTCTTCAGCATCATATCAGTGCTCTCTCCTCAGCTCTAAACTCGAATCATTCATGCAGCCATTCACACTCAGGATGCTTCCCTTGACTCTGCTCATCTTTGTCCATGCAGCATTTTTCACATTACCCTTCAGCTAACCCCCGTTAAAACTGCAACTCTAAACTTCGATTCTGTCTCCCAAGTTCTAGAAACCTCTAACATGTCTCAATGCCCTCCCTCTGCGTCTCCGTAGGCTGGTTGCCCCTGTACAGTGCTTTCACAGCACTTATCAGACTGGATTGTAGCTGCCATCTGCATCCCTAGTGTAGGTTACAGAACAGGCTGGAGCAAATGTTCAATGAATGAAGACATTCCAGCTATATCTCAGGGCCAGCTGGTTCTTCACCAACTTCTAATATCACCTGGTCATACTCAGATGTGCCCTCTGCAAGGCTATATATATGGAAGTTCTGAGCTCTTCAGTTCTTGCCTTTAAAGCTTCCTCATCTGGCTACCCTACTGCCTTCCCCTGAGGGATGGGGATGTCTATGAACTGGGAGGGACACTCCACTTGAAAAGAGGAAAGTCTGAAGAGGATACAACCAGATGATTTTAGGAGTTTTGGAAGAGAGAGCCATGAAGCCTTGGAATGCTTCCCGTGGGGCAGGGCACAGTTCTGGGCAAAAGCGTCATAAACTTTTAGAAGCAAGCTCTAAATTTTCATAACAATCTTAGAGTTTCACAGAATATACACCTTATAGTGAGTAGATTCCACGGATGCTTCTATGCTTCCTTTTAAGACTATACTGTAGGTTGGTTTTCACTTATCTTGCTGCAAGTAGAGCAGATCCTTGAAAAGTACAGGTTTAACTTTTTTGTGGGCTTCAGAGGTCCCTGAAAAGTATAGCAATTTGCAATTTTGCTGAGCCGTAATTTTGAAATCGTGAGTGTGGTGGACCTCTGTCCCAACCCATAATGCCACAGTACCCCACCGAAAGTCTAAAGGAGGGATTAGAATGTGTCAGGTGTGTTTGACAGCTCCTCGTGGAAGAGATTATGTACCACAGGGGTGTTCAAGACTGCGGATGCAGCTCTGACAAATGTCTGCTGTGATGGATTGTAGCTTGCCAGAAAAAAAAGTTCCTGAAACTTACATCAAGCCCAGCGTTGGGAAATCAAGCAGATGACTTGAACAGATAAGCTGCCTCTCCGAGATCAGGCTAGAAAACCTCTCTCTGACAACCTAGCTAATCTTGTGGACAAGAAAATCTTGAGGTGTCAAGGAGCCTGGAGGCGAAACTTCAAGAGTGCTCCTTCCTACAGGTGGAACCCCAAAGTGGTACTACCCGCATTAATAAGCCTCTGGAAACAGAACAGCATTTCTACAGGATGTGATCCAATCCAGGGGGAAACAACTTTATCAGCTGCCTTCCACCCCGGCTTCTCCTGGAACACAAGGTTGGCGGGGTCACAATCGCCAGGGTTAAACAAACTCAGCTCTGAATTCCAACAATGTGACTAACCAGCTACGTGACCTTCAGTGAAATCATTAGTGACTTCCGTGCCTCTCTCCGTATTCAACATCATGATTGTAACACTTAACTCTTCAAAGTTTAAGCGTAAACCAGACAATCCTGAGTCCCTATCTCAGCACCCTAGACACAGAAGCAGATGCTGGGTCAAGGTGCAGGCCCCCCAGGCCCCTTTGATTAATTCCTCTGCCCTGAACTCCACAGTGAACCTAAACAAGCATTTTCACTGTGCTTACTTCTACAGTCTTTAAAATCAATACCCACTTGCTTACGCTTCGAAACACAGATTTGAATCCCTATATGAAACAGCTAAGAATTTAGGAACCTAAACAGACCAGAGAAGTCGAACTTTTATTTTTGAGGTGAAACAGGCCCAGCATCAGTAACACTAGAAACTGTTCCCCTCTACCAAGGTGAGGAGACACTGTCGATCGCACGACATCGAAGCTGTGGGAGCTGTTAAAACTCTTCCGCTCACGGGGCCTCCAGAATGTTGCTGAGCAACTGAAACACCTGGAAATCGGTGCCCAGTTTTTTGTTTCCTGGGAAGACCGGTGTCCCAAGAACAAGTCACCATTGGGCCAGTTCTCCACCTCCTCCCACCATTTCCCACCCAGCAGAAGTGAATCAACAAACAATATGACTTTTTAAAAATTATTTAATTTAGTAGTTTTCTTGGAAAAAACAATAAGGCAAAAAAACTGAAAATATATATAGTTTTGTTTTGTTTTCATGTGACTTTATTTTCACCTGAAGGACTCGAAGCTCCCTCCATTAGCAGGAATCTGACCGGGGATCAGGCTGGAAGTGTAGGACAGACGGTGGAAGAAGAAAGGGGGCAGGAAGCAGGGAAGTTCAGTTCAGTTGGGGGATCCTCACTCTGTCTTAAGCCCCCTAAGTCATCAGGCCGTCACTTTTCCAGGCCTCCTTGAAA
Organism: Trachops cirrhosus; assembly: GCA_028533065.1. Lineage (NCBI taxonomy): Eukaryota > Metazoa > Chordata > Mammalia > Chiroptera > Phyllostomidae > Trachops > Trachops cirrhosus. The sequence goes on along the minus strand of CM052543.1, from coordinate 7,925,989 downwards.
GAAGCCCCAGGGCAATCCCTTGCTTCTGTTGGGAATCAGGTTCTTAGGAGGAAATTCCCCAGCAGCTGCCCGCTCTCAAGTCCATGGGCTGGGAAGGGAGGAGGGACGGAGTACTAGCTCACCCAGTAGAAACCCAGCTTCCCTGGAGGGCTGACTTCCTCTGGAATGACACTGTCCCCTAGGGCCCACACTGGCTGAGGCTCAGCAGTTAGGGAACAGAAACAAACAAAAAAACAAACAACAACAAAAAAAACACTAACAAAAGGCATACAAGGAAGGCACCTCAATTTGTGATCCTCAGCCAAGCCTGGGCTGCGTGGGGTGAGATTTTGGAACAAGACAACTCAAATACAGAAAAAGTGAAGGAAGCCAGAGCCCAGCCGGGGTCCTCTTACCCACCCCTCAGTGATGCTGCTCTCAGCCCCCTGTCCAGGAAGAGAGCTGTTTTGGGAGACAGCTGTGTGAGCTGTGCTTCGGACAGAGGCAGGGTCAATCTGGAAACTACCCTCCGCGCTCTCGACCCATACATACTCCCCCTCCCCCTGACAAAAGAAAGGCAGGAGGCTAGGATTTCATTCTCACGAGCCAGGACATGAGGAGAGACTTCAGGCAGCAGTGGGCACCCCCTGACACAAGTCGCGGGTCACGGCCCTGCTCAGGTTCTGAATGCGTCTGCCCCTGAAGGGTAGAGAGTGGAGGAGGCCCAGTCCACATCCTCCTATCCAAGAGAGTCCCAGGGAGACCAGCAATATCAAAAAACAAGATTCTTAAAAGGAAGAAGGAAAATCAAACAAAAAATTAGATTTTTCTCTACATATGTATAATATACAGATTTTTAACACATTATTCCATAGGTGGCTCCAGTCCATAGGGCTTGAGATGGTGACAACTTTCATTCCAGATGAACTGCTTCTCTCAAATTCTGCAGGAGATCAGAATGGGATAGGACATGCCTTGCTCCACGCTGGGGCAGAGACCCAAACTGGTACCAAGTGGAGAGAGAGAGAGAAGCGAAGTGTGAAAGGAAGTGAAGGGTGGGAGTGAGGAGGAAGTCGGAAAGCAAAGGTGCGGCTGGCAGTCTTTCTCCGTCCTGCCTGTGTTCTCAGGAGTTCTCTGCCGGAGCGAGTCCATAAAGCCCCTTTGTGAGGACACTGCAACCCTCCTACCAACCCCTGAGCGGCTTCGGGTGCTGTCAAAGGAGATGGAGAACAGCAGAAAGGTGTTTTACGTGGGTGGAGACAGAAACGTCCAAGAACGTGACTCAGTGTTCCAACCTTACAGAACAGTTCTCCTGCTGAGTGTCCCAAGACGCGGTCATCCCCACACCGACACACCATGACACGGGCCCCACTGGTGAGCGCATCTCACGAGGTCCACCCCGAGTTACACCGCAATCGTGCTCAATGCCTTCGTTGGTAAGTCTTAGATGTTTCTTTCTAAAGGAACTTCTAAAACCAGCTCTTACTCTGAACAGCACCAAAACGCCCCGGATCATCATCGTGCGCAGATCTTGGCTGAGCAGGACAGAACCAGGGGAGGCTGGATGACATCATCTTGAGTGGGGGCCGAGGGGGAAGGAAGAGCCACGAGCACTCGCCTCTACAGAAGTGGAACACTACCTTTCAGCCACTAACCTCTCCCTCACAAACACAGGCATCTATTATGTTGATTTCAGTTTCAATCAGCTAAGGCAACCAGCCAATCACCACCACTGGTGTCTGCTTCTGGTGATTGATTTGGAAAAAATGATTGGTTTAGACAGACCAACTTGAGGAAAGCCCTCGGGAAGGGAATCCCAGCTTTCCGGGGCATCTTCTGTCCCCTTGGCCTTTGGCTCCTCCTCCTTTTCCTTACTGTTGGTTCAGAAAATGTTCGGGCATAAGCTCCAGTCCTGTTTTTCTTTAGACTCCCAGTATCCTCCCCTATAAATATGGGTTAACTCCTTGGTGACAGGGTCTTCCTTCGGCTCAAACCACAGTGCCTTATAGGGATCGCAGGGTGTGCCTGAAAGGAAGAGGGGTCAAAGAAAAACCAATTAGAGCCCCTAGCACATTGGTATTCTCCATACATCAAGAAATCGAGAAGAGGGCAGGTTTGTTACCATCCTCTTTGGCTGTGCCTTTCATAGATTCTGCTTCTCTCTTCCTTCTGGAAAGTCTCTGTTTTTCTTCCAGGCGCTGCTTCTCAGCATTTGCTTCGTCCCACTTCCCTTCTTCCATGAGTCTCTGGTCGGGCCGTAACCGGCTGTCCGTGGGAGCAGTGCCAGCCTCCTCGGCATTGAGAGTCAGAGCGAGCTCTGAGAAGTAGTACATGTTTTCTGCATTCTTCCTAAAAGCAAAGGATGAGAAAGAAATAGGCTCATGCCAGAGCCCGGGCCCCAGTTAGTTACGGAGCCACAACTAAGCACGCTGCTGAAAGAGGACCGGGCTCCTCTACAAACGGACAGACTCACGAACCATGGCACCTCCCCCGAGTTAAGAGACCCAAAGGAACCATTCCTCCTCTCCCAGCACCACTCAGCTCCACAGTTTTCTGGGCTTGTGCTGCACTCAGTTGAAAGTAGGGAGAAATCATTAGGAAAAAGGAAACATTCTATAAATGAAAATTCCTTATTCCTGTTTCCTTTGCCTTTTTTTAAATTTCTTTCTGAGATAATCTTGGCTCTTACTGCAGACTGAACATAGTAAATGATGACAGAAAAATGGCTTCTGTTTTAATTTACTTCCAAAGTCCTGTACATTATCTCAGGAAGCTTTACATTGGGGCTGGGCCTTTAGGCTAAATTGTTAACAAGTGGTATGCATCTGTCTCCTCTAGCCAGTTCTACATAAAATTTTGCTCTAAATTACAGAATAATATCCATCTGAACCACAATCCAAAGGACCTACAGAAAACACCACACACGACTTGGAAGAAAGATACTGTTCGATTAGTTTGAACTTTCTTGGGATAAAGTATGCTATAACCCAGCCACGCAGTGACCACCTTCTGGCGATCTCTCTAAAGGTTCCGATCTCTCTGGCTCAATCCCTCCCATAATTCAGTGGGAAGCAATGCAAACACGCTGTCAGTACCGCTCCCAGGCTGAGGTCACAGAGCATCCAGGCGGCACGCATGCTGATACTCACGGTAAAGGGTTCCGCTGCCACAGCGTGACCCTGCTCTCCTCCGCTTCGTGGCCTCTCTGTCTACCATCACCCCCGTTGTCCCCCGTCGCTGGCTGTACTTTGAAACAGTCCATTTTCTCATCCCACGTCCCCAGCAGGACAAAGTGAACTTTTCCCGATTCATCTTTCACTTCCCCGGTCACCTACAAGGATGGGAAGCAGGGCTTTGGCACACAGCCCACAGCCACCGTGGGCCGGCTCGCCTGGCTCTTCTGGACACCGAGGTCCTAGGGTAAACGCTAGTTAAATCCTGTCCGACAAACATCCCAGAGTCATCCAAACTATTTAAATTTTCTTAGGCTGCTTAAAACAAGCGAAGCATGAGCTGGAGGTTTCATCATCACTTTGTTGCCCAGGAATTTTCGATGCAATAATACCGTGTAGGAAAAGGATCTGACTGGTACTCAGAATTATGGTATCTTCTTCTCTCCAGAATACAAGAGAGCCACAGACAGATTTAAATCTCTATTGTTCACTCTCCCATCAAAACTCCTGGCACAGCTGCATCGTGGAGCAACACACAACCCTCTGCCAGGCTCAGCTGCAGGGCCCAAGCGCCCACGCCCTTTCCCTGGAATCCTTTTGTTAGACCTGCCTCTGTGTGTCCCATTTGTCTCTCATTGCTCTTGACTTTTCCTCTCCTACCGGTTGCCTTTCCCAGAAAGTAGAAAGATTTGGGGTAGTAATGCAATATACTCCCTTTTTTGCTGACTTTCTCGTTTACCTCTTCTGAGTTATTTTTTTTTGAATCATCATAGGTATATATATGTAGATTATCTATCTCCCTCCCTCCCTATCCACCCATCCATCCCAGCCCCGAAGGAGTAGGCTTTCTAAGGCATACACACTAAGTGAACAAATTGTAATTCCAACTTTTCTTACCTTTCTTGCTATATCCCGAGAAAAGTAGCTATAAGGAACAAATTTAAGTTTGCAACTGTCTCCTGTCTTGTGATTTATAATGTCAATTTCACCAGACTATAAAATGAAAAGAATCACGGATTAGTTTTATTAGACTGGATGCCTTGAATATATGCCAACCCCATGCCTCATAATTCTTACTTTTCAATCTTATATTCTAGCACTCCTTTGCTTAAGATTCAGGTCTTAGCCAACCTTGAGATGCTATGGAATCCCTTTGTAACCTTGGTATCCCAAGTGGGGATGAAGACCAAATGACCTTTTATTTAAAAATTGTGCCCTGGCTGATGTGGTTCAATGGATTGAACACAGGCCTGTGAACCAAAGGGTTGCCGGTTCGATACCCAGTCAGGGCACATGCCTGGGTTGCGGGCGAAGTCCCCAGTTGCGGTTGGGAACCCAAGCAACCACACATTGATGTTTCTCTCCCTCTCTTTCTCCTTCCCTTTCCCTCTTTCTAAATAAATAAAAAAAGTAAAATCTTTAAAAATAAAATAAAAATAAAAATTGTGTCACATATTAGATGGCATGATTTGCTCTTCAGCACATATAATAATATTCATATAATAATTTACTTTCCAAACCAACCCTCACTAGCCCCTTCAGGAACTCTGTGCTTTAATCAAAGTACTGGACTCACAACTTCAAGGTTACAAATGGCAGACCTCTCTACACATTGTTCAGTTCGTATTTTCCTCCTACCTGCTGAACCCCAAACCGCTTTTCTAAAAAATATTTATGATATTAGAGAGAGGGGAAAGGAGGGAGAAAGGGAGAGAAACATCAATGTGAGAGAGAGACATCAATCAGCTGCCTCTCGTATGTGCCCAGACCAGGGATTGAACCCACGACCAGGCACAAGCGCTGACCAGGAATTGAACTGGCAACCTTTCACTTTGTGGGATGACGCCCAACCAACTGAGACACACGGGGCAGGGCTAGAGTATTTTGTTAAATACTTTTCAACCTATGTATAGGTGTCACATATCTCCAATGATACAGTAACTCTTCGAAGGACAACGTTTCATCTGATTCTGTGTCCCCAGGACCTGGTAGTGAATGTCTGTAACACAAGGATGAAGAGCGGGAGCCGTATTTACTATTTTCCTGTATCCTTCATAGGGCCCTACAGTCCCAGTAGTCGCTGAGTGCTGTAGTCGGTCATTTATAAATACTAACTTCAGGCACAAAATCTCGGGGAGGGCAGCGTGGGCTACTGCCTGAGATGAGTTCCTTAGGAGAAACTCACAAGCCAGGAACAACAGTCTGGGGCTTCAGGAGCGCGCCAGGCACTGTCGCTCACCTGGTCTATCCACAACTTGCCCACGATGATGTTGTGCACGGTTGTGGTAACCTTCTTCCAAGTGTAGTGGTGCTCGCTGTCATTGAAAATACAGTGGATGCTGCCTGGAAGCAGAGAGAGGCACACGAATTAAGCCTGATATTTAAAGAAATAGCCATGTTAGCTAGAAATAACAATGGATCGATTTTCTTCTTTTGATATTTCTTACTTTAAGTAGCAACTCATTTTTATTTTTTTAATATTTTATTGATTATGCTATTACTGTTGTCCCATTACCCCCCTCCATCCTGCACACCCTCCCCCACCCACATTCCCCCCTCTAGTTCATGTCCATGTGTCATAAGTTCTTTAGCTTCTACATTTCCCCTACTATTCTTGCCCTCCACCTGTCTATTTCCTACCTACCATCTATGCTACTTATTCTCTGTACCTTTCCCCCCTCTCTCCTCCTCCCACTCCCTTGTTGCTAACTCTCCATATGATCTCCATTTCTGTGGTTCTGTTCCTGTTCTAGTTGTTTGCTTAGTTGGTTTTTGTTTTAGGTGTGGTTGTTAATAACTGTGAGTTTGCTGTCATTTTACTGTACATGTTTTTTATCTTCTTTTTCTTAGATGAGTCCCTTTAACATTTCATTTAATAAGGGCTTGGTGATGATGAACTCCTTTAACTTGACCTTACCTGAGAATATTTCTTACTTTTAAATGGAAAACAAAAGTCAAAAAGGAATTCATAACCTTTGTAAATGATGGAAGCACTGACTGAACTGTTTCGCTCGATTTTAAAATTTATGAAAAAAACATAACTAGGTGATGACAGACACTGAAAACAGCTTGCAGAAATAAAAACAAAGCAAAACCCCCAACTTTTCTCCAACTGTGCCCATCACGCCTGCTGCAAAATCGACAGGAGCAGGTCGGACCTGCCCCAACACGAAAAACGTAAAATTGCGTTGTGGAAAGCAGCATGTGTCAGCAGTTAATTCCAGGGCCAGGCCCTATTTTTAGTAACTAGCTCGGTGACCTTAAGCAAACCACTTATCTAAGGGCCTTAACAATGAAAAAGGAGGAGTGGAGAGAGCCGTGGCTTTGGAGTCAGATGGAACTGAATTCAGTCCTGGCTCCGCCACTCATCAGCTTACGGCCCTGTGTTGTAGAATAGAGAATTGGTCTGCTCCTTGTCCATGGTTCTGGGGAAGAAACCTTTAAGTGTCCTTGGAACTCCCCAAGTGCCACCAGTGTTTCTGCTATTCATGGGGGCCCTGAAAGTTTATGCCAAGGAGTCACCACCACGGGCCCTACATAGCTTAGGCTAACGAGATGGTGCAGGATGAGGGCAGGCCAGAAAGGCCAGGCATGTAATTGGAGAGTAGGGGCTTCGAGTTACCTGATAAGGGCTGGACCTCCCGACCTCCTGGAAATAATACCCCTTTCCTCTAGGAGGAAAGGAAGCCTGGATATCGAGTTCAATCATGTGGCCAATGATTCAATCAATCACACCTACATAATGAAATCCCAATAAAATCTCTGGACAATGGAAGGTGGTGGAGCTTCCTGGTCGGTGAACACGTCGATGTGCCAGGAGGGTCCTGTGCCCCAATCCACGGGGCAAGGGCAGGGCAGGACCTTCCCAGACCTCACCCCGTGTGTGTCTTTATTTGGCTGGTCCTGATTTGTACCCTTCATAATAAAACTGTAATAATGAGTACAGCATTTTCCTGAGTCCTGTGAGTCATTCTAGCAAATTACTGAACCTGAAGGAGTTGTGGGTACCTCTGAATTTGTGTGCAGGTGGCCTGGAGACCTCCAAGCTTGTGGCTGGCATCTTAAGTGAGGGCAGACTTGTTGGAGACTGTGCTATTCATCTGGGTAGCTAGCATCAGAACTGCATTATAGTACTACACCCGGACAAGTTTTCACTCTCCAAGGCCTCAGTTCTATCTATTTGTAAACTTGGGGTAACCACATCTTGTGCCGTAAATGTCTGTTTATTTACACAGTAGCATGCTTGAAACACAACAGGCACTCAGCTGTCGTCCTCTTCTATTCCTCTGAGCTAATCTCCAATGAATACCAAACGAAAATCAATTAGTTGTTTGAACAGAAGTGACTGAAGAATCAAAATAATTAAACACTTAAAGATATACATGCTTATTATTTTGAATCATATATATACATATGTATGTATATAAACATACCATATTTTGCCATGTACAATGTGCACTTTTGCCCAAAGTTTTGAAGGGAAAACACGGGTGCACGTTATACATGGGTATAAGGATTACATACCATGGCTGTAATAATCCCGTGTACAATGCGCACAAAAATGTGGGTGTGCATTATACATGGGAGCGCATTATACACGGCAAAATAAGGGGTGTGTGTGTATATAGTCAATAATAGTCAATTCCAGGAATGGTGTAACTCTAAGCTCCCTGTGTGACCACTAGTGAGAAGAACACACTGTGGTTTACGTGTGCCTTTTTTGCACAAAAGATTGAAGTTGCCCCAGGAGCTGCAGCCGTAGTGATGATGACGATGACAATGGCACTAACGACAGCAACAGCAGCTCTGCTGAGAGCACTGCGGTGTACCAGACACTGTGCTAGCTTCTCGTCCTATATCACCTCATCAACCTCCACTGCCGTCTTCAAAACACATCTGTCATCTCTCGCTCAACACCACCGTCCCCTCCTACTGGACCCTCTAGAACCACTTCTTTTTGCTGTCCCAGCTTCCATTTTTGCCCCCTTAAAGTCTCTCGTCAAAATGATCCGTTTAAAACATGGCATATGAACTACCGCACTGAGAAAACCGTCTCGACGACTTCCCGCTGCGCAGGGAATAAAGCCGCCGAGCCCCTCCCTGTCCCTGCGGGCTCACTCGGAAGAGCTGCCGTGGCCTCCCTGTTCTCAAACGCGCTGTGCCTGCCGCCCACTCAGGCCTTTATCTTGGGCGGTCTGTCTGGCTGGAACACTCTCCCTCACATCAACTCTTGACTGGTTTCTTCTTGTTCCTTAGGTCTCTGCTCAAATGTAACCTTCTCAGAGACAATTTCCTTGATGATCCTATCCAAGGAACCACACACACACACACTCGTTTCTCATTAACCCCTACCTACTTTGTTTTCTTCACAGGCCTACCACATACAGAATTAAATTATTTATATATTTACTTTTTTGTCTACTTTATGAAAAGAATGCAAGCTAAATGAGAGCAACGTGGCCTTTGTTCACCACTGTACCCACAGCACCTAGAATATTTTCTGGCATACAGTGACTCTCAAATATCTGTTGACGCCTTAGCCGCAGGCAATATTATCCCCTACGTTTGTTTCCTATTGCTGCTGGAACCAGCTGCCACAACTTAGTGGCTGAAAACAGTACAATTTATGCCCTGCAGTTCTGGAGATCCGAAGTGTCAAAAGGGCTGTGCTCCCTTTGAAGGCTCTAGGAGAGAATCAGTTTCCTTGCCTTTCCAGCCTAGTGGTCACCTGCATTCCTTGGCTTCTAGTCCTTTCCCAGAATCATTCAAGTGTCTTGCTTCTGTTGTCACCGACTCTGATCTTCCATCCTCCCCCTTACAACAACCCTTGTGATTATACTGAGCCCAAAGAATAATCCAGGATTATCTCCCCATCTTGAGATCCTTAACTTAACCCCACCTACAAACTTCCTTATGTAAAGTGACATATTGATAGCTTCCAGACATTAGAATGTAGACCTACCTTAGGGGCCTTATTCAGCCTACCACATCCTCATTTTACCAATGAAAACTCTGAGCTCTGAGAGGTCGAGTAATTTGCCCAAGGTCACACAGTTAGAGACTGCCAGAGCTGAAGTTTAAAATAAGGTGAGAACATCTGTGCAGCCCAATAGCATAACCCTATTTCTCACCTTGATGATGCACCTGTTGTTCTACAGAGTGTCCCTTCCAGCTCACAGGGATAGTAGGAAGAAAAGAATGTCCTCTCATTGCCTTCTTTATATAATATTTGTGTTTTGAAAACTTGACATTAAGTTAAAGATGGAAAAACAGGGTCATATAAATGTATGAAGGAAAAGATAGCCACTTCCAGAATGGTGTAGTAAGGACTTCCCTGTATCTGTTCCTCAATAAAATCAATAAGAACACTAGCAAAAATTATCAGAATCAACTTTTTCAGAACTCTGGAACTTAACCAAAGGCTTACAAGAATTTAAGAAGCATTTATTCAAGAGAAATGACTGAATCTCAGTAAGAAAAATGAGCTTTGGGGCAGGCATTTTAACCTGCTCTATTCCCACCCTCCTACTGCCAGCGTGGCAGTAGCCTTGAAACCCAGCAAGCGGCCTAGCAAACACTTTTGGGGAGCCTCACACTTCAACAAGTATGAACTCCCCAAAAGTCCCACTTTCAAAGAACTGTCATTACGTGACCTGTGGGGTGGTTCCTTGGAAACTCCCACTCACGAGGCTTACCTTATTTGACCTGACTCAGCACCTGGTCACTTCACACAGCCTTTTCCCTGGGGTGATTACCAAACCATCAGTGGCAAACAATAGTTTAACACAGCAGCTGCCTGAGGTGGTGATGACAGTTGGAGCAGCTGAAGAAATACAGGCCGGAAATTCCCCAAATGTGACAAACACCCTAATCTACACATCCAAGAAGCTCAATGAACTCCAAGTAGGACAAACTCAAAGAGCACCACACCAAAATCCATCATAATCAAACTATTCAAAGACAAGGACAAGGAGAATCTTGAAGGCAGCAAGAAGAAGCGAGGCATTTTGTATAAGTGATCCTCAATAAGATTATCAGAAACTACGGTGGCCAGAGGCAGTGGGATAACACATTCAAAATGCTGGGGGGAAAAAGATTGTCAAAGCAAGAATTCTATATTCAGCAAACCTATTTTTCATAAACAAAAGTGAACTTATGACATTCCCAGATAAATGAAACCTAAAAGAATGCATAGCTAGCAGATCTCCTCCAAGAAATATTAAAGTCCTTCAGGCTGAAATGAAGGGACACTAGATAGTAACTTAAATGTACATTAAGAAATAAAGAGACCAAAAAAGAAAACTACAATGAAACTATAAAAAAGACAATATAAATATGTTTTTTGCTTGCAATTGTTTTTTTCTCCTGTATGAGTTAAAACAAAACTGCATAAAGCAATGGTTATAAAACTATGTTGATAGAATTATAGTGTAAAAAATACAGTTTGTATGAAAATAAAAGCATAAAGGAGGGGAAAGGTAACAGATCCATGTATCTGGCAAAGTTTTTGTACACAACTGAAATTAAATTGGTATGAATCTGCACCAGATTGTTGGAAGGTAACTGTAATACCCAGGATGAAACTACCCAGGATCAAAGTATTTTCATAAAACCACTATGAAAATACCTCTAAAAATACAGTAAGAGAAAAAACAAGGGAACCAAAATGGTAAACTAAGAAAAATCTACTTAACACAAAAGAAGGCACTAGAGGAAGGAAAGAGGAACAAAAAAGACATAGGATGTACAGGACACAAATACAAAATAGCAGATGTAAGCCCTACCTAATCAGTAATTACAATAAATGTAAATTTTTTACAATAAATGTAGATTGATTAAACATGCTTATCAAAAACTTAGAAACTGGAAGAATGGATAAAATATATATGAGGGGCGTTTTTTGACTAAAGTATCAGTGAGGGCCAAATTCAAGGTCCGTGGAGCCCAGTAGTGTCAGTGACACAGAGATCAACAGGCTGAATGGCTGTTTCATTCATATTCTCAAATTGTGACTCCTCTTGGGCTAGGGAACTCCAGAACTATAAAATAATGTTCTTATTTAAAAAAGGTTCTTATTTAAATATATCGCTTTAAACTTCAAGGTTATAGCCTAGTTCCAATACCCTGGTACTTGATGAGAAAATTCATGGTCTTTATCATTTTACAAATTTCAATCATATTTTCTGGAAACATTCTTTTTTCCAGATTGCAAGAATTCTAACCTGTTTAATCTATTTTACAGGGAGACTCAGACCCCCTGCCACCACCTCAAAAAAACACCTATCTGTCAAAGAAGGAGCTCCTACCCTTTGCAATAGCATGGGTGGAACTGGAGGGTATTATGCTAAGTGAAATAAGCCAGGTGGTGAAAGATAAACACTATGATCTCATCCATAAGTGGAACCTAATCAACAAAATAAACAAACAAGCAAAATATAACCATGGAAATAAAGAACAAACTGACCGTGCCCAGAGGGAAGGGTGGAGGGGAATAACGGGGGCAGGGGAGGGGAAGGGTCAAGGAACATGCATAAAGGACCCATGGACAAGGACCACAGGGAGGAGGATTGAATGTGGGGGGGCAGGGAGTGGGCAGGGCAAGGAAGAGCAATGGGGACAACTGTAATTGAACAACAATAAAAAACTTTTTTAATAGCATCTATCTGCCTATTCACTCACAACCCTATTCATATATCTTTCTTCAGTGACATCTTTTGGTCTGACAGTGTCCCCTCTGGGAGTTGAGTGCCACTGCAAATGTGAAAACTTCACTGCATGATTCTCCTTTCAAGTCACTGATCCAAAAATATTAAATATAGCCATCCCCAGGGCTAGTGTCTGGAAATCCCACTCTCTACACTTTTGTGTTCGGTTTCCTGTAACTGGGTCAGTTCTTCATTCAAGTTCCTTATGAAGGCTGGGATCTGGGCGCTGTTCACTTACACTCCCGTGCCCGTTACACGGCAGGTACCCGTATCTAACAGACAACACATCCTCGTGACCCGAACCCTCAGATAACCACAAGAATGGAATCCCATCAAAGATGTTATTTTGACTCTCAAAAATTAGATCTACCAATTAGACCATGTTCATATGGTTACTTACCCCTCAGAGAATTCCAGATTGACCAAATTGTAACATTCACTGGTAAATGGAATTTATTGCTACTTTCAAAGGTAGATACAACCCTCCCCAGGTTTAAGCACACGCCGTCTCTTTAGAGACCTGCAGGTGGCCGCTGAGGTTAAAGTCGTACGGCAATACGGCCACCGACGCCCTAGTTCTGGAAATCAGGTATGAACATCCCAGGTGTTCACCTCTCCTAACCTAGTACTCCTGAAATTATTAGCTTCAAAGATAATTAAACAATGAGAACATTTTTAAAGGTCTCCAGTAAAGATGAAGACCAAAATCACTTTGTCTCCTTTTCAAAGGAGACCTCAGGGCCTTTTGCGTTTTAACCATGAAGTGACAGAATTAACACTCCAGTTTCTCCCTCCTTCTGTGATTACAAACAGCCCTGGATTTTTTTTTTTGGCTGACTTCTAGTTCGCACTCTGTTACATTTTGCGTCTCTGAGAGAACTTCACGAAGGACGACGACAGCGCCATAAGCAAGGCCTGCGGCTAGGCCCCTGGCCGGCCAGAGCCAGGAGACCGAGAGCCCTAGGGGCTCGGGCAGTTCCCGTCTCCAGAGAGCTGCTGGGCTTCCCTCGGCTTTGGGCTGCTTCTCCCACAGACCGGCTCACCCTGCCGTCCACAGACGGCCCACGTGGCTGCTCTCCTTCCACGGAGAGTCGAGAATCTCCGCTACACGTTCTGAACAACCTCACTTCCCCCAAAACGTAGGGATCTAACATCGCAGAGTAGGGTTCCTATTCCCAGACCCGGTTTTTTTGTTCTTGCTGCACAGCTAACTTGTAATCCATTAAGATCTTTTAAAATAAAGTTTCATTTTACCTGGGGTTCGGCCGTTACATAAATAATACCTAACCCGTCTGGTAGAGGAAGAGAGAGGGGAAAAAGGAGAGAAGGGGGAGGGGTAGCTGAGAAACCTGACCTCTTCGTCACAAGAGTTTTGATTTACAGAGAACCTGACTGCTAGGGTGATGAGAGAAGCAACACCAGTTGACATAGAATTTTTTTTTGCATGTTAGAACTTATATTTTTAAATAGTACTTAAAGATGCATTAAATAGAGCTAAGAGACAAAAAATTATGACTGGATGGGTCCTTAGAGTCTTGTGCCTTCTCATTCATTTGACAGCTGAAAAGTTAAATGACTCCACAAAGCAGACTGGTCAGGTTCAGCGCCCAAACCAGACTTCCGGTCTCCTGACTCCTAAACCAGTGCCCTCCTCCACCGTGCCCGAGGACCCGCTGTTCCAGGGGCACTAATTCTTACCGACATGGTGGCCTTACCTAGGGGCATAATGGAGAGGTATTTGCCTCGGAACTTGCTGGTGATTTTGATTTCCTGACGCAATGTCCAGCCATTTACGGACTCGGCATGGTGTGCAGCAGCGGGGGGATGATGACTCACCTTGAAGAAACCAGTGGTTCGAATTAAGAAGGCAGAAAGGAGAAGGAGAAGGTACTGACCAATAACTGGCGAACACCTGAAATTCATACTTGACAGTCTCACACCCACGGCAGGGTGGAAGCCCTGAAGGAAAGAAGGCAGTGCGGGACGACAGGGACTGGAATCCAGCAAACGCAACACCCGAGGGTGGAGAGAGCAGCGCAAAGATCGAGCCTCTTCAAAAAGGAAATGTGTCACGGTCCCGAGGCACCTTTACCTGCTCGCAGAGGGATCGGTACCCATTCTCCTCTACTCGGTCCAGCTCGAAGGTCTCCCCAAGGAGCGGGTTGAATGGCTTGCTGGTACGGAAGACAGTAGTGGAGTAGGAGGACACGGTGAAAGCTGCAACATAACAGAGCTGTTCTAGAGAGTTCTTACACTTTGCAGCTTGGTCTAATAGCTCATGGTATTCCAGATCTTCAGTAAGGCGCTGAAGCATGGATAAGGGCTCGTTAAAGTTCACCTGTCAGAAAGAAAGAGAACAGATATAAAAACTTTGCCCACACATCTGTAAGAGACAGTTTCATTTTTCTGCAGGTGGAGAAACATGTTGAGTTGTCACAATGATAGAGCGAATCGCTGGTGAGAGAAGCGGCCTCTGCTCAGTAGAGCAGCTCTAAGCCCTAACCTGCCCGCAGTCCATTCTCCCAGGCCCACTGTTCACGTCAGCGAGTGGCTCACACACTGTTCTCATTTACATCACTAACCATACGCTCTTTGTTCATCACTGCTCGTGCAAAGCCATCAGTGCCTCACAAACAGGAGACCGTCGTCAAATAGATATTGAATGAATATATAACAGAGGAAATGTATTTCAGCATAAGTATACCCGCAGAGAAAGGTTGGTATTTAACATTCTTGAGGAAAGAAAGGGTAGTAACTTTTAAGTACAGGCATGCCCTGGTTAGTGAAATGAAGACATTACAAGTTTACTTCCACTCCTGGACCATGAAGTATCAGTTCTGTTCTACATTGGGATTCTGACTTCTTAGCTCTGAGACTGGACAGGTGTTATTTTGGACCTGGGGTGCTTTTAATGGGAACTAAGAGGGGGCTGTGAGTGTTTCCACCTTTCAAATTTTAGAGCCAACTTAGGGCACTCACCCACTGGACACCCCCTGCTTCTCCCCAGCAGAAGCTGTGCGTTTGTTCATTCATTCCACAAAGATTCCCTGAGCCCTCCTGTGTGCCAGGCCCTATGCTACTCACTGGCCGCACAGAAGTGAACGGAAGACATGTTGTCTCCCCAGTCTCCCCCTTAAAAAAAGTTACCTTCTAAATTGACTGGAATTTAAGATGACATTAGTATTTTTAAAAATGCTATTAAAAAAAAAGACCTAACTTAATCTGCAATGCAGCTGAATAGACCCGGATATCACGAGCCTAAATTCTGAATCCAGAGAACAGAGGAAGGAAAAAAAATTCCTCTCTAGTGAATGGAGCTAGCCTCAAGCAACATTTCAGTTAAACCAAACAAACAAAAACAACATTTTTCTTTCCTACGGTCCACCTCCTTTTCTGCATCTTTGTCTAGTGTCCTACCTGCCAATCCCTGAGCCACCGGCTCCCCTCATATTCACTGTCCTCCCAATTATAAAATATTTTATAATTTCCACTATGACAAACTTTAAAAGCAAAGTATGAAGGAAAAATTTATTTGAAATGCCACCAGCCATTGATAACCATTATTAATATTACATTTGTTTATTTGCATTTGTACAATCCTAAATAATATACTAGAGCCTGCTTCTGCTCTGAGGAGTATACCAAGCATTTCTCTGTGAAAATTTCCCAGTGAAGACAGAGCCACAGGCCCCACACCAGAATCCTCCCCTCACGGAACGTAGGGTCTACCCTCCCTCGACCAAAACACTGTGCCGCTCCCTCCAACCACCGTCCTGGCCCCGAGAGGGCAGCACTGTGCCAAGAAACGTGCACACCGAGACGGGCAACAGACGGGTAAGACTTGAGTCTTTGTTTTTTCCCACAGAGGATGCTTGTTAACTATGCCAACAAAACTTCTCATTGGCAGAATTTTAGGTGACGTTAAGTCATATTTCCAGACATTCTGAGAAAAACTGGGGATGGGTGGTATCGTCTCCTAGTGGCTAGAAGACACAGCAGCACTGCCTCATTGCGTCCTTAAGCTATCACTGCTTTCCACACATACACACAACTGACCCCCAACTGTTCCCGGAACCGCAGTTTCTCTAAAAGTGCCAAGCTTTTCATATTGGTCATTTTATCACTCTGAGGCCTAACAGGGGAACAAATGAATATGTGAATTTAAAGTGGAGGGAAGCGGGGAGTCAGTTATACAGCTGACAGAGAGTTGGGCAGCCCAAAAAGACAGGCTACAGATCAGCAGCAGGAGGCCACAGCCACTGGCAAGCTGAAGGCACAGACAGAGGCAGTGGTACTACTTGGCCCAAAGGCCAAAGGCGTCTGGCAGAAGCTGGAGCCCCTGTAAGTACCCTGGGGTTCCTCCCTCCCTCCCTGCTGCAAACTCCTACGCACTGGCACTGGTGGAGCCCAGCCAGATGCCAGCAGACACGGAAGCCTGAGAAACGACCTAGGGCGCCCAGCTTTCCTGTGACACAGCACAGAGCAGGAAAGGGCAAAGTCTAGACCTGGAGGCAAACAGGTACTGGACTGCACATTCCCAGTGGCAAAGTCAACACGGAACTAATGGTAAAGGAGGACAGAGAGGTCACCTATACTCAAGCTGTTTCTAAGCAAGAACTGCATTTCCGAGGCTCTAAAGACCTGCCTTTCCAGTGCACCTTCCCAAGGCACCAGGCAAGTGGAACATCTTTTAGGCCCTAACGAACCAAGTACAGTGTGCTTACTCGTGGCCTTTTCTGGATGGAGGTCAACATTTTTTAAACAGAAATCTTACACATTTACATATAAATCTATCGGTTTTCCAAGACCCAATGAACTGATCGCTTCAGCATTTGCTGAATGGTGTGTGCATGTGCCAGGCCCTGGTGAAGAATCGAGGCTATAAAAACCGGTAAGACAGTCTCTGCCCATGGGGAACGCAGTCTGTGATCACCGGTCCATAAGCCCCAACGGGGTGTGAGAATGCTTTCTGTATTTGTATATGCAAATGGCTGTGTGCGGAACCTGCAGCTGCCCTCCACTACCCAGTCTTCCTTCCTTCTGTAAGAGGCAGAACTCCGCATTTTTAACTAGGTGGTACCACCAAATAAGGCGTCTTCATTGCCAACCTCCCTCCCAGCTAGCTGTGGCCATGCGATAACCAAGATCTGGCCAGAGAGATCAAAGTGAAAGGGCGTATGCAATTCCAGGAAGCAGGCCCTTCTTCTCTTTCCCTCCTGCGGACTGGGATGAGAGCGAATGCCCAAACCGGAGCGGCCATTAAGACCTAGAAACTGAGGCCATAGGCAGCGGACTGAGAGGACAGAAAAGAACCTGGTCTGGACACTGTGGAGTACAGACCCAGCCCCGAGCCACCTCCTTCCGGACTTTCCTGTGAGAACAAGTAAGCTAGTATTTGTTTAAGGCAGGGGTTGGCCAAGCTCTCTCTGTAAAGGCCAGACAGTAAACATTTAGGCTTCGAGGGCCGTAAGGACTCTGCCACAACCATTCAACTCTGCTCCTGCGGGACGAAAGCAGCCACGATAGGCAATCAAACAAGCATCACTGTGTTCCAGTAAAACTTTGTGGACGCTAACATCTAAATTTCATATAATTCTCGCGATATAAAATATTCTCCTTTTGGTTTTTTCTAGCATTTAAAAATACAAAACAATCATATAATATTAACCAATGTCACTCCAATATGTTTAGAATAAAACACATACAAGCGACTGCTAGCTTGCAGCCTGCACAGATAGTAGCCAGATTTGCCCAACGCTCACAGTCAGTCTGCTGACCCCTGGTTTAAACCAATATGCTTCGAATTTGTTTTTTACTTGTTATATGTCCTCACTGAAGGACCCTTTTTCATTGCTTTTAGAGAGACAAGGAGGGGAGAGAGAGAGAAACATCTATGTCGATCGGCCAGAGGTGCACAGGAATCGAATCTACAAACTTTTGGTTTATGGGGTGATGCTCCAACTAACTGAGCCACACCAGCCAGGGCTGAATTTTTTCTTTCTATTAAACTTATACCTAACCGACATGCTGTTACAACACCAGGCAGATAACAAGTGCTTAGTTAACGCCTGTGGGATGAACAAGCAAGTGCTATCCATTTCCCAGACATAAACACTGGGCTTACTAGTGCAGAGGAGAGGTGACATCTCACCCTGACTGGATGCATGGATGAAGCTGTGCTGAAAGAGGCGATACTACAGCTGAATCCTGACAGAAAGGGGATTTAGCAAGAGAAAAGTGGCAAGGGTGGGTGGGGAACTGCTGCAGAAAGAGCAGTGTGTGCAAACGCCCTGAGGGAAAAGACAAGCCGCCTCTGAGCACCTGAGGGCAGTTCCCAAAGACCAGAACACCAGGCGTGTGTGGACACAGCCTTGTCCTCAGGGAGGAAGCATCGGGCCCACCCAGGAATAGACCTACTCGCAAAGCCATAAAGACCTGGTAAAGGGTTTTAAGCTAAGAAGTGACACAACTACATTTTCAATTTTGAAAAGATCACTTTGGCAACAGGGTAGACAGACAGGAAGAGGGCATGACTGGAGGCAGGGAGGTCAGCCCAGACACCGTCTTCATCGTGGCCATGGTCCTCACCTTCTTGGTTGGAATGAATTGTCTTTTTTTTTGTTTTGTTTTTTAAAATATTTTATTTATTTATTTTTAGAGAAGGGAGAAAAAGAGGGAGAGAAATATCAACGTGTGGTTGCCTCTTGTGCGCCCCCTACTGGGGACCTGGCCTTCGACCCAGGCATGTGCCCTGACTGGGAATCAAACAGGCAACTCTTTGCTTCGCAGTCCAGCACTCAAGCCACTGAGCCACAGCAACCAGGGTGGAATGAATTGTTTTTGCTTCTGCACTCCCCAAACCTTTATATGTACAGTACTTCAAACAACACTATCATAGAAAATAATGTTTTTTTACCTGTTTTCACGCCTGACTCCTTTAAACTACACACTTCTTGAAAATAGAATTATCTTTGCCTAGCAAAGAAATCTGCTAGCCTAGAAATCTGCTCTTAAGTAAACTGCTGAACAGATGATTTGAGGTGATCTGAGAACATACAAGATCCACAGCCCAAATAACAGCTGATAATTTTAAGGGATAGATACAACTCTAAGGGTAACCAACACCGTGCCACGAACTGCCACACCAGTGGATGAGGCCATCACGGCAGCACTCTCCCTTGGGGGCCTGGGGGACCCTCTAGGCAGTCGCCCGGGCGTGTGAGAACCTCACCGGCATGGGGATCTTAGAGAGTTCTTTTCCGATGCAGTTCTTCATGATGCTCCACAAATTGAGGCTATAATTTGGCTTCTGTGGTATATGAGTTCTCTTGACCTTCTTGGTCTCTTCCAGCTGATACTTGTACTGAGAACAAACACAGAGCCATTCAATCTCCCGAAAAGAACAGAAAACCTGGTATTTATAACTTTCCCTTCCCCCCTCCTAAAAAAAAATTCCAGTACTTTCTGTTTCTGTGTTTTACAAACAAGCCCTCAGGAATCACACTTCAAGTTCCTCACTTCAGGTAAGTCCCAAATAAGAGTTACCTGTTCATCGAGGCTGATGTCACTGCTGGCTCCACTGATGTTGCTGTCCGTGCGTCTACACGGATGGGAAACGCAGAAGATTAGAACAAAGAGCAGAACTAGAGTTTGGTCCTCACCGTGTCTTTACAAGGCGGAATTCTAAGCATAGTGCACAAACTTACTACTGGGTGATCGAAAGACACTTAGAATAAACTCTGTATGGATTTAAACATCTCTGGACAATCTGTTCGGGTAAAAAAGCCACCGGTTCTCCACTTACTTCAGGAACAGGGCCCAGATCTCAGTAAACACGGACAGCCATGACACTGCCACTGAAACGTTTCTAACCTTTTGATGGTCAGACATGTTCATTCTTGTGGAGAGTCAAAGATAACTTACTTGTGGCCCAAATTTACAGGCGTGGCGATGATCTCAGGCGCATCAAAAAATTCATTCTCATCATCCTCATCACTCATGTCTCCTTTGCCAGAGCAGCACCGATCTACAAGGGGAAAAGCCTTATTCACTTACCTTGGCTACATTTACCAAAACCTGGCACGGCAGGCTCACTTAAATCTAATCACAAACACAGCAACAAATGGTAGAAAACAGTGGAAAAGTCAGAAGAGAAGTAAGTGGCTCCACTTATTGCGTTTCACATGAGTCACGGCTTCCGGAGAATCTGGAGTTCATCTACCAGCGTCTTACCTTTGCTGGAACCTACGCTGTCCGGCGTGTTCGCCGGCAGCACCGTGGCTCCCCGGAAGGCCCTCTCCAGGTGGTTATGCTGTTTGGCCAGCTGCTCCAGGGTCTCCTCCAGCCGGATGCGCTGGTCTCTTTCATACTGCAGTGACTTCTGCCATTTTTTACTGTGGGTCTGGGCTAACGTAAGGAAATCTCTGCAGGCCTGTAGGGGAAAAGAGTTAACATGTGTCCCATCAACTCAACTACTCAGAACCACCCCTCAGGCCTCTGTCGGCCCATTAAGGAACCTTATTCTGGGAACTTTAACCCACAGATTCCAATGAAAGACTTTCCCTGTTATTCCACAGTATCAGGGACAGCCAGCTCCCTGATGCAATGAAGGTCAACTACAGGAAAAGAAAATGAGCATGGTTTGCCACGGTTCTTTTGTCTTTCCCTGGTCATGAGGACCAACCAAATGGCAAGTGAGGAGTAAACCTAGACAAAGTAGTTGTGGCAACATCACAAAGGGCAGCTATGTGAACTACACCGAGAAAAAAAATCTGTTGACTAAAATCGAAGAAAAACAGAGGATGACTGCTTTCAATAAATCTTCACTCAACTCAAGTCACCTATAGCTGAGGAATTCAGACACTGAGAACAGAGAAGCTGCGCTGAATTAGACCAAATACGGGGACACTTAATTTGTTTTTCTTTTGGCCATTAAGAAACAATTGATGTTAAAAATTAGAATCCTACCTGAGGAATCAAAGAAAGGCTCTAGAGGCAAAACACCAATCTGATCATCTCAGTCCCTTCACTGGCTCCCTAACCACCAGCTATAAACATAAGGGCCCTTCACAGGAGAGCCACCACCTGCCCAGCACCCGCTCTGCAGGCTCCCGCATCTTCCTGCGGAACCACACTGCACTGCTCACCATTTCCTGGACTGCCTTCCTATCACAGCATATGTTATTCACTCTGCCTAGGATGCCCTTTCCTACCACTTTTCTCTACTTGGCCGAGACCTCTTAACTGTTCATTGATGGCAAGTGTTATTCTTCTGTGACGCTTCCCCCCAAGTCTCTTCTCTACATTTCCATAGCACGTGGTACATACTGCTTCTGTTCTACACCAATGTCATGACTGATTTTCTGTCTCTCCAGGTGGATCATAAGCAATATGAAGACACAATTTATAGTTAATTCCTATCTTAGTGGCTTTGTACATAGTAGGAGCCTGATAAAGTTTGCTTAATAAATAAATGAAAAAAATGAAGCAATGCAATCTTCAAATTCAACACCCTGTTCTAGAGAAGCTCTAAAGTAAATAAAGTATCTACACCCATGGTTTCAACTCTTACCGATAGGCTGATTATGAAATCAGTAATTCCAGCTCTGTGCTCATCAGGCTTCAGACCAGAATATCCAGTTACCTATTCAGTGGCTCAAGATAATCTCAGAATCTGTGGGTCCCAACCTGAACTCCCCAGGTTCCCTTCCTGACTCTCCTTCTCCCTCTGGAGTTCCCCGTGGCACCGCAGTTCGAGGGCCCTCCCACCTGCCCCAGCCAGAAAACCAAGGAGAAACCTTGATTCTGAGTCTTTAGTCCCTCTCCACATCCAATTATCAAGTCCTATGGATTCTTCTTTAATATTTCTGGAATCTGCACACTTCTTTATTTTTTAAAAACATTTTATTGATTTTTAGAAAGGAAGAGAGAGTGGGAGAGGTTGAGAGACAGATTTGTTGCTCCACGTATTTACGCATTCATTGGTTGATTCTTATATGTGCCCTGATCGGGGATCAAACCCACAACCTTGGCATATGGGGGTGACACTCTCATCAACTGAGCTACCCAGGCAGGTGCACACTTCGCCCCATCCTCCATGCTCAGAGGCAGTACAGAGTACGTACACTGGAGCGGGACTGTTGGAACTCTAGTCACGGCTCCACCCTACTGTCTAGCTACGGAATTCTAGGCAAGTAATTGAACCTCTCGTGCTTCATCCTCCTCATCTGTAAACAGAGAGTGACAATAGTAACCACCTCAAAGAGCTGTTGCTTTACATGTAAAGCATTTAGAACCATATGGGCTCGCAGTAGGCATTCAATAAGGTGTTGGCTATTATATTAAGGCTGCACCAAAATTGATCTTATCCTCTTTAAATGTGCTCCTACCAAACCCATTAAGTATGATCTGCACCCCATTGCCTCCTCACACTTAATTTTTTTCCAGCCCCATCCCCAGCTACTACCTTGCTCCACTGAGAGCCAATTACCAAGCTTTGGAAGAGAGGAAGAGATGCACATACGCCACACCTCCACCTGGATCAACTCTTCTCCCTCACTTCCTTTTAATGATATTGATCACAACGGAAATTTAGTGAGAGACAATTACAAGTCAGGCACTTTGCTGAACACGTTATATCAATTATCCGAGAAAAGCCTTTCAACAACCTTGTGAGCAGCTTACCAGCACTGTCACGTTTAGACAAAAGAAACTGAGGTCTCAGAGGAAGCAGGCTGCCCCAGGCTGTACAGACAGTTAACTGCAGCCACACGATTTCAGGGTCCCGGGCTCTATATTCCTTTTTTTTTTTTTCCGGAGGAAGGCTCTCTCTGGTCTTCCAGAATTTGGTTGAGTTCTAAATTCTCCTAGTCTGAGCTAAACACCTCCAACGCGCCATCCCATAGCAGCCCGTGCTGTTTCTGCCATGCACTCAGCACAGTCCATCTGATCTGGTTACTTCTCTGTCCCCTCATTAGAAAGCAATCTCCCTGCGGGCAGGGACTACCCCCACATTTGTTTTATGTCTCCTAGCATAGTGCCTAGAACACAGAAGGTGCGAAACAGATGTTCCCTGATTAACAATGGATACTCTGACTGTGTCAAGCTTTCTCCTCTGATTAGATTCACTGTGGTAGTAAAGAAAAGCTAGGTCCTAAGAAACTGAATAAAAGGTATACCTCCTTTGATATGAGTCCCCCTTTAGAGATGTGGTGTGCTAGGATAGTAATTTCTAACATGCGCATTATGCTTAAGGCCTAGCCACCATCACCTAAAAGGCATAAAGGAAACAAGACAGGGATAAAAAAACAAAACAAAAAAACCCAACGAATTTTAAGCTATCCCAGTTATGAAAAAGGTATAGGCAGTGCATGAGGGGAGAAGAGAACAAGACACAACTTTCCTCTGATGTCCAAGGAATCATTCATTCCCTTTGACATAAACTCTGGACCCTCACAATTTGAAGAATTGTCCCAAGGAACAAAACGTGCAGTTTCAAGAGTAACGTCCAAACTAAAGTTTCAGCTTCATGAGAAGATTTTCAATGAAGAGGTGTTTTGTTTAGCACATTTTTCATATCAACAGAGGAAAAATTGTCATGGAGTAGTAAGGTGTTCATCTGACAGGGATGAAAGACAACATTATTCACTATTGATTAATTGACCTGTGTGATCTGTGAGGTTTTCCTGATCACAAGAGGACCAGAAAAGCAGGCACAACCACTAAGAGGTGCCCCAGCTTGAAAAAAGGGCGCACGACTAGGCAGGAGAAACCCAGCGCAGTGCTGATGAGCAGAGGAGTCCTGGACACAGCTGCTGTCCCCCCAGTGCACAGTCATGTGTCTTTTCTACCTCCTGTGAATGTTCCACACTTCAGAAAGTGATATGAAAATAAGGTTATCACAACTTTTTGTAAGGAAAAAGGGGTTTCAAATGAGCACAATTAATTAACTTTCCCTTTGGTCATAGGGAAGACCTCCAATCTCAAGGAGCCACAGCAGCTCTAAGAAACATCTTATTATCACTCCCTAACAAGGCAAAATCTGGCCCTAGTGAAGGAATTTCATCCCATTTAATACGGTGAGAAAAAAACAAACCCCACACAAGCCCTTTCCCAGAGTTCCCTTCTCACTCGTGTTATGAAATGTCTTCTAGGGTTCTCGTGTAGAAGCTGCTAAATAACCTGCCAGGTGAGAATCAGCCACCAGGAGAGGACAAACGGCATTTCAAACCACGTATTCATTCCATGCCAATCACCCAGGATCTGAAAACACTGCTAATGCCAGTGGTGCTTTGGCTTTACTTAGAGTCTTGCAGCCAAGCAGCAGAGGTATTCCACAAACCAACAACAGCCACCAAGATAGAAGTCACAAGGAGGCAGAAGCACTGGCCCCTTCTTTTTAAACAAAAAGTATCCAAAGCTGGGTGTTTTGTCTTACCACCCAAAGTTACCCCCGAAAGCAAGGAGTAAAGATGGGAACACCGGCAACTAGTATTACAAGGTTCTCACCAGTACTTGATCCAGCCCCCGTTTACCACACTGTAGGCCACATGCATTAACACGTAGGGATCAGACTGTAACTTAGAAGCTCAAAGAACTTGACGGTGAAAAAGACCCATGAGATCTTTTAGTTCTAACAGATACAGTTAGCTCAAAATAAATAAAACCACAACCCAGAGAGGTTAGAGGATGCAATTAACATCGCCAGCAGAACTCACTCCCTGGCCGGAGCAGTGTCCTCCTGATCATTTGAGCAGAGCATGAAAGTCATTCCATCTGTGCATCCTGTTCTGTTTCATGCAACAAATGATGTAACTTAGATCCTGAGCAACAAAGCAGGACCTAATGCTCTGTGCTTTATCAATACAACTTTCCAGCATTTGGGAAAATTACATTTTGAAAGAGGGAAAGAATCACAAAGCAACACACACCATCTGCACTTACATTGATCATGGCATTGGATGTGATCCTAAAGAGAGTGGCCCGTTCGTTGACCTGCTTGATCTTCTCGTTGCTCTCGGCGGGCAACCTCAGGGACTCCAGCTCACTGAGGGAGCGCTGCAGCGCCGTGCCGTGCTTGGCTATCAGGTCGTTGCACGTGCTCAGGTCCTCCACTTTGCTGGTCAGGGTCCGCAGGGTGTTCTGCAGCTCTGTCTTGTCAGTTTGTGAGACAGACTCTTCATCTCCTGACTCATCTGCAGAAGCGAAAGGTAAGTTACATGATCCCGGGCCCAGGAGTGAGAGCCTAAACCCTGCCAGGTGTGCCCACGACCAAACTGACGCTTCTCCTACCGTGCGTTCTGACCAACAGCTTGCCGGTACCAGACAGCTTCTCTACAGTGTGGTCCACGGCCCACCTGTGTCACAAACACTTACGGAACCTGTAAGTTCTTACGGGTATGGACTCTCTGTCCCCACCCCCAGAGTTTGATTTGGCTGGTGTGAGGTAAGGCCTAGGAACCTGCATTTTAGATAAGCTGCCCGGTAATTCTGATACGCACTGGAGTTTCAGAACCTAGAGGACAGGATGGAGAAGCTAAATGGCTCTTGGGATTAGGTATGAATTACTGAGCCTTTACACTCTCACATAAGGGTTCCAATCCAGCTCCAGCCGATTATTACTGCAAATTCATTGTCACTCGTTGGGTGATCAATGGGCCCCATATGAAATGGGCTGAGAATCACAGCCAGCTCCATGTAAACCAAGTCCACATCACCAAAAGACTCATTAATTCATAGTTTTTGAAGATGAGAAGACAACGCATTTATTTATCTTTTCGGACACGACAGCTGCCACTGCACTGAAAGTAAAGCAAGGTCTTCTGTTAGATGACGCTCCAGCAGTAAGTCATGTAGACAGCTATGCTGTACTTCTCACTCCCAGTTTTGTACTTAACACTTCTGTGGCTGCAAAGTGCTTTTCCAGCAGTGCCACTTCCTTTGGGGGAGCTAACATCAGCACTAAAATCAAAACAAAAGAAATAAGGAAACACCTGACCTGTCTGCTAGACAGACAGGCAAGGCCAAAGTGAAAATATAACCTGTTACCGAAAAATTTACAAAGCAGTGAATTTTCCTCTCACTGCTCACTAGATATGAAATACGGTATGGGAAATGACGGGGTGTAGGAAAAACAACAGATGCCCTCGCTGGAGAGGCTCAGGTGGCTGGGTGTCATTCTGCAAACCGAAAGGTCACTGGTTTGATTCCCTGTAGGGCATATGCGGGTTCAGTCCCCAGTCAGGGTGTGTTCAGAAGGCAACCAGTCAATGTATCTCTCTCACATCAATGTTTCTCTTTCTCCCTCCCTTCCACTCTCTCTAAAAAACAAAACAAAACAAAACAAAAAAACCCACTATCACCAACAGATGAACAAAAGTCAGCAGGTAACCATCTTGGTCAGCTCAGAGTGAACAAGCTCAGTATGATTAAACTATCAAGAACTAGCGGGGGAAATGCTACCACTTCCCTCAAAGGAAAATCCAAACATAGTTAGAGCACTCTTTTTTGGTGAAACAAAGACAGCAAAATGAAGATTTTTTCATAGAAAACATCACATACAATGTTTTCGGCAGTCTACAAAGATCGTTTCAACTCAACTAACAGTTAAGAAAGATATCAGGAGAAAATAAAAAAGTAAGGATAGATCCAGATTACACACTGTAATAATCCTAAACTGATTTAGCAATAACATAATTATTTCTCAAAATGTTAAGGTCGTCAGTTGGCATTAAAAGCCAAAAGGACAACTGTTTATGCCCGTAGGACATAAGCCTCACCCTCAGCACTACTGACATTTGGGGCCAGACAGCTCTTTGTCGGGGGTGGCCGTCCTCTGCCTTGCAGGAGGTTTGGCGGCCTCCCTGGCCTCTACTCACTACACGCCAGTAGCACCACCACCCTCGGCCAGCACCAGAAAATGGCTCCAGACATTGCCAAATGTCCCCTGCGAGGCAGAACTGCCCTCCGCAGGAAACCGTCATTCCAGGAGAAATACTGCATGATGGGAAGCCTAGACATCTAGGAGACAGTTGATAATTAAATGACCATGAGTGATAAAATAGGATTTGTGCGTGAGACAAGCAAATGGAAAATTTTCCAGACATAACGTTCTTTGCTCCCTACCTGATTCTGCCAGCATCTTCACAGCCTTGGCCTTGGCCAGTTCCAGGGCCGTGACCCAGCGCTGGCGCTCCACTTCCGAGCTGGCCTTCAGATGGTAGGTCTGAGCGCCCCCGTTGGAGATCATGAAGTTGCAGGAGTCCTCCACAGTGATATTGGCTGTGGCGAGGTTAATGGTACCACGGCAGGTATGTCTCATTTCTGCCTTTGACCTACAACAACGAGGCAAAGACACGCTAAGCGGAAAGCTGATGGGTGGTTACTCCTTGATCACGTTCCATTTCTCTTCATAACTCTAAGCCTTCTGAAAATATAGTACTGGTAGGAATGAGCAAGTCCTAGTATTTCCCTCAAACGGGTCCCTAAATTCAAGAAACAATTAGTAGAAATTTCCTTTCAGAACCTAAGTGTTGTTTCTGAGTCAAATTGTATTGATCTGCTATTCCTATCACCCTTAGCTTTTTTTAAGAAAAAGGCTTCACTGAAGTATAATGACAAACAATAAAAATTCAGCAATTTTTAAAAATTTATTTATTTTTAGAGCAAAGGTAAGGGAGAGCAAAAGAGAGGGAGAGAAACATCAATGTGTAGTTGCCTCTCATGTGCCCCCTAGAGGGGGCCTGGCCCAAAACCCAGGCATGTGCCCCGACTGGAATCAAACCGGTGACCCTTTGCTCTGCAGGCCCGCACTCAATCCACTGAGCTGCACCAGCCAAGGGTAAATCCAGCAATTTTAAGTGTGTGATTTCAGTGAGTTTTGACAAATGTATATAATTGTGTAACCACCTCTATAATCAAAATGTAGAATATTTACATCACACCAAAAAGTTCCCTCGTGCCCCTTGTTAGTCAGAAATTATTTAGAAAGTTATAATTATAATATAGTGCTTTATAAACTCATGCAACAAAATTTTGCATAACAGTCTCATTCCCTGAAAGAATAGCCCCAATTTTACATGCACTGAGCAAGCCTCCCCGACTTTAACTCAGCCCACATGAGACCTGTCACACTAAGCTTCGAACTGTATTGCAGAAGTATAAGGCACACCAGATGTTTAGAGTATTAAGTGTTGACTACAGCTCAAATGACATGAAATAGGAATGTATAGCTTTCTGTGGGAGAAAAGACAAAATAATCATAAAAGAATCACCAGGTGGTCTAATCTTTCTGGACTGTGTTCTTTCCTAAGATCCACTGACCTCTATTGGTGGGAACTCCTAAGCCATCTATTAATAGCTAGGAAAGATTCAGCAAATCTGTTCTCAGAGGACGGGGTGTAAGAATTTCCCCCGTCTCCACTGACTGACAGTTCTATTCATAGACTAACTTTTGAACTTGACAGCGCTGCTCGGTGACAGCAAGCCGCAAGAGACTTCACATAAGATGGCAAGCTGCTGCCCTGGCTGGTGTGGCTCCGTGGAGTGAGCAGCAGGGCACGTGCCTGCATCGTGGGCCAGGTCCCGAGTTGGGAGGGTGAGAGGGGCAGCCTATCGATGTGTCTCTCACATAATGATGTTTCTCCCCTTCTCTCTCCCTTCTTTCCCCTCTCTCTAAAAATAAGTAATACAATCTAAAAAAAGAAAAAGGAAAAAGATAGCAAGCTGCTAGCACAATCGGGTGTACTGTGCAAACTGCCCTAATTTCCCCACCACCTGCTGGCTATGCCCAGGGACCTGCGTGTTGAGACTGCAGTTTTCCCTGACCAACTTGGAACACAGAGAGGTCAAAGTCCTTTGCCAACTGCCACAGTGCAAAGCAGAGCCACTTCCCTTTCACTGGGGCCAAGCGGCCAAACACACCTGGCACACTCAGAATTCCTGCATGCCAGAAATGACACACACCCTTCTCCAGAAAGTGAGATTTGGTAATGTTTGTGAAAGTCGGTTTACTGTGCTTCTGAAGACAGATGTGCTATTGTTCAGTTTGTCACACGAAACTGGTTTTTCATCCTCAAATGCACAAATGAGCAGTATGGGATGGCCAGGGGGGTCTCAACGGACTGGGCAGCTCTCCATCTCCTGCACCTGCCACACTGTAACGTGAATCCCTGTTTTTTTCTATTCTTACCTCCCCTCCCTCCCACCCAAGATTCAGTTACATTATGAATAATGCAGGCCGAATTACAGACCCACAGTGGACAGCAGCTCACCCTTGCTTTCTACTCCAAAGGTGCTACTGGGACCTTCTACCACATTCCTCTCAACGTGTTGGTAACTTCTCACAAATCACTTCCCAGGAATCTCTTCTGCCTGTCCACGTGTTTGTGAACTAAAGAAGTTTCTTAAATCATATAAAGTCTGTAGCAGTTTTAAAGATACAAAAGAACCCCAAGAGTAAGGCAGGCTTGACCTCTATGCTCTTGCGTTTGGGCAAATACACAGATGGTTATAAATGATTAGTACAGAAGCAAAAAAAAAAAATGATTTTCAGGGTGCACAGTAAGTTCTTCAGGCAGTACCGTATTAGGTGGCTAGAATTTTCTTCCCTAAAAATGCTAGTTGAAACAGTAACTCAATATCTAGAAGCTAGCCAGGAAAACTAATACTATGGACCTGTCACGATGTGTCTGGGATAGCTGGGGTTCTACATTTGGTTTTAAGTAACTGGCCATCTGTGCAACTGGGTATGTAAGAAAGAACAGGATAGGTAACGAGAGGGAAGCGGTGTTGCAAAGCCTATTAGGACAGTTCGTCAGGGGACGGGTCTAGGAGGTATGTGATCTCAGTTAAAAAAAAAACAAAACAGTATTTTGTGAAAGGCATATATAGGAAATGACAGGTTTTGGAGGCATGAAAAGCAAGAGGAATGACAACTTAGCTAAATAATTCTAGGGAGCTGAGGACCAGAAGAACTCTATTAGGAAGAATAAACTACCAACATAGTTGGTAGGAAGTACTTCAATTTGATTTTGGGGGTAATGCACAGACTTGATAATTCTGGATCCTGTTGCTTGGTTGGTTTGTGGGTGGGACTATCTTAGCTGGCAAGGACAGGCCCGTGGCATATTTCCCAACATGTGGTTTGGTATGTTTTTGAAGAAGTTTTATCTATGGCCAGACAGGTACCACTAGCTCTTATAAGAGAAGTCAAAAGTGGTTTCAAGTACTTGAAAACAGCATATATATAAGCGCTGGCCTGCAAACCAAAACATTGCCGGTTCAATTCCCATTCAGGACACATGCCTGGGTTGCAGGCCAGGTTCCCAGTTGGGAGTGTGAGAAAGGCAACTGATGGATGTTTCTCTCCCTCTCTTTCTTCCTCCCTTCCCCTCTCTAAAAGTAAAAAACAAAACAAAACCAAACAAACAACAACAATATATAAGTTATTAATGTCCAATCAAGTTCCATATTGATCAAGACTGGTACTGATCAAAGAATCTACTGGCCTGGAAAGTGGATTTGGTAAGAACTTAGGTGGGGAAAAATGATCGTGCATTAAGGCCCCTGGCTGATACGCAACTTTTGAAAATGGGGAATCAGTGTTAATAGTGACTTACAAGCCAAATTCGGATGTAAATCAATTGAACATTAGAATAAGTAAGGGAACAAGCTAAATTTTTTATTTTTGATCTAATCTTACAGTCCTGGATAAGTAATTAGAATATTGCAAATGATATACACAACTCTTCGCAATTAATATTGCTAAGCAGTGAGGATATACTAAAGTATTTTCTACTCTTCCTAAATCCAACTAAACTTCCAACTCCCACCTTTGGCTACCCCTCAAAATTTCTCTAAGAGCCAATACAATGAAGTTAATGGAAGAGATTGGTTCACCCTAACACTCCTGGTGGCAGAGCGACTACTGGCAGAGGAAAAGAAATAAAGTGATCTACTCCTAACAGCAGCATTTTGTGTCCCAAATAGGATGATGGTCTTCATAAACAGACTTCAACTAGAAATGCCACTGTACTAAGCAAAGTCCCCCTGGAAGGAGAGTTTTATATACTTTGTATAAAAATAAACATAGTAACCATGATCTATGAACTTACTTGCTATTGATACCTAATTATCTCTATCTAATTCATGTAACACTAACCTGAGTTTTAGGTTATGTTGGTGCGAACTGAACAGAACTAGTTTCAAATCCTGACTCCTCAAGCCTTGAGGAAGGCTGACCGAGCTAAGTCTCAGTTTCCTCATCAGGAAGAAGGGAATATCTCCTGATTCCCAGGGTTGTTGGGAGTCACTGAAATACTGTATGTAAAACACCCATGCAAACTGGCTAGTCCTCAGAAAATGCTTATGTCCTCTCCCCAAATCTGGTATCTTAATCCCTCTATCTAGAGTAACAGGAGTAGTCAAAAGCATATTATGTTATGGCAAGACTGTGGATCACCATAAACATATGTTAAACATCCTGAAACACATTGATAAACAGAAGTAATCATATCAAAGACATTGGTTCTTTTTTTAATAACTGAAACCAAAGTAACCAGAGACCCTAGAAATACTACTGGGTAAAAGACTCAATCATTCCATGGGAGGAGATGGGACAAGCAAAAATACAAGCAGCACTGGAGTGCACATCTTCATTCTGAGCTGTCTAGGAGGACACATAGACAAGCCTTGGAGCCATAAGGAAGACAAG
This sequence comes from Trachops cirrhosus, assembly GCA_028533065.1. Classification (NCBI taxonomy): domain Eukaryota; kingdom Metazoa; phylum Chordata; class Mammalia; order Chiroptera; family Phyllostomidae; genus Trachops; species Trachops cirrhosus. Next base: position 7,894,421 of record CM052543.1, on the reverse strand, counting down.
GGGACAGATACCGGGCCCACCCTGTGAGTGGGTCCTTGTGCCTGAATGTGGAGAGAGCACAGGCGGGTACATCAAGGACTGCTAATAACCTTGAAATTTGGAGACGAGGCACAAAGAGCTAAACCTTGGGACTTTTACTCTAAGTTCCTTGGGTGCAGAGCCTGGGCTTTCCTCTCCTATACGTGCCCCCTGGCACCTACAACAATGCCTTCCTTGCGAAATTAACCATCGCACCAGTGTGCTGTTGGAAACCTAATGGAAAAACCGATGCTCTTCAAACAACTGGAAAGGCCAGGGGCCGAGGGGGAACGTATGGCACCAAAGATGGATAACCCAGGCAGAGGGGTAAATCCTACGGCATTCACTCTCTACGATGGTGGGCCCATGTCGCGGGCTGTCAATGCTCGCAGGTGACGAAAAGGAGCCGGGGGCGACCTTGGCTGCGGTGCCGGCGGGAGAGGGTGACGGCGTGGGGACTGTGGGCTGCGGTGGGGTACAGCGCCCCGGAAGCAGTTACCTGTAGTAGCTCAGGAGCCCGTTGCTCAGCACGAACCACCGCCGCTGGTAGCCTTTGATATAATTGGTCCATTTGAAGAGCCAGCCCTCTCGAGCCGAGCCTGAACCCCCAGCGCCGGAGCCGCCAGAGCCCCCCGCCGGCGGTGCTGAGGCTGGGCTCGCCGCCGCCACTCCCCCAGTCCCGGGGCCCGGGCCGCTCGCAGCCGCCGTGGCCACAGTGCCCGGCGCGGGCCCGGAGCCTGGCCCGGAGCCTGACCCCGCGTCTCCGCGGCCGCCTCCGCCTCCCACCACGGGGGGACCGGTGCCGCCGCCGCCCGGAGCTGCAATGGCTGCCGGGCCCGGCCCCACCACTCCTCTCAGCTCCGTCGCCGCCATGAACTGCCACCGCCTGGAGACACAGGACCGGAACCGCCTACGAAAGCCGCCGTCGCCGTCCGGAGAGCCCCACACAGCTAGCGCATCAGCCGCCGCCGCGCAGCGTCACCGCCCTGCCAGGCCCGCCGTGGAGAGGAGGGATCGGTCGCCGGTAAAAGAAAGTCGATTGGTGCTGCTGAGTGTCACTTTCGGAAGACCTCTAGGATATTGGCATTTTTCTCCAGGCCTGTCATTCCATACCGCCAAGTGAGAGCCCCGGGGTGGGACCCGTCCTCCAGGCACGCCGTTGATTGGTTTACATAAAAGCCCATCAGATTCTTGTAAAGCTCATTGGTGATTTTCTGAAGCTCTTAGGGAGGACTGGAGAATGCAGAGTGCCTGGCCTATTGATCGCCGATTGGCTAGTGTTTCTGCCACTCATTTGAGTTTGTGCTTCCGTCACCGCCACGTCACCCCTTCCATCATTCTTTTTAGCGTCCCTCTTCCGCCCTTACGGATTGGTGGTTGGTATCAGCTGCTCAACCTCTTCTACCATTGACTGAACGAGTTGAGGGAAAAGGGGAGGAGTCTTTCATCATATCCTTACTTTTATTTCTTATTGGGTAGCAAACGTGTCATTCACTTATGGGGGAGCTTGAGAATGTTGACCAATAAAAGAAACCTATTGGGAGAGGGGCAGTCCGGGACAGCCAATAAAACCCAGGATGATCGCGTAGGGGGTGTGTCCGCCTGCTTCTAGCTTTGGGGACGGTGATGCAAGATAAAAGCGAGTCAGTTTCACTAAATTGTTTTTGATTTAAGCGTAGTGTTGCAGCCTCTCGTGCTGAATTAAGACCTCCATAGTTTCGTAGTAGGAAGAGTGACTTTCAGCAGTCAGGGCCTGCCTTAGTCTTTCCTTTCTAGAGCTCTCTCGCAGTATTTACTACAAGATGAAAGCCCAGATTCCTAGGGAGTCCAGAAATAGCTTCCCCAGTTCCTTCCTGGATCCACGATCCTCCTGATTCCCCTCCCTCGTTTTCTCATCAGCGCACCACACCTCTGATCTCCTGCTTCTAATTCTGCCCCAAGGGTTGCCCACCTAGCTGTGAAGAGGAAATAGACTTGCACGGACCTGGCTTCGCATGTACCTCACGCCAGTGTCTCTTCCAGGCCTAAAGGCCCTTACTGGTTTTAGCATAAGCGCACGTATGTATGCCTAACTTCGCACCAAAATTTTTTTGTTATAAATTGACTTTGCTCACACATTTGCGAAAGTAACATATTTAGTAACTTATTTAACATTTAGATGTTGTAAACTATTAAAATGGAGCTTTGGGGAACCCGTTACATTTTGCTGGTTTAGATAGGCAATAGATACACAGCTGTCATTGTAAAGCAAGTTGCTTTTCCTTGATAATGTTTTCCTGGTATCAAGAAAGTAAAGAAAAATATCCTTTTTTAGAAAATATTTTTTAAAAGGTGAGATTTAGGGAACTCAGGGAAGAAAATACACCGAAAATCTGAAGTTAGATGTAAGCTATTTGGGATTACTTTTTTTTAAAAAACTGAACTTAAGGGAACCTATTTATGCTTCAATCCTGCTCTTGCTACTTACTGGCTCTAGGACTTGGGAGAAGTCATTTACTTAAACACTGCAAGACTCAGTGTTCACTTCTGTCAAATAGAAATAAAACCCTACAGGGATGCTGTTGTACATTTGAACATATTTGGTAAACTGTAAACAGCTGCAAAAAATGTGAGGTGTGTTGCCAAATACACCTCTCAGCTAACTTGCCAATCAGAAAGGAAGAAGACATGTTTGCAATGGGGAAATCCAGCTGTGCCCACCTTAACCCAGTTATCCAATTTAGCATCATTAACCCTGGGACAATCAAGTTTTTGTGAGGCCCCGGTGTGCTGCAGCATGAAGTCTACGACATCACTTAATCAAACTTTTTGCCAAAACGGTTCAAGCTGATTCCAATCAAGACTGTAGAGCTAACCTCCCCTCTACAGGGGATGGAGGAACCAGTTAGACACCCTCAAAAAAACAATAGGAAACAACTCCATATCGTTCAAGAATGTGAGACATTCTATAAGACACCTGGTTTTATAGAAGAGGAAACACAAAAGATCAAGCAAAATTGATGTCATAAAAAAGGGTCAGAGGCTGTTCTAAGCTTCAAAAAAAACATAAAACAACCAAATGCTTGATTGGATTCAGGTTCTGGAAAATACCCAGATTTTTAGACATTGTTGGGATAATTGGGGAAATCTGAAAATTGACTGGTATTTGATGATATTAAGCAATTTTTACACTTGTTCAGTGTAATGTTGGTATGATGGATATGAAGGAAAACATCTTTAAAATTGAAGAAATGTTTAGGAGTGACCACTCAACAGTTTGACATATATTCTGCTATCTTACGGATTTTATTTTTTTATTTTTTTAAGATTTTATTTATTTATTTCTAGAAAGAGGGGAAGGGAGGGAGAGAGGGAGAGAAAGAAACATCAATGTGTGGTTGCCTCTCGAGCGCCCCCGACGGGGGACCTGGTGACAACCCAGGCATGTGCCCCGACTGGGAATCGAACTGGCAACCCTTTGGTTCACAGCCCGCACTCATTCCACTGAGCTACACCAACCGGGGCTATCTTATGGATTTTAAAAATTAATTAAAAATTTTTAAGATTGCAATATTTGACACCTATTCTTATTAGTTTGCTAGGGCTGCCAGAACAAAATGCAATAAATGGAGCGGCTTAAAATGGAAATTTATTTTCTTACAATTCGGGGGACTAGAAGATCCCCCTTGAGATCAAGGTATTGGCAAGGCTGGTTTCTTCTGGTCTCGCTGGCTTTCAGATGGCTCTTTCCTCTCCGTGTCTTCACATGGTCTCTTCTCTGTGCCTGTGTCCTAATCTTCTCTTTTTATAAGGACACCAGTCCTATTAGATTAGAGCCCACCCATGCTAATAACTGTATTTTAACTTAAGATCTCTAAAGGATCATTCTCCATATACAGTCACATTCTGAGACTCTGGGAGCCAGGGCTTCAACATGAGTTTTGAGGGACACAATTCAACCCATAAAATCTATAGAATGCATGTGATATATGAAAGTTATGAAGCATAATAGTAAAACTAATACCCATTAATCCACCACTCAACATAAAAAGTACAAAATGACCAGTTTCCTACATCTTTATGCCCATCCCATTCCCCTAAACACTCCCAAAATAACTGCTGTCTGAAGTCTATTTTTTAAAAATTTATTCTCTGTCACTTTGCCTTTAAAAAGGCTCAGTCTCTTCATCCTGTAGACCAGGAATAGTGCTGTGAGGGCCTTTCCTACGTGCCCCCTTCTCTTGTCTATTTCCATCTTCCTACAGCAGAGTGATTTTTATTTGTAATATTTATTTGTTTACTTTTAAAATCCTCACCTGAGGATACATTTTTATTGATTTTAGAGAGAGAGGAAAGGAGAGAGAGAAGCATTGATGTTGTAGAGAAACACCAATAGGTTACCTCCTAGACGCTCCTGGATGGGGGATCAAACCCACATTTAGGTAAGTGCCCTGGCCTGGAATTGATCCCACAACCTTTTGGTGTATGTACAGGACAATGCTCCAACCACCTGAGCCACCTGGGTGGGTGAGTGATTTTTAAAAGCATATGTCAAAAAAATAATAAATAAATAAATAAATAAATAAATAAATAAATAAATAAATAAATAAATAAAAGCATATGTCAGTCCTGGCTGCTGTGGCTCAGTGGATTGAGTGCTGGCCTACAAACTGAAAAGGTTGTCCACTGGCTGGATTCCCAGTCAGGACACATGCCTAGGTTGTAGGCCAGGTCCCCAGCAGGGGGCGTGTGAGAGGCAACCTGTCAATGTATCTCTTGCACATCAATGTTTCTCTCCTCTCCCCTCTCTAAAAATAAATAAAATCTTTAAAAAAATAAAAGCATAAATCAGATCATATCTTGTTTTGTACTTTTTCCTTAAAAACTCTGGAAAAGCTTCCCATTCCATGAGAATAAATTCCTACAAGACCTGGTGTTGTTACCCTGTTTCACTTCCTTCACTTCCTTCAGCAACACTGACCCACCCCAGTCCCTTCAACTTCTCTCTCTCTCTCATCTCAGGGTCTTGGCCACCTTCTTCATTTTGCTTGGGATGCTGTTCCGAGACCTTTGCATGGCTGTCCTCTTCTCATCATTCATGTGCCTGCTTAAATGTCACATGCTCCTCAAGGCCTTTCCTGACCACTCTGTCTGAAGTACATATCTCCCCATCCCTCTCGATTCCATTATCCTCCCCTCCTCTCCCCTCCCCTTCTCTCCCCTCCTCTCCCCTCCCCTCCCCTCCCCTTCTCTCCTCTCCTCTCCTTTCCTCTCCTCTCCTCTCCTCTCTTCCTAGCACTTATCACTGTAAGTACCCCCCTCAGTATGTAAGCTGCACCAGAGCATGGCCTTCGTTTGTCTTTGTCGCCCCTGTACATGGAGTGACACTGGACACCAGTGCTTGCCTTATGTTGTTAAACTGTTCCTGACCTAGGGGGTATTGTGACAAAACAAAAACAGTGTATTTTGAAGTGGGCCTCGCACACACAGGCTAATTTATTAAGTTCTGTCCTCTGATAACGCTTTTAAGCTCTGCTTCTTCAGAGCCAACTATTTCACGAACAGGTATTTGCTTGATGTCTGCTAGGTGTCATCTCTGTGCTGGGTGTTGGGCTACAGCTGTGAGCAAGGCACTTCCTGCATTTTCGGAGCTCACATATTAATGCAGTGAATAAATGAGTGAACCAATCACCTGTGACTGAATAAGTCTAATATAAAAATGAATTTCAAAATATTGGAATAGAGAAGGGTGAAAACAAGGAGTCTTATTTCTCCTCCTTTTCAAAAATGCTTAACCCCAAAGGGACCATACAGAGGCCTCACAATGGCCTTCCTCTAACTCTGATCTGTATGTATGGTAATTGCCCCTTTTTTGAAATTAGTGGGAGGCAACCTCTTTGTCTACTGGAAATGAAGGCATTGAAGTCTGATCGGAAGGGGTTGCTGGGGGAGGGGGGCAAAAGGGGGAAAAATTGGGACAACTGTAATAGCATAAACAATAAAAACAATTTAAACAAGCAGTCCAATCAGAAGAGTTTGCAGATATGTCCTTAAACAGCTCTAGTTTTTCTGCTGTTCCTATATGAAGCACGGGCCCAGGGCAGGAGCCTTCCTGTAGCCAGGACACTAGACTTGGAGCTTAAAATTCAGGTGTAAGTCCCAGTTTTAGCCCTTACTATCAGCTGGATGAGCAATAATGGCTGAGAACTGAGTCTTGTTAATAAGGCAGCCGTTAAGTTGTGGCACAATGGCATACAGTGGAACACTATACAAACATTTAACAAACAGGGTAGCTCTCTATACAGTGACATAGAAAGATATCCATGTTGTATTAGGAGGCAAAAGTAAAAATATCTCTAACTGTATGCATATACACACAGAAATCAGTGGGTGGGAGGGGGATGCTGGGTGGAGGGGAATAAAGGGGTGAAAATGGGACAACTGTAATAGCATAATCAATAAAATATATTAAAAATAAAAAAGAAATCAGTTGGAGGACGATATGCTAAACTTAGCAGTGGGTGTCCTGGGCGTGGAACTTGAGATACTTTCCCTTTGCAAGTTGTCTGCAGATTTCTCTCTGGTTCTCTAGATTGGTACAAGATCTAAGCAACTGAAGATACTCTATTCACAACTGGCAAAACACACACATCACTCATTTCCCAGCTCCCTTAGAGATGTTTCCCAGTGTTCAGGCCTGGTTTAGGTTAGTATCGACCTGAAGAGTGAACTTGGCTAAGCTGGGGAGCCTGGAGAGTCACACTGACTAGTTAAGGAAAAAGTCCTTGGAGCAGCCTTATGTGCAATGATAAAAGCAAACCAGAGGCTATTAAGAGACCTGTAATCTTCTCACAATCTGCTTTGAGGAAAAAGGGCAAAGCAATGGTATGAAGTGATTTTTCAGATACTGATTCCTCAGATTAAAGACTTGTTTCCTAAAAACCCGTATATTAACTTCTTAAGGATCACAATATTAATATATTTAATCAGTTGGACAAAGAAGGGAAGTATAAGGTGCCTTCACCTTCCCCACTTCTTTTCCCCACAGTGGATTTCATTGGCCTCCAATGGATGGTAGATGGCGTCCAGTTCTCTGTCAAATTCAGTCATGTCTTGACTTTCCTAATGATTGACAGGGAACTTGAGTGAAAGCTAGCTGGCTGACACTTAGGCCAAAGTAGATCTTTCTGCAGATGGAGCTGGGATCCATCTTGATTCAACAGTCAGTTTGGAAAAATGCAGTTAGTGTAAAGATGGAAGTCTACTGGGAGATAAAGCTTGGACCTATCAAAGTGGTTCTTTGATCTTTCAACTAATAAATCATCTTATGAGTCCAATAATGGAATACCATCTCTCCAGATAATTGCCTTGCTTTCACATGACTTTTTCAGATCCCTAGCACATTCTTCTGTTACAAAGTCAAATGCATTGGCCCTAAATTCAAGGACTACTAGATCAGACACTTCTGCCCTGCTAAAACAATATGGAAACACAGGGACAATCACCTACACACGAACTCCCCCCACGACCCTTCCCCTTTAAGGCAACCACTGCTATTTGGTCACCCTAGACTGCATTCTTTTTCCCTTTCCCCCTCACACAGCTTACACCTAATACATACAGAGAACCTATTTTATGTTTAACATTATATTCTTAGTATTTTTCCACATAACTAAATTCTTCCAAAACAGTATTTCTTCTAAGAATATAGGCAAGGCATTTTCTCTATAGGAAATGTGAAAAATGATGAAAAGCAAAAGGTCCCCATGTTCATACCACCATACATGCATTTCCTTAAAAAGAACTCGATTCAAAGCATGTATACTTTATGGTTTTCCCCCATATTATATTATAAACACTTTCCATGATTAAATATTCTGCCTAATTATCCATGACACCTGGCTTATCATTGACTTAACCATTTTTGTGATCTTGAACATTTAGGTTATTTCTCTTATTAATAATGCTGTGAAAAGTATCATGACTTGGGAATCTTTGCTTAGATTTCTGAAGCCAAACTAACTAGTCAGGGGCTATGAACACTTTTGGAGCTCTTCACATCGCCAGAGGACTTCCCAGAAACGCAGACCTGTATCCCATCCGTGTGAGTGGCAGCTCCAAATCCTCACAAGCATGCTTTCTTCTTTTGTTATTTCTTTTTTGGCATTTAAGCACACTTATTGTTCCAAGGGCCTGGTTTGAATGCAAAGTGAGGATTAGTGGGTTCTAAGTAACAACAGAACAGCAGCGGCATTGACACACATTAACTCCCAAAGACCCTCTGTTTTAAAGCAAAGTGAGGAAGGGGTGTGGTCCCAGACTAACAGAGGACAGTAGCTCCTTTGGGCGCACTAACAGTCCCAAGTATGCTCTGTGCTAACATAAGAGAGCTGTGTGCGGAGGGTCCAGGTCGACAGGAGACATTGGGACCACAATTTTGCACATAATCGATTTGTGATAAGGGCTTTAAGTAATCTTCGCTTTCAGATGTACAGTTGCTGCTTCATTCCCAATACACGGGTCACTACTAACCAATTAGAATTGTGCACGTAATCTGTCCGAGTGCATTGTTGTTGAGGACTAAAGGTCCCCTGCTGGATGTCTAAGGGATTGGCTGTGGCTAGTTCACAGACATGGACAAAAGCAATTATGGATGTTTTTAATTCAACAGAAAGGTCCTTGAATGTTGGGCCCACATTATAGCTACCAAAAAGGATACAGTGGACCTTTCAAATGAACAGTACTCTGGACAACTATAACTGTGAGTGTTTACCGTCCAAGAGCTACTTTCTTGAACAAATCACTCCTTAGCAATATCCTAGCTGGTGTGACAGGGTAGGATTCCATTTTTTATTGCACAGGAGTATGAACATATGCAATTATGCATATCAACTCTTTAAGAGAAGGTACAATGTTATAGAGGTAGCCATATCCTAGACTAATGGGTGGGGGGGACTCTGAGCAGTGAGGATTTTACATATTCTCAAAGTCTGTAAGTGATGAGAAGAGCATGGGTGGGTCTTACCTGTTAGGCAGGACCATGAACGATCACAAGATTTCTAAAAATTTTGTTAATTTGGTAAGTTAAAAAAAACACATAATATCTGATTACTACTGGGGGTGAACTTTTTTTTTAAAAGATTTTATTTTTAAGAGAGGGGAAGGGAGGGAGAAAGAGGACGGAAGCATCAGTGTGTGGTTGCCTCTCAGGCACCCCCAAATGGGAACCTGGCCCACAACCCAGGCATGTGCCCAGACTGGGAATCAAACTGGTGACCCTTTGCTTCACAGGCTGGCCTTCAATCCACTGAGCCACACCAGCCAGGGCTGGGGGTGAACTTCCTACTATTAAAATTACTTGCATTTTCAAACAAACAAGTGTTGGAGAGGCTGTGGAGAAAAGGGAACCCTAGTGCACTGTTGGTGGGAATGCAGACTGGTACAACCACTATGGAAAACAGTATGGAACTTCCTCAGAAAACTAAAAATGGATCTGCCTTTTGACCCAGCAATTCCACTGCTGGGACTATATCCTAAGATCCCTGAAACGCCAATCCAAAAGAACCTATGTACCCCAATGTTCATAGCAGCACAATTTACAATAGTTAAATGCTGGAAGCAACCTAGGTGCCCGTCAGTAAATGAATGGATCAAAAAACTGTGGTACATTTACACAATGGAATTCTATGCAGCAGAAAGAAAGGAGCTCCTACCCTTTGCAACAGCATGGATGGAGCTGGAAAGCATTATGCTAAGTGAAATAAGCCAGGCAGTGAAAGACAAATACCATATGATCTCACCTTTAACAGGAACCTAAACAACAAAACAAACAAACAAGCAAAATATAGCCAAAGACACAGAAATAGAGGACAGGCTGACAGTGATCAGATGGAAGAGGGGAGTGAATTTCAGGGGAACTTCAGGGGAGAAGGGAAGGGTTTACAGGAACAAATATAGAGGACACATGGACAAAACTAGGGGGGGTTGGAAATGGGAGGAGGGAAGGGATGGGTGGGTGGGCTGGAATGGGAGTAAAGGATAGAAACTGTACTTGAATAATGATTAAAATAAAATAAGACTTTGAAATTAAAAAAAATTACTTGCATTTTCATTTGTGAAAATTACCCCCAAGTTTGTTACATCTTACCTGGGTCTTCTTTTTCTTAAATAAGATTATACACCTCGATGCCAGTTTCTGACTGCAACACACTGTTTTAAGTTGTTTTAGTGTACCACCTAATTTATTTTTTGACATACATTAGCAGGGAGACTAATATTGCTTTCATTGGTTACTTGGAGTCTTATGAATTTTCAAGCACCTAGGACAAACAATATCTTGAATATACTACATGCTTCAGAATCATTTGGTAGTCATTGTAACCTCCTGTTATACTTCCTCATAAAGGAGAAGCACATCCTTCCTAAACTCCAGCTTTTTCACACAAGACACGTAACACTGACATTTTCCGGGCTAAGCCAGTATTTCTCAGGCTGTGAACTGTAACCTAGAGAGGAGCAGAGCCTACAGATTCGAGTTCCAGCCACTGGACCTGAGGCAAGCTGCTGCCCTCTGCATTCCAGCTCCCTGGCTTGGGGACCAGTCTCTGAGGTCTTCCTCACTTGTCACGTTCTGTCTCTGCACCTCTGGGAACCCATGGGCACCCTGGGGCTGCTTCCTTTCTAACCAAGCAGAGCTATCTGATGAGGCTTTGTTCTTTCACGTGGGGGTGAGAATAAATCTACCAGAAGGTGCTTTTACTCCTTCACAGCAGTAAGAACATCCTGTATGAATCCCCTGCTCTGCTGTGTCACCTTGGGCAAGCTGTTTAACTCAAGGAGCCTGTGCACTCACTCATCAGGGGAAAATAAGGTTCACGTAAATAGAAAACCAAGGTTAAATTGTCCCCCTCCCTCTTTACCGTTGACTTTTTTCCACTTGTTTGCTGTATCTTTTTATTCAAACTGAAGGTCTCACGTTTACTACTGAACCAGTCAACTAGTGCAGAAACATAGCAAAGAGAAAAATGATTTTTTCTGTAGAACACGTCCACCTGTCCAGAGTGGTGGTGTTGCCAGCTTGCTGTGGGAAGAGGCGAGAGCCGCTGACACGGCACAAGCGTGCGCACCATCTCACGTGTCGTTCCTCACAGGTCACGGGTTCTGCTCCAGGGTGTCTCCCCTCGGAGCTGTACCTGACTTTATGCCAGCTTTTCTCCAAACCCACTGGGGAGTCGGGGCGGTCCCCATTTTGTTTCATGGGGAGACATCACTCGATCCTGAACATCTGGTGGGAAGACACGGTGCATGCAAAACTCGACTGCACACACCACGACGGCAGAGCAGGGGAGAGAGAGCAGAGCCTTTTATCTTGAGCATTTTAGAGTAAAAATGATACTGAAGTCTGAAACGGAAGTTTACTATAATGAATTAGCAAATTTCCCCCATCTCCTTTGAGGATATGTACGTTAGATGAAATTCAGAGCTAACCCTGAGGGCAGCTTAAGGCCAAACTGGGCTACATGAAAAGAATCTTAAAAGCGGCCAGAGAAAAGGAGTCAACCTACAAAGGAGTTCCCATAGGACTGTCAGCCGATTCCTCGAAAGAGACTGTGCAGGCAAGAAGGGGCTGCAAAGTATTCCAAGTCATGAAAAGCAAGGACCTACATCCAAGATTGCTCTATCAGCAAAGCTTTCATTGAGAATGGAAGGGTAGAAAAAGTGCTTCCCAGATAAGGTCAATTTAAAGGATTTCATCATCACCAAGCCCTGATTATATGAAATGTTAAAGGGACTTATCTAAGAAAAAGAAGATAAAAAATACGAACAGTAAAATGACAGCAAACTCACAACTATCAACAACCAAACCTAAAAAACAAAAACAGACTAGGCAAACAACTAGAACAGAAACAGAATCACAGAAATGGAGATCATACGAAGGGTCTTCAGCGGGGAGTGGGAGGGGAGAGAATGGGGAAAGTTACAGGGAATAAGAAGCTTAAGTGGTAGGTACAAAATAGACAGGGGGAGGTTATGAATGGTATAGGAAATGGAGAAGCCAAAGAACTTTTATGTATGACCCATGGACATGAACTATGGTGGGGGAATGTGGGTGGGAGGGGTGTGCAGGGCAGAGGGGAATAAAGGGGGTAAAATGGGACAACTGTAACAGCATAATCAAAATATATTTTAAAAAAATCACATATGCCTAGAATAGATGAAGAAGATAAACTATAGTGTATCTACTATAATCCATAATTCTGTTTTGTAGTTAAAAGGGGGGAGGGGAGAAATGAAAGCACTCCAGGATTTTAAAGGAACATTACCATGTAAACATAAGATCTTTATCTGTGTCCCTTACAACAAAATTAAACGGGTGAAAACATTAGGTAATATCCTTACCAATCTCCAACATTAAGGTTTGCCAGTTCTACCTGAATACACTAGAAACACATTAAAAATCAAGAAAGGAGAATTGCAGGCACACATTTTTTCAAGTATACAATTTGTTTTTATTTACAATACCCTATAAAAATGTAAATTTAGAAACTTTAATTTTTATTAATTAGAACCAAACAAAAAAGATAAAGCACAGAGAGGAAAAATAATAATCAAGTGTTCACTCGATCGGTTGTGAAGTGGAAAGGCAGGAAAGGCGCCTAGTGAGAACAGTCAGTTGACAGTGTCGGAGGGAAGCTAGGTGACGTCACTGCGGAACAGCTGGTGGAGCCAGGGCTACCAATGGGAAGAAACGGAGGTGGAGACGAGGACGGCGGTGTAACGGAGGCTTTTACTGCTGTACGGTAACTGTATGTGCAAAACGTGTATCCTCCTTCAACATCATAACCTGTCTCCCCCACTACATTCAGAAAGGTGAGAACAGCAGAAAGTGTATCAGGACACTCCTGTAAAACCGATTCAGATTTAACTGTCTTGAGGGCTGCAATCACTAGGGATCAGAACCCCTTATCCTGGTTGACTGCTGAGTGGGAAAGGGTAAGTGAAGAGAGTCATGGCAGGCTGTCCCTGCTAGGATTCATACCCAGGCCCCTGGGTGCCTGGGATGGGACTCGGGTGATGAAACAGCAAGAACAGCAGTTCTGCCCACGACGTGGAGGAGAATGAAGGGCAGAGCAAGCCTGACTTAGCATCCGTGGTTACATTGGGAAGTTCCCACCCATGACACCGAGTAAAAACGGGCGAGAGAGAAGGGAGAGCATGGCTTACTGAAGTAGTCTCAGGAAGACAAAAGGTACACTGTGGCAGCAGGCTCTACAGTAGAATCACCTTGGGCAATCTTCCACGCACTTGAAGGGGCAGACTCAAGTGCACTGTGGCTGTAGTAGGAAAGAGGCTCAACCGTGTGCTGTTTCCATTCCGGTGGACAGAAACAAAGGAAATTCAAGTGGGGAGGAAAAAAGGATTTCTCAGTCTAGAGCTGGGCATCAGCCAATTAAGAGTTCTGATTTTATTAAATATGCTGCATATCCTGTATTTATATTAAAACAAGGAGAACCCAACAAGTTAATTACAAGATGGACTAGAAACAGATAAAAAATACATTAGCTGGTTTGTGTTTAGAGGAGGGATGTGTCAACTAAATACTTCTCCATCTAAAACTCATTCTTTAAGGATCCTCTGGAGACCACATAAACGTGTGTGCAAGCATATATGTATATATATTAATTTCTACTTAATTGGCTCTCATATTAATATGGGGCAATGAAAAAGACTTCAATAGGGTGCGGGATGGGATCCTTTGGCAGGCTACAATCTACTCTGAACTGGAGCAGTGGTGGTGGGATAAAGGGAGAGATTATATTTGTGTCTCTAGGGCAAAGAAAATGCAAAACTGGAAGAATTGAGTAAAAGTAGGACATGCAGAATTGTAACGGAGAAGGTAAGAAGAAACCAGCAGAAGGATCACCCAGCCGAGTGTCACAGAGCGGGGGGGGGGGGAACACCCGGCACTTAGAGACAGCCCCTGTGAACAGGAATCGGTCCCACAGATGCTCTGGGGATAAGCTACCTCCCCTCCCTCATCACAAACGCTCCATTGGTGATGGCAGCAGTGCAGGTGACAGCCAAAAGGAGGTTCAGGACACACTCGCAGATCTTTTACCGTATCCCCTGAACTAGCCTACAGGTGATAAAGAAAGAAAGGAAACTTGTTTGTATAAATGAGTTAAAACAGAAGGCAATGTTTTGCATTAAAATTGTATCCTTGTAAAAATTCTCATAAGAAAACACCTAAGAGCTCCCTACTCTTATATCCAGTCAACTATGAGGGTGCTGCTGTACCCAGTACAGTATTTTATGTCTAGCAGGTAACATATTTGACAGAAGTCTTTAATCTCTTCCACCAAATTCAGATTTATGCCACCCGTCCCACCCCCCGCCTGACCTCCTCCCCTCCCCCCGAACTTCTAAAGTGCCCTCGTTAGTGAAACGTGGAACTCTCCTGTTGCCAACTTACTGCAGTTTTGTCTCCAGCAAGTTCAGTTTCTGTCTGTCAACATAGCGAGAAAAGAGGGACACTAAGTTTGTGGGGATAGAGATCGGCTTGGCCAGGGCTGCCTGGGGAATCCGCAGAAGTTCTCGGGTTGCCATGAACATCACCTCCGTCCTAACAGGGAAAATCAATAATAACAATGTAAGAAAAAGCATGAAATGCTACCTAAAAGAACTGAGAAGAAATACAGCCCAGACTGACCACTGGTTGTTTTCTGCCGACTCTGTAGCAGGGTCTGAACTCTGCAGGTCTTCCCCACGGCTCAGGGCGACGAGGAGCAGTGACAGGCCGAACTGCAGGAGGAGGGAGGGAAGCAAGTTGGACACTGCATCTCCCCCCCCACCCCCGCCACCAGGGAGGGGAAACGGCCCTAAATCAAAGGGACCTCACTGCTGTGCTTTTCTACTTGCACAGCAGCAAAAACCATAATCGATGGAAATGGAAGTCCCAGTGTCCCACGGTTCTCTCTGCTCCCCTCCACCCCACCCTGGGATAAAGGGGCAATTATGTCTTGCCATGGGTAACATGGGATGTAGCTTTTCTCCTATTTACAAGAACAGAAATGATTTTAAAAGAAAAGTTAAATGAAGACAAACTTTGACATAGAAAATTAAAGTTCATGGACAAAATAAAAAACATCAGAGTAAGGTATTCTGAATGAATAAAAAAGGTGCTAACCCATAGAAAATGTACAAAGAAAAGTAACTGGAATGATCAGAATACAGAGAGAAGATTTCCTTAAAAAAGGACACACCTATCTGGAAATACAAAGGCTTAGATATGTTGCTAATAAGAGCCTAAAAAATAAGAGAGGTAAAGATAAGCAGATATATTCACCATATCTAGGGTTATTAAAATTTAGCAACATGCTTCAGAGACCGAAATGATAAAGGTATCTTTTATTTAGGGGTAGTAGAAGCAGAAAACATACAGTCGAAAGCGGCACAGAATGAACACACACGAAAGGACCAGAAGGGCTGGGTTACTGACTCAATCCCAGTTACAACGGGTCATGAAAAGAAGGTGGGGTGACCTGGGAACTCCATCTCACCTTTCTGAGTCCCCCTCATAGAGGACAACCCTGCCTTTCCGCGAAAGCTCCCTTCATGTCCGAAAACAACACTGGGCTATATAATTTCATCTGCCCTCGCAACTTTCTACTGCCTTTATCAAAATTAGTACCAGGAAACCAAATTACACGGAGGGCACATAGCTGATCACTCCAGAACCCCGACCTTAAGTCCCCT
Source organism: Trachops cirrhosus (assembly GCA_028533065.1). Taxonomy (NCBI): domain Eukaryota; kingdom Metazoa; phylum Chordata; class Mammalia; order Chiroptera; family Phyllostomidae; genus Trachops; species Trachops cirrhosus. Next base: position 7,878,668 of record CM052543.1, on the reverse strand, counting down.
GAGGCACTGCCGCCTGTCCCCCTTTGGAGTCACACTTCGACAGGTTTTCAGGTGCAAGGAAGAGCCTACTCTTCCCCTTCACTGTACCACCTGGCCCTTAACGCGTGCCATCTACGCCTGGACACTACGGCGAACTGTTCACAGCTGTCTCTCATCTAAGTAACAGGGACACGCTCAGGTAGACGTCGTCACCTCCACTTCACACAGCAGGAAACTGGCTGAGCAAAGTGAAATCATCTGTTTGGGGTCATAAACCTAGAAAGTGGCAGCAAGGACTGAAAACTTGCCCTGTGTAAAAGCTCATGTTCTTTCACCTGTACTGCGCTTCCCCTGTGAGTCTCTGGATCTCTACCTTGACGTAAGTGAAATAACGAAATGGGACGCTCACTTTATGGTCTTGTGACAGAGACTGCTGCTAACCCCCGATGAGCTTTCCTCCCCCAACAGCATCTGGTTTGATCTGCGATGACAATGGTGTGAACCAAAACATGTTTTCCAGGCTCCCCTGCAGTCAGGTGTGGCGTGTGGCTAAGGCTGGCCTTTGAGATTAAGTACGTGTTGGTTAAAACTCCTGGAAAGGGTCCAAATAAGGAAGACAGGCAGCTGACCCACACGTTTCAGCCCTCCACAGGCACCCCTCTTCCTGATGCAAAGTGACACCTTGAACTCTACAGCCACCATGGACCGCGAGAGGTCCCGAGTATGGCATCCACTAAGGATGGCAGAGAAGGCAAACCAAAGGAGCAGCATCGCTAACGATGCTGTGGAGCCGTCATATCAGATTTACTGACATGAGATACACAAAATTCTATTTTGTTGAAACCACTGTTATTTCTAGCCTCTGTTACTAGGAGCTCAACGTAACTCCTGATTGAAGGAAACCTTTGTAATAAGTTGCCACAGCCACAGTAGCCATTACTGTTATCTACAACTGTAACTCAGAAGCCCTGTAAAGTTAAAGAACAAAAAAGGCAAGACCACCTTGTTCTGGAGAACAGCTGTGAGGTGAGGATTAGAGGGTGCTGGTGCAGCTGCACTTTGAGGTAGGTTCATTAGCTGTTGCAGAAGGCTGGTGACAGTCACTGATGGAAGATGATACAGGAGGAGAGAGAAGGGACTCAATAGGCACGGCAGCACCTACAGAAAATAAATAAAAGCATTAGACACCAGTAGCTGTTGCTTCAGCCACCCTCCACCAGAGGGCATGGATGGAAGGATGCTCAGCTGTGCACTCAGCGGCCTGTGGCGAGTTAACAAAAAAGGGCTGACAGATCTAGCAGGTACTACTAGAGTCTTAGCAATGGAGTCTAAGGGTATCTACTGAGTACTTTTTCAACTCAGTGTGCACAGGAAACAGCATGACTTGTGTGAACCAAGGGTATCAAATCACTTCTCAATTACCCAAGATTCATGATAAAACATCAGTGTTTTAATTTATCCCACAAACATTTAAATGCCTACAATGTAGCAGGCACTTAGGCTAAAAACAAAAGTTAACAGGATAGACAGACCCTCAGAATCTAAAATACAGAGGGGAAGATGAGTAAATAGGCAATTACAATATATTTTGAAAAATACTCTAAGACAGGTAAATTCTGAGTACTACAGAATTACTGAGAAGTATTGTTCACACTTAATTCTATCATGGTTTATCTTTATAAAATCTCAAATGAGGAAATGGAGAAAAGATTCACCAATTGTACACATGAGAGAAGCTAAGTGATCAGAAATTCAGTGTTCACTGTTAGAAAGCTAGACAGAATCCAAGGTTGATGGATTCTAGCCTGCTAGCCAATCATTCCTTTTGGCCATAGGCCCAGAATGAAAAGTTAAAACACAGACTACCAACATAACTAGGTTACAACACATGAAAAGAAATCAAAAGTGCTTCTTGCACTCATTGTTCATGGTATAAAAAAATGATGGTTGGTTTTACTTTAAATAGCAGTCAAGGATGGAGAGTAGACTACTTTTTGTGATCTACTACTCTAATAAACAAAGCTTTAAAAATTAAAGTGTTATTGAATATACACAAAAGTATAAATAGCATAATGAAATCCATGTACTCATCATCCAACTTCAACAACTGAATTAACATTTTGCCAATCTTATAAAAATCTGTTCCACCTGTCTTTCACTTCATCTATAATTACTTGAGTTTGTATCTCTAACAAAATCTCTCAAGAAAAAAAATCTCACAATATTATCGCCTCTAACAAAATTTAATTTCTCAATACCATCTAATATCTACTCCCAATTCAGATTTCCCCAAATGTCTAAAAAATGTCTAGCAGCTGGTTTATTCTAATCACAGTTCAAATAAGATGCACACACTCACTGCACTTGGCTGGTAAGGCTTTTAAAATCTGTTCACAGGTCCTCTGTCACTGGCCATCACCTTTTCCCATATCATTTATTTGTTGAAGAAACTGCGTCATCTGTCCTAGTTTGGATCTAATTGCACTGCTGGGGTGTCATTTAACAGATACCTCTACCCTCTTTTTTTCCCATAAAAGCTGGTGAGTTAAATTAGAGGTCAGATTAGATTCAAGTTCAACAGGGGCTGGTGGAGGGGTGGTAGAGCTGGTGTGCTTTCTACTGCATCACGTCGATGCACATGGCATCCGGCTGTCCCCTTCTGTCCCCTTCTTAGCGGAGTTGATGGTGATCCGTGGGTTCAGGTGTCGTTAGCCTGCTCCAAACCCCTGTAATGTTCCCCAACCACCTTTCACTCTGTGCTTTTAGCAACAATAATGATGGCCATCTGGACTGACTGCTTTTTCCATTGGGGGCTGTAAAAGGATTTCCTAATCTTGTATTTTTGCATTCAGCAGCTGACATTCTTCTATAAAGCACTTTCTATTATCAACTCTCTGGTCATCACATTTGGTTGTAATGCAAAGGCAGAATGAATGCTTGGATCTTTTTCTTATCAGTTTTCAGATAATGATGGGCTAACAACCTCTGAGGATGATTAACATACTTTTTGATATCATTATAAACTCATGAAATATATCTATTTCCAACCCGCTGCTGTAGTTTTTCTTTAAGATGCAAAGGCTTTCACCTTTAACCAAAAGGAGCCTCTTCAAGTTGGTTTGTGCATCTGTTACACAGGGCCCTAGTAATCTTTTAGCTCCCTTGCTTTCTGGCCTAAGATATTCCAGGGTTATTTATCTTGCACATTTTATAAGCCTCAGTCCTGAAATCAGCTATTATTTTAAGGAAATGGTATGCAGTGATGTGGTTTACTATGCACTAATGAATATACCCACCATTATACTCATGTGTAATGTGCAGCCTTATTTCCCCAAAAAAAATTTGGGAAGAAAGTGCACATTATACATGGCAGAATGAGGTATTTAACCACGTTTTCCTCACTAGCATGTAAGCTCCACCGAAGCAGGCATCTGTGGATTCCTAGCTCCCAGCACCTAGAACTAGATGCTCTATTTCTAGAACCAAAACACAGTGCCTGGTACTCAGAAGCGTTCAGTAAACGTTTGCTGAATGAATAAAGCTCTCCCGAACTGGTTTCCATTGATGAGCTCCTCCGAGATGCCTGAGCGCCTGTCTCCTTGACCACAACAACTTACATGCTGTAAGGCAGCTGTTACTTTTAGCTTTGTTTTCGACTTTCTAGGATAAACCTCAGATCCTTAACCTTCAACCCATTTCCTCTGATCCATTTTTCATTCTTGAAATCTTAGCATGGATGGAACTGAAAAATATTACACTAAGTGAAATAAGACAGGCAGTGAAAGACAAATACCATATGATCTCACCTGTGAGTGGAACCTAATCAACAAAACACATGAGCAAAAAGAACCAGAGACATTGAAATAAAGAGCAAACTGACAGTTACCAGAGGGGAGGGGGAAGGGATAACGGGAGAAAGAAGGGGAACATGGAGAGAGGACTCATGGACAAGGACAATGGGGAGGGGATTGTCTTTGGGAGTGAGGGCTAGATGGGGCAGGGGAAAGCAATGGGGTGGGGGGGAAATGGGGGCCACTGTAACTGAACAATTAAGAAAAAAAAATAAAAAATAAAAGTAAATCATTTCCAAAGAAAAAAAGGTACTCGTCTCATCTCACTTCACTTCATCTGCTGATGAAACCTAAACGTGGCATTCAATTCCTCTGCAGATGCTAAAATTTCAAGAAGGTATATTTTCAACTCATTTCTGAAGAAATAATTCTCAACACTTTCATGTTACACCACTGATAAAATACCTTGAGATCACGTTTCCTGGGGACTGTTCCCAGACAGTTATTGCTCAACTTGTAGTCTAACAGGTTCACTCTCATAAACTCTACTTTTCTGAGTCTCACAGTTAGGAATACTAGTCCTTTGTACAACCCTTATCAACCTCTCTAACTTCTAACACCGTTCTAAATTTTCTAATCCTTCAAGTGTTAGGACAGGAGTAAGCAGAGAACGATTCCTGCCAAGAGTTCACTTGTAAGGATTAACTTTTAATAAGAGTTAACTTGTGAACTTGATAATCATGTTTCAATTTCCAATCTAGTTTAGATCGTGATAAAAATTACTTGAAAACACTGGCCGGACTCCTGTGGGCAGGATGCCATTCAACTCAGTCTCAGTGAGTTAAGCTAGTGGCAACAGCCCAGTGAGTGATCCTTTATAGCCAGCAAAGTTTGCAAGACCTTAAGTTTGCAAATTTCTTTTTTTTTAAAGATTTTATTTACTTATTTTTAGAAAGAGCGGAAGGGAGAGAGAAAGAGAGGGAGAGAAACATCAATGTGTGGCTGCCTCTCATGTGCCCTGCACTGGGGACCTGGCCCGAAACCCAGACATGTGCCCTGACTGAGAATCAAACTGGCGACCCTTTGGTTCACAGGCCGGCACTCAGTCCACTGAGCCACACCAACCAGGGCAGTTGGCAAACCTTAGTGAGCATCACATTCAGCTGGGGACCTTGTTATACAGGAGCCCTGACCTTTCCTCTGTAAATTCTGATTCAGCATATTTGAGGTACAGCTAAATTATTTGCTTTCCAAGTAATTCAGATATAGATGACAGCTTTACAACTGTTAAATGAGATGGAATCACTGCTTTCCTCACGTTTAGACACATAGTCTGTTGGATAAAACATGGGATTAAAAATATAAGCCTGGAGTAAAGTTTTCCTTTAAATAATCAAGTCATACTGCCAAAGATTTGATAAAACAACAGAAAAAGAATGGAGAGAAAAATAAATTTGGGTCCTAGAAACATTATTAACTATGAAGACTCAAAGAAGAGATGTTCCTCCCTCCCACATGTGATCACCTCATCTTGTGCATCCTTCTTGATAAGGAAAGGGAGGTTCCTGGCCGTCGTCAAAAGAATGTCAGCTGCTTGCTCTGTGGAGAGGAAAGGAAGAATGCGGGCAACCATTCTCTTCCCTTTTCGGATACACATGATCTGTACAAAGTGGTCATCACTTGGCCTGCAGGGGAAAAGAATGCTAACGTAGGTCAGCAAGAACAATATAAAAAAAATCCCCTCCCCCTCATATGTTACTAAATGAAAATACTGCATTCATTTTCACTCTACAATTATCTGTACTACAAAACAGTGAGAATTACTTTTCCAAACCTCAACCAAACAATAAAGTAATTTTTCAAGTTTCCCAAATACAGAACGTCATCTCAAAAACTGCATGTCAGAAATATGTGGTCAAACTATTAACTTTTAACTATGCAAATATCATAGTTAATACAGCAATATCTGAAAAATACATAAGCAAAAAGAATAAAAATAAATTCATAACCTGAAAGTTAGTGCTAATACTTTGAGGAAAATTTTTGTGTATTATATACATATTTAATCTTTCATAAAAATATGGGTCCATAGAATTCATGTGGCTTTGTTGCTTCACTTTTCCCAACAACTTCTTGTGAACACTTTTCCACATTAATAAATACACTTCAACTACATACCTTTCAGTGGCTGCATAACATTCCAATCTATGGACAAACCCACATTTATTCAATCTGTTCCCTGTCAGCCCACCTCCACAAAAGAAGGCACTTATTCTTTTTTTAAAAGATTTTATTTATTTATGTTTAGAGAGGAGAAGGGAGGGAGAAAGAGAGGGACAGAAACACCAATGTGTGGTTGCCTCTTGAGCACCCCCTAACTAGGGACCTGGTCTGCAACCCAGGCATGTGCCCTGACTGGGAATTGAACTGGTGACCCTTTGGTTTGCAGGCCAGTACTCAATTCACTGAGCCACACCAGATGGGGCAAAAGGTGATTATTCTTATGTTCTGTTTTGTTTATGTCCTGTCTTAGTCTTCTTGTATTCACCAAATAAATATTGGGGATTTATAGAACATTTACCATTAGCAAGATTCTGTTCTAGATTCTGGGTGGAAAAGAAATGACAGAGATAGAAAAAAAAAAAAAAGGAGCTCAGTCTCCACTGAAAGACTGACTGGTTTCTACAGTGTATGAGTATTCTACGGAAAACCCAAGAATGTTTAAATGTTTATATTTTTCAGCTTAGTGGAAAAGAAAATACATAAAGATTACAGGGTTGATATGAAAGGAGGAAGTACAACTGTCATTGTCTGCAGATGCCATGATAGTGTACAAAGAAAACCCTATAGTCTCCACCAAAAAATACTCTACTCAATAAGTGAATTCAGCAAAGTAGCAGGATACAAAGTCAATATTCAGAAACTGATAGCATTCTTATACACCAACAATGAATTATAAGAAAGAGAAACTAAGAAAAAAAATCCCATTTACAAATAAATGGGAGCATATACTGTGTTCATGGATTAGAAGAATTAACATCATTAAAATGTCCATACTACCCAAAACAATCTATAGATTTAATGCAATTCCTATTAAAATACCAATGGCATATTTCACAGATACTGAATATTCCAAAAATTTACATGGAATCCAGAAAGACCCCAAATAGCTTCAGCAATCCTGAGAAAGAACAAAGTAGGAGGGATCACAATATCTGGCACTACACTATACTACAAGGCCACTGTATTTAAGACAGTCTGGTACTAGCATAAGAACTGACACATAGATCAATGGAACAGAATAGAGAACCCAGAAATAAACCCATGTCTCTATGGTCAATTAATATTTGAAAAAGGGGCACAAGCATACAATGGAGTAAAAACAGTCTCTTCAACAAATGGTGCTGGGAGCACTGGACTGGTACATGCAAAAAAAAAAGAAACTAGACCAACTTACACCATACACCAGAATAAACTCAAAATGGATAAAGGACTTTTAAGTCATGGTGTCATTAAAGTCCTAGTGGAAAACACAGACAGTAAAATTTCAGACATCCCACGTAGCAATATTTTTGCTGATATATCTCCTAGGGCAAGGAAAATAAAGGAAAAAAAATGAAATGGGACATCAAATTAAAAAGGTTCTGCATGGCTAAAGAAACTATAAAAGGAATCTACTGTATGGAGAACATATTTGCTAATGACACACTGGGCAAGGGTTTGATCTCCAAAATATATGAACTCATATGACTCAACACCAGGAAGACAAACAGCCCAATTAAAAAATGGGCAAAGACCTGGGATGGGGGTGAAAGGCAGAAAACTGTACTTGAACAATTAAAATAAAATTAAAACAAAAAAAGGGCAAAGAACCTGAATAGACACTTCTCCAAGGAGGACATACAGAGGGCCCAGTGACATATGAAAAGATGCTCAACATCAGTAGCCGTCAGAGAAATGCAAATTAAAATCACAATGAGATATCACCTTACACCCATCAAAATGGCTATCATCACTAAATCAACAAACAACAAGTGTTGGCAAGGATGTGGAGAAAAGGGGACCCTAGTGCACTGTTGGTGGGAATACAGACTGGTGCAGCCACTGTGGAAAGCAGTATGGAATTTCCACAGAAAACTAAAAATGGAACTGCTTTATGACCCAGTGATTCCACTGCTGGGATTATGCCTTAAGAATCCTGAAACATCAATTTAAAAGAACTTATGCACCCCTATGTTCATAGCAGCACAATTTACAATAGCCAAGTGCTGGAAACAGCCCATGTGTCATCAGTAGATGAATGGATTAAAAAACTGTGATACATTTACACAATAGCATACTACACAGCAGAAAGAAAGAAGGAGCTCCTACCTTTTGTGACAGCATGGACAGAACTGGAGACTATTATGCTAAGTGAAATAAGCCAGTTGGCGAAAGACAAACACCACATGACCTCACTTATAATTGGAATCTAAAGAACAAAACTAACGAGAAAAATAGAACGAGAGATATGGAAACGTGGAACACACTGACAGCTACAGGAGGGATGGAGGGAGGAGGGGAATGGTGGATGGCGAAGAGACTAGTCAAAGAAAATGTATGAATGGCGCACGGACATGGACAATGGAGAGGGAATCCGCTGTGGGCTACAGGGGTGGGGGTGCTGTTGAGAAGGGTAAAAGGGAACAAATTGGGACAGCTGTAATAGAGTAAATAAAAAAAGAGATTACAGGGCTGAACATACTAGTAAGTGTAAATCAGGTACAATTTGTAAGCTCAAAATCAGAAACGATAATATTCCTGATTGTCTCTCCAGCACCCAGCAGTCCCTAGTAGATACTAAAGAGAATATTTTCCTGGCTGGGAAAGATCACAAAATGTTTAATTTAAAGCAGATTTGAGTTAGGCCAAAAGGACGAACTTTGAGCTTACTGAGATGGTAGGCAAGGAAATCTAAAGGTAGAAATGTATCAAGTTCAGTTTAGCAGAGTACGGAGTCCGGCCAGTCTCATGTTTTCCTCAAAGTGTGTAATTCTTACCTCTCTTGTCCAGGTAATTTCCCCCTTAAGTTGTCATACATGCTACAAATTTTGTGCTTTCTTTCTTCCGTCAGGGCAGGTCGCTCTTCGTCCAGACTTAGGAGGTACCGCCGTTCATAATCCTCCACATCAAGGAGTAAGCTGTAGGTCTAAGTCGGGACCAGAGTGTTAGATAAACCACCCCACAGTTCAGGACTATCTGACAAAGACCTAAGAATAAAACCTCACTGTAATAACACTGAGAGAACAAAGGTGCTCTTTTAAATCCAGAAAAACACAGTGAGATAAGTTTAAAGAAAATTTCTTTAAACTTAGAGGGATCTTCATCCCTCCTTGACCTCTAACCCAGAATGTAATGATACTGAAATGATTACTTTTCTAAATGATCACTTTCTAAAATTTCCAGCAGCAACAACAATGCTAATAAAAACCATCTGTAGCACTGCTCCAAGTTATGTCTTACATGAATAAAAATGGTAATAATTTTACTATTGGGTGTCAGGCACTGTTGGAAGAACTTCACATGCATGTACTCATTCACCACAGCCCAGTGAGAAACAGACTATGGTCATCTCCATTTTTACAGATAAACTGAGGACAGACAGAAATGTTAAATTAACTTGCCTCAAGTCACAGATTCAGAAGTAAAAAAGGCCTGATTTGTAACCTGTTTCTAGAGTCTGTGCTCTCAACCACTATGCTCTGTGGCCTTGCAACATGGCATTTACACTTTACAAACTAAGTGCCGGTAACGACCTTGTTTTCCTTAGCATCCAGCACAGCGCCTCACACCCAGGGAGTATCCAATACATATATGCGAACTGATGAACTCATTAAAATAATACATGGACAATGTCATTTTTATCCCCCTTTTCTTAGAAAGGTGACCTGCCCCCGGCACTCAGCTGTGACGTGAACAAGTTTGGACAAAACCCCAGTACTTCTGACTCTAAGTGCAGAGTTCCTTCCATGAGGCCACAGATGAGGTACACTCCATTCCTTTTTAGTGTGCTTTGTACACAACAGGCACTTAACAAGAATATATCCACTAACTAAAGTCATGGAACACTAACTCCTAACTTTCCCACTTGTGTACACATTTGACAGTTCTTTAATTGAAACTAACTATAGCCAACAAATTCTAACACTTACTTTCTCAATTATGACAAGGGTTTTTCGTCTCTTGTCCCGAACCTGTTTTTCTTTTGTTTCCTAAAAAAAGACAAGATATTCAATGTGGACTCTATGTCTGTTGAAAGTAAGTTTGTAAGTATGCACATGTGAGTTCCATTTGTGGAAATACTCTGAGATGACAATCTTGTTTTTTGGAAGTTAGGAATCTAAAAACAACACTGATGTGAACAAAGGGCACCAGGTGACTGAATCAATCTACACACAAACCATTAAGCTTAGACAGGATTCACAGACAGAACTGATCCTTAGAATTCAGAGACAGGCAAAGGTAATTTTAGAATGCAGCAGATATGAAGATGTCATAGAAAAATCTGAAAACACATAGAAAATGACAACTTAAAAACTGGAGGAAACAGCTGATGTCGGTCATGGCCAGTTACCCAGTGGAAAGATTCCCGCTACCCTGGGTCCTGCCTGGCTGCCTTAGAGACCTGTCAGAATCTGGAGAGAATCAGAACGCCGAGACAGGCCCGGCCAGAAGCTCCAGGTTCGGTTAGACTGTGAACAACTCCATCATGCCCGATTCCATTCCACAATGACCCCAAAAGAAGAACCGATGACCCGGAATTTCTCAAACACAGAACACTGCTGACACTTACATCATCCTCACTCCGAGATGTCACAACAGCATCAATCATTTTCCGGGGATTATTCACACTAGAGACGGTGAGCTTTCCCAAAGAGCCCTCAAACTGCACTGCAAGGACAAAACATTTCCAACAAGTAAGAACTTAGCAATGCAGGCAGGCAGCTTTCCAAGATCTTTATATTCTCTGTTCTTTACTCATAATCTAACAATTTACTACAAAAATCCATTTATCCTCTAAAGCAATCTCTTATAAAATCTATCCTTTTTTTGGTTGCAATAATAATCAAATTAAAGTCTGAAGTATTCCTCCTGTATCTATTTCAGGGATATTAGAAATTAAAATAGGTATTAAAAAGTTATAAACTCTCAAGTAGAAAAGAATCTAAGAGGTCATCTACCAAAGCATTTATTCCACACTTGAATACAGGTTGATCTCTGTATTTATTAAGGACAATGGTACTTTATAAATCAGTTTTAAACATCTCTATCCAATCACCTGCATAATTATGTATATTTCAACACAGCAGCAGCCTGCCAAATTTCTCTTATTATGGGAAATTTCCCTTACCTGGCTTGTAAGCGTGCTCCAGTTTGGCCACCTGAGGGGTAATGAGCTTGGTGCGCTCCTTTTTAGGGCCATCGCCTTGCAATTCTTCAGCAGCTGACAATTTCTCCAGTTTTTCAAAGTAATTCTGCCATGTGAGAAGATAATTTCAGTTGCAACACAGGCATAGAATATGGCAGCTCTTTACCAATAAATAATTATACTAGTGGCTGTAACAACTTGCTCTCTGTAAATGTACTGATCTCTAATTTTCATTAGAACTACCATAAATTTCCTTTATCAAAAAAATCCCAGCCTTCAAAAAGCTAATCATCAATGGGAATATCTTTAAAGTCACACCACCAATATTCTTAATTGAAAGAACCAGATTATTGGGGCCAAAGGGATTTGGAACATTGGTCTGAAGGCCTCTGTGTGAAAAATAAGGCATGTATGCAAACTTTAGTGAATAGTGTGAGAAGCTCTCCAGCTTGAAAAGTGGACAGAATCTGCTTAGGCATTCTTATCCACTTGAAGAATACTACTTCAAAAGAAAATGCTATCAATATTCAACTCTACCGATGTTTAAATGAGTGCCTTCACCCGAAGAAGGGACTAAACTGTTATCCGCTGAACTAAGAGTGTTTACCTGGTAATAAAAATCATCCAGGTAGGGATCAGTGCTTTGCAGTTGCATCATCTGGATTTTAGAGACCCAATCCTTTTCTCGCTGCAGCATGAGATTGGCGTACGGATCCTTCCGGAGATGATCCTGGTGACTGCTCCGGTGACTTCCTCTGTCTCCTGCACCATTGAGATTCCGGTGCTGACTGAAACACAAACAGGGGCCACATTTCCTTCAAGTGGGTACATTAACTATGCCTTACATTTATACAGGAGTAAACCAGGCCAATTTAAAAAAAGATCCCTCTTAGCTTTTGTTAAAACTAGAGAAGTAAAAAAGAGCTGAATCTTTACAGAATTTGAGAGGAAAGAGTCATGCAATACACAATTAAGGAAATAACACTAAGATGTGACTTCCTTCCTTACCACATGCTAAGTACTCTCACCTATGGATTTCTGTGTACACCCTACAATAACCCTATGAGCTACTGGGGTTATTTTCTCCACTTAACACAACCAACCCGGGCCAACAGACATCAAGTAATTTGTTCAATTACTTGAACCTGGTCAGAGTAAGGATTCTGACACAGGTCAATTTGTTTCCTAGTCTACATACTTTTAAAAAACTTGTTGAAAATCATGAAACACTTCAAATGTAGAGAAAAGCCCAGCAAATACTATAATTAATTAATTAACCTTCTACCTCCACATAATAAGAAAATCTATTTTGTCAAATTGGCCTCAGATTTTTATAAGTAATATTAAGTGTTACATTTAAGTCTGAAGGCCCTCTTGTACTTCTCTGGATGGATCCCAGTTTTCAGCTTCACTTTCTTCCTGGATGAATGACTTTGGTATGAATCCTCCATGAAATGTTTTTAGATTTTGATTACTTGTATGTCCACCTTTAAGTTTTACCCAAATTATTCTGTGTACCTTTCAATTTTACTTAAATGGTCTCCTTCTTTCTTACCCAGGTCTGTGCTAGAAAGTAAAACTGTTGAGATGTGGTGTACTCACATTTTCAACCTCATTACTTACTGCCAAATTCTGTCTTAAGAGGCTGTACATTCCATTCTTGCCAACAGTGACAGTGATGAGACACTTCAAGTTTTGCCTATCTAGTGATGTAAAATGGTTATCGAATTTTCATTTCCATTTTTCTGAGTACAAGTGAGCTTGAAAATCTTCATTTTTATGAGGGAATGAGTATTTGTGTATGAGGTCTTTTGTTATAGAGAACAGTTACCATGACATTTACCCTCTTAAGAAAATAAGAATGATTATAACATAAGCTCCGCTAAAGCAGGATTTTATATGTCCTGTTCTTTCAATCCCCAAACCTTACCATAGTGCCTGGCATACAGCTGGGGGCCACATATATAAATATGTATTTGTATTTGTTTTATGAGGATTAAATAATTGTGCTAAGTTTCAAGAGTGACTGTTGGCTTTACAGAAGACCCAGGTGTAAGGCTAGCCACTATAATTCAAGATTACTGAAAAGCTGAGATGGTAGACAAAAAGTAGTTAAGAGTAAGGTAAGAACTTGGTAAGCAGTGAATATAAAACGTTGGGGGAAAAAAGTTAGATCTAAACTGCATTTCTAATTTACAATCAACAGAATTATAGTAACTTGGAAATTAGCTGACAAAATCTTGTCACTTAAATCCCATGTATCAAAAACATAAAACGACAGCTTATATGTTCTGACTTTACCAGTGAAATAAGCTTATTATTAATTAAACTTACTAAAAAAGAAAATGAAATTAGTAGCACTTGTTACACTGTCAAAATGGAAAGCTGAATTAAGAAAGTGCAAAGGAGGGAGGTGAGCACTCACTTTCTATTCTGTTGCTGTCTCTGATGCAGAAGTCGACGGTGCTGTGGATGAAGGTGAGTGGTGTCTGGTCTAAACATCGGGGCCTGAGGTCTAAGAACAAAGGACAAGGTTTTCAGTTCTGCTGTCCTGATGATCTGAAAGTTTTCAGAGTGTGGTCAGCACAAGGTAACTTCATGCGGGATCATTCAAGGGAATGTAAACGCCCACGCTAAGGAGGCCTTTTGGAAGGAACAGACAGCCATGTGCTCTGACATCTTCCACAAAGGCCAGTTCTCAGCTCCTGAGCACACGATCACAGATCTGAGCCAACTGACAGTAAAGCAGTATACTTTTTGTCTTTTTGCTACTGTTAAACAGAAGTCCCTAAATAGATTTAACGTACTTAGTTACAACCATTTGGAATGACACTGCAAGTGTGTGTGATGGTGCATTTCACTCGCCAACTTGGCTAGGCCGTGGTGCCCCGCTGTTCAGTCAAACATCAGTCTAGATGTTGCTGTGAAGGTATTTTCTAGAGGGGATTATTAACCTTCCCACTTGGTTGACTTTAAGAAAAGTGATATAATGTAGGTGACCCTCACTCAATTCTTGGAGAAAAAACCAATTTTGTCTCAAGACTGAAACATAAAAGTCCTGCCTGAGTTTCCCACCTGCCAGCCCACCACATAAACTTCAGACTCAGGGTCAAATTTCAATATATAAATTAGTAGCACCTTGTTACACTGTCAAAATTAAAAACTGAATTAAACCACAAAGGAAGATGAGTACTTACTCATCTATATATCATCATGTATATATGTTCATTTATATGTAATAGATGCTCTCATACATAATTTAGTTACATATACATACAGAAGACATACACAATACAAAATAAATATGTACAGGGTGTGGCAAAAGTAGGTTTACAGCTGTGAATATGTGAAACAGAGTTTATTCTTCTATTATTACTATTAGTTATTGTACTATTTTCTATATGAACAACTGTAAACCTACCTTTGCCGGACCCTGCATATGCACATATGGCACCTACTGGTTCTGTTTCTCTGGGGAGCCCTTACCATATGGTAGGTCCTGTTAGGTAATACACACTGTGTGTGTGTGTGTGTGTGTGTGTATATGTATGTGTTTGTAAAATGAATATAAAGTAAAGCAAGTGACTTGGGGAAAATGTGATTCATAAGAAAGCCTGCAGACTGTCAAACACTCCTGTGTTTGGCAATCTGAGGATCCAGTAACATCTCAAAATTTATCACCTGCACAAATCAAGAGACTTCCATATTATAACATTAAACATCGACAAGAGACAGCCAATAATGAATACACGAACAGCAGCATTTGTTGTGCATACCGTAAGTTTTGCAGGTGAGGTCCTGGGCCAGGCGGGTGCTGCTGTGGAGGAGGTGGTGTAGCGGGGGGTGGAGCACTAAAGAAGGCACGGAAGCCTGGTGCTGGGGGGAGCATCTGCCCAACTCGCCCTTGCAGCAGCTTGGGATTCATGGCAGCAAGTGGACTACCAACAAATCCAGGCACCCGCGCAAACTGGCTGGGAGACATCCGTCCAGGCTGTAGCTGCAGAGGGACAAAATCTTAGGTTTAGTTAATCAGCAAGCCCCCTTGCTTTTATCCACAGAAAAGTTAAAATACTGTTTCCATTGGTAACTTTGTTTGAAAAGGTAATGTTTTTTAAAAAAGGGGGCAGTAGTAATTAATTAAAGAGTTAAAAAAATATCACCCAGCACACTTTAGGAAAGTAAGACAGCTCTTGATGGGTTGGGCTATTCAAGGCTTACCTGTGCTCCTCCAAGCAGCTGCGCTCTCTGAAGGGGGCTGAGAACAGGAGGAACAGCAGGAGGGAAAGGGTGACCCAGTAGAGAAGAGTTCTAGGAAAAAAAAAAAGAAAAAAGAAAAAAAAATTACACCATGAAACAAGTAAATCAGTATAATAAGGGAATTCAATAGAAATGCAGAACAAACTGGGATATAAAAACTCTTAAATTGTACAGTCAAGTTGTCCACTGAAGAAATATAAGAATAATTATGAAATTATGAAGAAATTACAAAGCACTATGATAATGTAACAAGAAAAAGAAATCAGTAGAATGAGGGACAGAGACAGCAGGAAACCAGATGATCACTCAACTTTAGATTTTTAAAGATAAGAAAAAAACAGATAAGAAACAACTGAACATAATGAACCATGTCTTCTGACCTGGGGACCAGAAGGTACAGAAATTCAAGGAGATAGGAAAAAATTCGTACCACTTAGGAGAAATCTATACACTTGTATAGTGATTATACAAGTAGCAATCAGGAAATACAGACTGCATTTTCATTTGGTCGCAAAGTGACCTACCGGGACATTGCAGAGCTGGTTCGGAGACATCCTCTCACCATAGGGAGCAGGATACCGTGGTGGCATTGGGGGTCGAACATGGACAGGCTTCGGACACAGAATCTATCGGGACAAACATATAAACAACTACACTCAATGAAGTCAGTTTTTCCTCCACCTACACTTCAAGGCCCTACTTCTAAGTAAATTGCTATGGCTATGGGTTCACATATAGAACCTTCAGTCACCTCCTCTCACAAAAATCATGTGACAGTGCCACTTTTAACTGAGGAAGATTTAGCTAATTCTCCAGTTATCCCCACCCTTCCATGCTATCTGAGGGAGGTACCAGCAGATATTTGAACTTGCAAATTCTCTCCAAGAGGATGTATTTTGGTAGCAGTGAGGGAGAAGGAATGATAAGAAAGCTGGAGGATTAACTAAGTCCTATTCTGAAGCCCCTGTGATATGGCCGCCATGCTCAGCTCTGTTGTGATACATTGTGACTCCACCATTTCATAGGATCCTGAGCCTAACTAGGCCATACCAACACCACCCTCCCCCCATACCTTCCAAATTGGCCTTCCTTTTCAGCTGCTCGTTTCAGGTGGAGGAAAGTCTATGGAACAGGACTGCACAGGCTCTAGGGAAAGCAGGGATATCTTAAAGGTAAAAAGGGATGTGGACAATGCTGTGTTGTTCCCACTCCCCCCAGCTTTCAGTTACCTCTCTGCTAATGTTTTGGGCAGCCAGCAAAACCCTTTAAAAAGGATATATACACTAAATGTGGTTAACTACCCTTTTTCTCCCCCATTTAAAAAGCAGGAGCAACAGGAGCAGCACCAGCAAAGGGCATTAGGGATTGTGTCTCTTATTGGTACTAACTTCTCCTCCAACTGGCTATTTTTCTTTCTAATCTAATGCCTACCCAAAACTTCCACCCTCCTCCCAGTACAACCAATTTCCCAAAGAATTTTGCCCAGATTCCCAATATCCTGGGCTGAGTGCCTGTTAATGAGAGGTACCTGTTGGTTGAAGCCGGTTACAGCCATCTGCTTAGGTGGGGTGCCTATGGGGACGGCTCTAACAGGAGGACTCCCAATGATAGGTGAAGTTGACCGCCTTGGTAATGCCCGCTCGGAAAGGTCCCGATCATCTTCTGGGCCCTGTGGGGGCCTCTGAGGCAAGGCATATTCTAATACAGAAACTGTAGGCATTTCCTAATTAAGGAAGCAGTAAAAAAAATTAGCTAACTTGAAATGTTTTAAAAATCTCTATACATGCCAAAAATATCTTGAGAAATCATTTTTAAAATTTTATTTTTTTTCATATCCAGTAAAATTTATCCTCTTTGGTGTACAGTTGTCTGAGCTTGAATAAATGCAGAGTCATAAATCTATGACCACAATCAACACCCAGAACAATTTTATCACTCCTCAAACTTCCTCTGTAGTGTGGCTTTGTAGTTGACCCCTCCCACCACTCCCAAACACTGGCAAACACCGATCTGTTCTCCAGATTGGCCTAGAAATAACTTTTTAAGTAACTTAAACTGTAAGCTGACAAATGTGAGTAACAAGGGCTCCATTCAAAGTAAAGCGAAGTCAAGTGAGCACTGCCCCAGAGGCTGAGGCAGGGCGCAATCAAGTGGTGCAACTGTGAGTGCTCGGTGAAGTAATTAACATAAAACTGGCCAATGATATCCAACTATCTATGTCTCTGCATGGAAAGAATGACAACAGAAGCCCAACTTGCAGTTTTCACGTATTAGGAATTTTATATAAAGAGAAATGTTTAATACCTGAGCAAGCAGTGGCCCTCGAATTCGCCTCAGAACTTCAGATCCATCCCAGATGCTGGAATTGAGACTTCCCGGTTGGGGCTAACAACAAAGGAAAACACGTTAAGTCTGGCATACTGGGGCTCTCTGTGTGACACGCCTGCTTTTGGTGAACTTGGCTCCCAAAGAGCCTCAACTACGTGAGAATAAGAAATGATAGTGTTCGAGAGTATAAATTATTCCCCACCTTCATTGCTAGAATTGTTATCAGGAATTATATCAACAATTTTCTACAGCACACGTAATTTTCTCACTACAGTAGATGAAATAAAATGGCAAAGCCAACATTTCACTTAATCTGCTACAGTGCTCAAACCAGAGTAACTGACTCACTTGCAAAGCGGGCCTGGTCTGCACTGCCCTCATGATGGCTGGGTCTTCCAGTTCATTTTCAATCACCATCTTGCTAAGCCTTTCGGCCAGGTTCTCCTCGTGGTCCCCCAGCAAGTCCATCTCATCCCTCTCTCCATTTCCTGTTTGTTCACTGACTGCTACCGGTAGCTTCTCTTCCAATTCTGCCAGTCGCTCATGTGCTTCCTGCCAATCATCATCTATAAGGAAATCACAAAACAGTAATCCAGTTCATACTCAAACTAAAAAGTTTTATAAAAGTCTTCCATTAACCAAGTGAATAACTCCAACTCCAGAAGGGGAAAGTTAAATTTCTACTTGGACACATGAAATAAAGTTTAAACTATGGGGCATAATAAAGTGGGCTTCTCATTTTTAAGAATAACATCATACTAGGAATAAAATTCAAGCATTTAGAGTAATAGCTTAGTACATTATCAATGGTATCTGAACTATATTCTGAAACCAATTTTGAAACTGTTGATCTTGAGTTTCTATGACATTTCAGGCAAAAAATTTAAAAGAAAGTTAAAACTCATTACACTAACATACAACTTCCTCTAAGATTATAACTGTCATCTTTACAAGCTTTTTAATCTATTCATTTCATTCAATATTCGTTGGGCATCTATTATGTGACAAGCCCTGTTTTGATGCCTGGGATACATGAGTGTAGAAAATGGACCAGGATCCCTGCCTTCCTAGAGTTTTCTTTTAAGCAGGGAAGAGAGAGATAATAGACAATAAACACAATAAGTAAGTACATTAGGTACTACATTAGAAGACGCAATACTGCGGGAACATGGAGGACGAGAGGCAAATAGGATGATCGGAGGTTCGTTTCACTGAGAGGGTAACACTTGAGGAAAGGATTCCAGAGTAAGCTAGCTGGCCATGTTGGTATCTGGGAGAGTGTTCCATGGTGAGGGAGTAGTATAGAGGCCACAGGATGAGACTGATGATTTTGGACTGGAATGATCAAGGGGGTGGAGATCAAAGAAAATGAGGTCAAAAAGGTCGACAGTAGAAGGGAGCGGCTTTAGGGCTTCTTGGGCCACTCTGATCGAAAGGAGGGGCTACTGACGGTTTTGATGTGGCCTGACTCTTTGAGAATCCCTCTGGCTGCTGTGTTGAAAGCCGACTGGGGGCAGCAACACTGGAAGCATGGAGGACTGCTAGGTGGCTACTGCAGTATGCCAGGGCAAAGGTGATGGTGACCTGGACCTGGGTCAGTTCCTCTCCTGTTTTTGTTATGCCTGCAATTCCTGTGCACTACTATCCAGTCTGTAGCACTGGTACCAAGTTGCTGTCTCGTTTCTTTTCATGCTGACAAAGGGTTGTTCTGGAGTCTTGCTACAGCACAGAAGAGTGTCTTCAGCACCCTCTGTCAGCTTCTCTAAAGCTACACCTTACTTCCATCATCCCAGAGCTCCTCAATCTCATCACCGTATTCTGCTTCCATTATAAAAACCGTACTCACTATTTTGCTCCTATAAGCATTCAAATTCAGCCACCTTTCTTTCTTCATTGAAGCTTTCCCTAAATAACCCTTTTATTTTAATTCTGCCTTCACCTCATTTAAACATGCACTACTTTCTAATCCACAAAACACACATGTATTCTTTTATATGTTACATATTTTATTCTGATTTTAATTTTGTTTTGTATGTTCAATAAAATTCAACAGAGAAGTAACAAGGGAATTCCCTTTATGACTAACACAGAAACAAAGAATTCTCAGAAAGTGTCCTTAATGACAGTTCTCTCCATATAATTTTCCCATATGCTTCATTAGAGGAAAGGAGAAGAAAGAAAAAAGATGCCTGATATATAAGGATGTAATAGATGGGGCTCATGTGCAACTTGTTAAAATTATCTTTATTCTTTTTTTCTGCTTACAAAGAAAATACATGGTTACATCACACAAAATGTAATTTAGAAAGTTTCCCACAGTTCCATAGGTATGTTAAATTTTTTATATTGCAAACTATAAAGTTTTAACTTGTTTATTTTTTACTTAATCGATATAGCCTGGACATCTTTTCATGCATACACACACAGGTAACTACTGATAATATTAAGTCATTCTTTTTAATTTCTATATAAGATTCTATTCTGTTGACAAACTAATTTAGCTTTTCCCTACTGATGGCAATTTAGATTACTTGCAAATTCTCGATATAATGATTAATACTGTAATGAATATTATACATATCTTAATATCTTAAGCAAATATTTAAGTAGGTTAAGTCCCTTTCGGGGTTAGATTATAAGCATTTAGAATCTGCTATTTTTACTGCGTAACAATGTATCATGTAACACTAGTCCAAAAAGTGAGGGAAGTGGGACTTCCAAATTTATAATTTGATATGACCAGGACCATACCTGCCTGGTGTTTGGGTACCGCAGAAGATATAAATGTACTGCTTGTGGTAAGGGGAAAAATCCATGTTACATGAAAATTAAGTATTAATTTAAATAATCAGTTATCAGCAAAAAAATTCTTGAAAAATTTGTGTGATTAAAAATCAGTTGTGCCCTGGCTGGTGTGGCTCAGTGGACTGAGTGCCGGCCTGTGAACCAAAGGGTCGCTGGTTCATTCCCAGTCAGGGCACATGCCTGGGTTGCAGGCCAGGTCCCAAGTAGGGGGTGCTTGAGAGGCAACCACATTGATGTTTCTCTCTCTCCCTCCCTCCCTTCCCCCCTCTAAAAATAAATAAATAAAGTCTTTTAAAAAATCAATTGTGACATTAATATTTATGGCATCTTTGCTAAGGAAGAGTAAACTGAGAAAATTTTTAAAAGACAAACTTTTAATAATTTTACTAACTCAGGAAATGCCCCCCAAAATGGGAGTTTATAATCCTGAAAAAGGAATTTTTTATATTTATTTTCCAAATTTAGTAAGTTAATTTGTTAATGGATTGATTCCAATGCAGAGTTCTAATTTGCATTGTTTTCATTCACTGCTTCCATACTTACCTTTACTAACTTTACCAGATCCTAACCAAAAAGAAGCCTATTTGTCCTTAACAATTACATTTTAAAAACACTGGTTAAACAGCCATATTCTGTGAGAATGGCTGTTGTGAATTGTTACTTTTTCAAACATGTAAGCAAAGGAATCTATGCCACGAATACCACCACCATCATTTCAGGTTTTACCTGCTCTTGTGAAAAATCATCTGAAGCAATGTCAGAGATGGCAAATCTTACAAGAGGATACTTCGCTGTTTATCTTTTCTGATGACCTAAACATACAGTTATTCAGATATGCCAATACTGGACCTCAATCCACACTGGTCAAAATGATAAACAGTAGGCAAGAGAATACCAGAGCAGTGAAGGGAAAGAGGTACCTGTTTTCCTTCAACTCATTAACCCTGATGTGGGTTAGTGCATTCCTGATTGTTCCCACAAACTTGTGCTTGTAACAATTCCCCTGAAATATGTCTCAGGGACGTTAATTTTTTTTAATTTGTTTACTGATTTTAGAGAGGAAGGGAGAGAGGGAAATATGTGGGAGAGACATTGACTGGTTGCCTCCTGTATGTGTATGTGACACGACAGGGGATCGAACCTGCACCTTTTGGTGTACGGACTATGCTCTAGCCAAGCCATACCAGCCAGGGTTCAGAGATATTTTTAAAAACAAAATGATTAGGAAGTACAGGTGATTTAACTTTAGGACATTCTCAGTCCCTAATGATTACAGCAGCTACCAATAAAAGTAGAAGAATTCGGAGTTCTTCCCTGTAGAGGCGGGAGATGCCTAAAGATTCCCCAAAGACTGCTTTAACTGGTGGTTTGCACTGATTCCATTTATAGTTACTTAATCTCTCTGTCACTTTCCTTCCTCATTTTCCCCCTTCCTCATTTGTTAAAATGAGGATAATAGCAGTACCTACTTCGCAAGGTTGCTGTGAGGGTTATGTATAAAACATTTAGAATGGTGTCTAGCACATAATAAGCATCTTGTAAGTGCAAGCATTTATTTTTAGAGAATGAATTGAGATTACTGTGGCCCATTTACTGCTCTACAAGGAAGCAAACATTTTTCCATGCAGATGACAGCGACTAGTTTCTTAAGGGAAGGTGACATCAGAGTAGCCAGCAACTTAAAATAACTACTGTATTAACAGGTTTCATTCAAGACACTCACTCCTTGAATTAGAAATCATCAAACCAAAACACGTGACAAAGGTCTGACATTTTATCTCCTGGTTTAAATTCTCTGCACCAGCTGTGTATCTACTTGCAGAGGTGCTACTAAGCAAGACACAGGAAGACTTAGAAAGCAATTTCCCTTTTATAAACCCTTATAGTATTTGGATCAAGAAGTTATGAAGAAAAAGATGGTATGAGGAATTAAGATTTTAATTTTACAATTCAAGTATATTATACTCAATGGAAAGGGCTGGCACCTGCAACTTTCTTCATTATGAACTTTGTTAACCAAGAAATCCTCTTAATCACCCCTATGCCTGAGGGTACCAACTGGGCTAACCATGTGCTATTTCACTGCCTGTTCTTTTCTGTGTAACCAACCCCAGGGGCTTTTTCATTGTGTGTGTACTTTTCTTTCTTTCTATCACATAAAATACAGCTCTGTGAACTCTAGCACCCTTTTCAGGCAATATTTTCCCCATCTTGTGAGGAATACAGAAAGTCACAGAAGACTGTCCACAGCACTCTGGAAGTCAATGAGAAGGCAGGACTATTCCTTCTCTGCCCAGGTTCAAAACTGAGGACATACTACTATGCTGAGTTCATCAATTTCATCAACCTCACTTTAATACTGAGGAATCTGCTGAAAAATGGTAAGATTCAGGCCCTGGCCAGACAGCTCAGTTGGGTGGAGCGTTGTCCCATACACCAAAAGGCTGAGGATTTGATCCATGGTTGTGGGGGGTTCCATCCCTGCTTGGGGGCACATATAGGAGGCAACTGATCGGTGTTTCTCTGTCACATTTGCTGTTTCTCCCCCCACCCCAAATCAATGAACATATCCTTGGGTAAGGATTAAAAAAAAATAGTAAGATGCAGTACAATATTTTAAGAGAAAAAGAATTCTAGAAACAAGCACACAATGTTTGTAGCTTCCATTGTGTTCTATGGGGTATTAGTAAATGAACTTCTAAATACAATTTACCATGCACACCAGTTACCCGCTTTTGTAATTCTACTCTACCGCTTTTGCCTGTGATCTCCATGGAGCGAGAACAGCGTCTTAGATCATGTCATTGTCCTTGGACGATCTCATCTCCTAAACTATGGCTATAATCCAAAAGGTCTTTGGTTGCCTTCTGTAATGAGTCTATTCTTCTACCTTTAACACTTCTCTTGCTGCTCCAAAGAGCGGCAGTTTTGAGCCCTCTACAGAATTTTGCAAACCCTGATTGACAAAAGTATACTCTTTCATTTTTGCCAATTCATTCAACTCAGTATAAGCTTTAATAAATTTAAGCTGTTTAGGTCACTGCAAAACCAGTAACTATTATATCATCATTAGGACCTCTTTTTGACCCTGACTGGTATGGCTCCGTGGGTCGGGTGCTGTCCCACAAACCAAGGGGTCACCAGTTCAATTCCCGGTCAAGGCACATGTCTGGGTTGTGGGCCAGGGTCTCCAGATGTTGGTGTGCAATGGGCATCTGATCACGATGTTTCTCTCCCTCTCTTTCTCCCTCCCTTCCCCACTCTCTAAAAAATAAAATCTAAAAAAACAAAACAAAACAAAAAAGAAACACCTCTTTTTGATATTCAACATCTTGGGACTACACACTACTGTTAAATTCCTCCTTATTACTTAACTTTGAATATTTCTTGCATAGACAGAAATGCTTGATTCCAAAGAAATCACAAATATTCTACACATCCCGGCAAAAAAGTTGTTGCTGTTTTCAATATCAACAAAGCAAAAATATTTGCACTTAATCTTAACCTATTCATTTTTAAATATACAGCTTAATTTAATTTTATTTTTTATACAGTTTAACTTATCAGATGTACTTGTCCTAGGATCTATAATTCTCAAACTTTATCATGTAAGCTAGCTCTCTAAATTTCCCATTTCAGTAATCATAACTTTGTGAACTCTAAGAATAGGTTGGCTCTTTTACTTTTTATAACCGTTTCCAACTCCTAGAATTTTTACTATATCCATGGATGGGAAAATTTCATCTTATTCTCACTTAGGAAAATTTGCTATCATCAAAATTCTTGGAACGAAAGGATTTTTACTTTATGGAACATACTAAAAGACAATAGCAGGACCATGTAATATATACTACTGACCACCTGAATTCTAAAACATACACATCAGAATCTGAGTTTCCTCCTAGCTCACTAGTTTCCCCCAAGTTATATGTTCCACAAATAAAAATTTCCCTCTTCTAGGACAATTTTAAATGTTTGTCAAACATCTACTTCTCTAACCATTTGAATTCCTCATAGTGTCAACCTAGAGCAATACATCACATAGCTGGCAGAGACCGGACTTGAGGGACACCTGGTTTTAGAAGTGAGGCAAAAGGGGCCCAGAGGAGAAGGGTAGATGCTTCCAGTTAACACCAGACTATCTAAGACCAGGAGTGGAGTATTTTGCTAAATCAGTGACTGAGGTTACACTAAAACAAAACACTTAGGAAGGAGAACATCTGAAAACAGCAAGAAATCAGTATGATATATAAGATGTCACTTACCAACTGCACCTGACCCGAACGTGTCATCATTGAATTGATCAATCTCTTCATCTTCCTCTCCCAGGCCCTGAAATGCATCCTCATCTTCATCCAGAGGACAATCCTCCAAAGACTAAAAAAAGAAAAGCTATTCGTGAAGTTCACAACCTCCCTGTAAAATGTTCTGAAGATGTTTATCTTGTCTTCCCAACCAACGTAACAGCTTCATTATGACTTTTTGTAAAGATGGCATTCTTTTAATCCTCCCATTTCCCCAAACATTAGAAAATGTCAGTATCTTCTTTTTCAGTTTCTCTTTCCTATTCCTTATTTCATTTAACCTTCCCTCCCAAACATTCTGTTTCTCTATCAGGAATCTAATAACATTTCCTCATGGTATGCCAACTTTCTTTGCATCACTGGTTAACAGTAATGACAGATGAAAATGAATTCTTTACTATTTTACCTTAGTGTTAGTGTATTTTTCAACAAAATTTTCATCTTCCCCATATTCATGTCATGTTGTCAGCTATTCTACTATTCCCTTGTAAACCTTTCTCTTCATTTTCCCTCTTTTCCCCCTTCTGTTTCCTACAGGCCCAAACTCTGGTCATAAAACTAAAGCTGAACTTTTCAAACACAATTAAGCAAACTCTGGTGGTGTGAACCTGGGCAAGTCATTTGCAGCCATCAATTCATTAACTACATCCCGAGCACCTATTGTGCCTCAGGCTTTGTTAGGCTCTGGTCTCTGAAGTGGTAATAGAGGTACATCACCTTCCCCACTTACGAGGATCAAATGAGGCACCAACTTAAAGACTGTGGATTGCCGAACAAAGCCAGGCATTACCGTAACAACCTAGGTGGGTTCTATTTTACAGTTCTTCCTTCCACTTCAGTTTTTAACGGATTTCTCAAGTTTTGTTTTCTTTTGGCAACTGCTTACCGCTTCTCATCACCTCTCCACGTTTAAGTGAAGTTAGTTTGGTCTTAAACCATTTCCTATCACGTATCAAATTAGGCGTCCAAAATTTTCAATGACTTACAATCTGAAGGCAGGGCTGTGATACACCTTGCCTGGCCACCTCTTAGCTAGGCTGTTCCCACACAAAGGTGAGGCAAAGGGCCGTTTCGCCCACCTCAAGACCTCCCAAGCGCACACAAAGCAGGTATGTAACATCCAGCAGCACTCCTTCCCCAATCGCAAAAATCTACGTAATCAAATCACTGGATTTTTAAATTGGAAAGACGCTCAGGAATTATCGAGAGCAGCTCTTCTATTCTACAAACCCAGACTCTGTCCAGAGATTATGAGTCCCTCAAGGTCATTCAGTGAATCAGTGACATGTTCAGGACTCTCGATTATTGCTACATTACCGGGAACGACACCAAAACCCACGTCTCCCCCCACTCGGCCAGAAGAAACTTCTGTTGGACACGCCCCCTCCCAATTCCGAGGCCTCTTTAGTAAACAGTCTACGGACCCAGTCTAAGGTCAAGCCCACGTCCCACTGACCCCATGGCTGCCTGTGTGTATGGGTGTGTGTAACTGGAGGGAATGTGGCTCCGAATCCAGGGCGGGAAACCTATCTCTGGGCTTTCCCCAATGACTCCTCCTCAGGAAGAGCCACCAGGTGGGTGCAAGGCCTTCTCTTCTGGGCTCCTCCCAGGGCGGGGCTGGCGGGTGGTCTGGGTAAGGCACTTAACGGGCCCTCCCCACCTTAAAACAGAGGCCAACTCTCCCCAGCGACAACTAATAGCACAGTGCCGCCCCCTGAAGCCAGCTCACAGCTCTCAGATAAACCCACGACTCCAGGCCTGACGCGTTCCTCTGGGTCCCGCGGGTCACACCACTCGTCCCCTCCCCCCCAGGAGCCCGGGACAGAAGCACAGGGGATAAGTAAAGAAAAGGGGCTCCACGGCGAGGGAGGGGTCATTTCCGGTCGCAACTGCTCACCTCGTAGCGGAACATTCTTGGGGAGGGGGGAGGGAGCGGGGAGGGGAGTGGGGAAGGGAGGGAAGAAGAGTTGACTCGCCCGGCTCCTCCGCGCGCGGGTCCTCCACCGGCTCGCGACCCCTGGCCGCCGCCGTACGCCGGAGCGTGCGTGGGAACGTGCGCAGGCGCGCCTCAGGGAGGGCGGCCACCCGGCTCAGAGCGGTCGGCGGCGTCTGCGCGAGGACAGATTTGGCGTTCGGCTTCCTAGTCTCAGCGGCGGGAAGTAGGTCCCGTGGTGTAAGACTGCGCACGCGCCGCTCGTCCGGGGCTTCTTAGCGTTCGGATTTGCAACTCCGCCCCCGCTTTCTCTGAGTCTGCCCGGCGCTCAGGTCAGAGTCACGAGTTTTCCGTCATCATCGGGGCGGAGCAAACCCTTGTGATTGTCACAGGGTAAGGCTTTGAAGAGTTCCAAGCCGGAGAAATGGAGATGCCTGGGCTGTTTGTCCAGCGTTCAACGCGGTCTTCGGGTTGCTCGGCAGTCCTCACGATATATGACATGTGCCTAGTGAAGGGAAAAAATAGATTGAGAAATTCAGGTCATCCAACCAAAGAGGCTGAATTCGTCGATACTATCAGTGGCACGTCACCCGCTGAATCAACGGTATGTCAGGGCTGTGATTTATGTGTCTCAAAGTGGCGATGGCACTCTCCTTTTAAAAAACCGAAGTCACGTTCCGAGAGGTTCAACCAGGGTGATTATATGTAGGCGCCAAGCGCCCAGGCACGTGGAGGGGAAGAGCCAATAAGGGCAGCACAGCAGCGGGCAGCGAGGTCATTTGAGGCAGAGAAGCGCCATCCTGGGTGCGCCGCTGGTTGACACCACCTCCTTAGAGTCGGATCAAAGCAAGAAAAGAGTGTGTCCAGGTTATAAACCTCCACGTACTGGTTCCAGAAATCTGCGTGGTTTGTAACATCCTCTAGTATCTCCCGTGCCCTTTCAGTCTTAGAGCTACGGGAATTATACCTTTCCTCCCAAGGACTAGAAAAGCCAAGAATGAATTCTTGTGCTTTCGCAACTCCTTTCTCTGCATATCTTAAAGTGCAGCCTTGCCTTGGAGCAGCGTACTGTAAATCCTTTCCCTCCTAGTGTGATTGGATTAATCAGAGCCCAAGTGCTGGAAACTTTGGATTTGGAAATAAAAGTTCTGAGTGTGGATCTGCTTTGTGTTACTATCAGTTTTGGGCAAGCTGTCTAAATATGTCTGAGCCTTAATTTCTTTGTAAAATAGGTTTAATGATACTTGCCTCACAGAGTAGTGATTCAATGGCAAGATAATGCCAATACTGATGATGATTGAAGTCTCCCTGGCACTCTGCTAGGTCCTTTATAACAGTTTGATAACACGGATTATCAAATCGAATCTTTCCTAATGCCAATCCCATGAGGTAGGTACTATTATTTTTTCTACTTTATAGATGAAGAACCTGAGGGCTAGAAGACATTAAATAATTTGTCCCAAACCACCCAATAGCAAATGTTAAAGCTGGCAACTGAGGGCTGTCTGATACCAAACACCCAATCTCTCAAACCTGTGACAGTTTCACAAAAGCAGATGTTTCCATGGGCCAGGCCTGCACTTTGAAGAGGTGGAGCAGGCCAAGGATAAGATAATTGTCAAGCATGCATGGAGCATTACAAAACTTCTTGTGCTAGGTAACAGCAGGTCTTAACAATGACCAAAGAATTGGTGCCTTGTGAACCAAGGCAAACTATGGCCCTTGGCCAAATCTGTCCACCTGCCTGTTTTTGGACTACAGCCATGCTCATTTAGTTACATACTGGTTTTGGTTGCTTTAGGGAAACAAAGGTAGAGTTGAATGGAGACCATTTAGCCAGCAAAACCTACGATCTTTACTATATCTGGCCCTTAAAGAGTTAGCTGATCCTTGATGCTGCAGATTATGTTTTCTGATCATTATGTTAGAAATCAAATTTTTACTTCTGCTCAAGATAGCAGCATAGGTAAACATGGCTTGCCTCATCGCACGCCACATCAAAATTTCATCTAAATGATAGAACAACCATCACTCAGAACCATCAGAAATCGAGTTAAATGGAAGTCTGACAACTATAGAATTAAGAAACCACATCTATCCAGACTGGTAGGAGCAGAGATGTAGAATGCTCTGGTCCCACATCCATGTGTGGTGGATAAAAATTTGGGAAGCGTATCTTGGGAATGAGGAGTTCCAGACCCACACCAGTTCCCCCAGCCTGGGGTTCCAGTGCCAGAAAGATGTGTTTCCATAACTTTTGGCTGCAAAAACCAGCAGGGACTGAGTTGGTGGAAGAAACTTCTGGAGTCCCCAGTAGTTCCTCTTAAAGAACCGACAGATGGACTTACTCAGACTCACTCCCTCTGAGCTCCAGCACTGGGGTAGCAGTTTGAAAGGCACCAGTGGCACACAGGGAGGGACTGAAGTGTCTGGCATCAAGGTGAGAGCTGGGGGAGAGCTTTTTCCCAGACAGAAAGGCAAGCAGAGGCCAGTGTCCCTTTTCTGAACTCTACCCCAATGGAGCCACAGAACTGTAAGGTGTGTGCCATATTTGAGATTCCATCAACCTGGCTAACACTGTCTGCCCTGCCCTGGAGCTACCCTGAGGCTTCCTTCCACCCACCTTACAGCTGTTACCAGTGGGTCTTCCATATGATAGTCTGGTCTTTGCTCGTGCTTCACAACTTCCTAAATCCTTTTGAAACAGGAAAAGACCAGTCAGTGTTTGTGCTGCCTGTCACAAACAGAACCCAATAAGCGGAGACAGATAGAATCTGTATGGGCACTTTATTCAGATAGCCAGCGATCTGACAAGACGGGTTCATACCCTAACAGACTGTCTTAAATTCCATTCTAAAATGGACCTTTTTACAAGGAGAACAAAGTGTAGGTAAGGGGTTTGGAATTCAGGGAAAAGTTAATTGGATTAAAAACTGCAATATTCTCACTCTGGGTGGTGGGATTTAGCTATGTCCTGGGCCGTGGTCATCTCTCTCTGGAGCACAATGGCTCAGATACCGTCTTTGTTGCTTGCGGTTCTCTTGAGGCACAAAGGTGGGACTGCTGATGGTCTGCAGTCTTCAGTTCCTGGAACAATAGCTTTAACATATGCATTACTTAGTAGGCTTATAACCATTTACCTTAAAAATTCATAACTCTTGAGTCCCCTATCATTGCCCCACCATTAGTTTTAAAACATCGTATTTTCTGAAGATCAGGTGGGTTGAAACAACAGAGTCCTTCCACATATTAGAAACCATCCTGTGGGCAATTTAACGTGAGCAAAAGCATAAGACGCATCAGTGGTGGTGGTGCAATTCATCTTCACACATGTCGAGAGCACGAAACAGTTTTTAGTACAGTTGACAGAAGTGGTACTCTTCTAGCTGGGGTGCAGTAGCAGCCTTTAAGGAAAACATTTCCCTGTCCTTTACAGTTACCACCAGCCCCCAATTATCAATACAGAGCAGGTCATTTTCTTCTTGATATGCTCAAACACAGTATAATTTCTGAGGCTTTCCAAGGGTGTACGAACACCTGCAAGACATGCAGTGAAAGTTTGTTCAATATAAATTCCTCCTGCAAGACAAAAGTCAGAAATATTCAGAACATTTTTGCTAAATATACCCAAATATTCTGATCTTGTTTGAAAGGAATAAATTGTCCGTAAGAAGAGGTTAAACAAGAGGTAATGAAATTGATTTTGAACGATGGCTTTCAGGTCTCCTTGGGGTTTGGCGGTCCATTGTTCCTCCAGTACTTTCTTTATCCTGGTGTGATGAATCCAGGGTTTTGTTCCTACCAACTTCACCGCAGTTGGGGTGGTGAGGAGTGCCTCCCAAGGTCCAGCCCACTTCTCTGGAGATGCTGTCCTCCAAGTCTTCAGTAGCACCTTATCTGCAGGCTCAAAGGAATGTAGCAAACCTGTGGGGGAGAAGTATCTAATACAGGCAAGGTCATTTGTTACAGCTAAAGTTTGACGTAAATGTTGTACACATTTCTTTACCTTCACTTCTTGATCTCTATATATATATCTCCCACCTCAATCATGGCCTGAAGTGGCCACCTGAACACAATTTCATAGGGACTTAACTGAATCCCACTTTGAGGAACCACCCTTATCCTGAGCAGGGAAATAGGCAAAGCTTGATCCCAGTGGAGATGAGTTTCTTGGCACAGCTTGGCTATATTTTTCTTCAAGGTGCACTTCATCTTCTCTACCTTCCCAGAAGCCTGAGGTCTCCATGCCGTGTGGAGTCTCCGCTTGATTCCTTAAGTTTACTAACCTGTGTAATTTCTGAAACAAAAGCAGGTCTGTTATCATCCTGGATGCTGCCAGGGAGGCCAAAGTGAGGGATTATTTCCTTTAGTAAGGCTTTCACTGCCTCCAAGGATTTCTCCGTTCTAGTGGGATAAGCTGCCCATCCTGAAAAGAGAGTGACGTAACCTGGGAGTAAACCTTGGAGAATGACATGTTTTGTAGCAGCTCAGAGACAGTTTGTTCTTACTTTATGCTTTTTCGATGTACTTATGTTCCACTATCTCATTTAATTTTCTTAAAATCTTTAGCAAGTAGGAAGATAGCTCCCATTAATACCTCCATTCTGTGGCTGAGGCCTTGTAAAGAAGGTAATTGATTCATTCCCTCGCAGTGATTTAGAGGTGGAGGAGAGGCTAGCGTTTAGATCTCCTTGTACTTAGCAATCATCACATACATCCTGGCTTGATTCTTGTCACAGGAGTGTGTGAGCTGGTTGTTATCTTGTCCCTGACACTCCAAGGGAACTGAGGACAAACCAGCAAACAGCTTTTCTCAGGTCAAGGCTCTTGTAGACTTATAAGAATGGCCCTAATGATACTAGAAGAAAAAAAATAAAGAGAATTCCACCCAGAGTTTCCAGCTAATTCTCTAAATCTACAAGGTTTCTGTGGTTGGGACAACTCTAAAAAATTCTACTGATTCAAAGAAAAACTACATGGATGAGACTTGGCTTAGTCTATGAGGAACTCAGTTGTGGTTGCAGGTACCAAAAGCACCCATCTCTTGTTCCTGGAGACACAGCCCTGCTGATTGGCCCACAGAATTGGCAGTAAAGCCTGGTCGAGTTAAGAACTTGACTACTGGAGTTGAAAAGACCTGGGACCATCCCTTAGCTATTTACCAGCTATGCGGCCTTGATAACTTTATCTCCAGGTACTCCAGTTTCTTCATCTTACAAGTACAAATAATATAAACATCTATCCCTCGAAATTATGGTATAGAGGTGGTGACTATAAAGTAATTTGTACAGTGTCTGGTAGTGTGGTCCTTACGGGCTAGCTATTATCATAACTGAGCTTTCAGAAGCTGTACTAATGGCCCTGTGTGCGCCTTGCTGTACACAGCGTGAGTTCTCATTCTGACATAATTGTATGTAAAATCCTCGCTGACCTTTTTTTCCTGTTTTCAGTTTTCTCTGTACAATAACACGTCTTCCTGCATCTGATTATCTCCACAGGATGAAACATCAGTATGTTAGCATGGCATTACTATTCCTTCAGTTCGAACCAGGGCACCCTAGTCCCATGGGGGAATCCAGTGACCTAAAGGTACTCTGTTCGAAGTTTCCAGTATATCTCTCCCTTTTGAATTTTAATTACTATAATTGATGACTTAGACTATTCATTTTATATTTTCTCTTATTTCATATTCCCCCAAGGAGGGGCTCACGGCTCTCACAGCTTGTGCATACCATTGCACACCCAACACCTATCAGCACCAGAACACGGGAGACAATGTAAGAATGGATGAAGGATTTCTTCCTTGTGCGCACTGGGGAGAGGGAGAATGCAGAGCATTGTCTGGGAGAGTTTGAGGTTCCTGTATAAACCAGCTCAATGGGGGCAATTCTCTGGAACATCCTAAATCTTGGAGACAGAGCCCCCCCAAATTTTCACCTGATTTCTTAGGACCAAGCAGATTTGTGTTAAACAATGGGATGTGAGGGCGTTAGCGTATGTGCCCACGCAAGGGTCATTGCCATTGCCGTGACTACATGCATGGCCTCCGTTTTCTTCATTTGGAAGTTATGAGGTGGAGATTATTCAGTGCACAGTCCAACCTGTTGTGTCCCCGTTGTCTGTCTTCACTTGGACTAAACCATGTGAATAAGTTCGCATGACAGATGGCAGGTCTCTAAGTTACTATCTGGATAGAAAGTCAAAACTCAGATCAGACTTCCGAGGTGCTGCCAGTCTTCCGGGTTTTTAAAGGTTTTTACAAAAACCAAAGACAGAGACAGAATTCTTATCGTTCCAAGGGATAATAGGATCACTTTATTATCAAAACTCTGATGGGGTATCTCTGTTACGATGATCGGTATCCACTTAGTTCTAGGGCACAGAGGTAAGGAATCTGACTCCCTAAAAGGCTGCTAAGAGAGATGCAGCAATTGGCTGAGAACTGACCTTCTCTGAAAGGATGAACCCTTCTTCTAACCCAGTCCTCCTTGAGTCCATATATGAATTAAAGGTTTTGAAAATGGAACTGACATTGAAGCCACAACATAAAGTGTTGTGGTGGCAAAAAAAAAAAAAAGTCCCATCCTTTGAATCTAATAATCAGAGAAATTCCTGGGAGTAGTGATCATAGGAACCGTGTCAGCTCTTGCCTCATGGAAGAGAGTGAGGTTGGGGAACAGATGGTAAAATTCGGGGATAGCTGTGAGTGTTGATCATTTCCCAACCTGCCTGCTTTGTAAAGCAGAATCACGTGGAAGGCTCATTAAAACTCGGACTGCCGGGCCCTGCCTTCTCCAGTTTCTGATTAAGTAGTTCTGGGGTGGGGCCTGGGAATTTGCATTTTAACAGATTCCCAGGTGATGTGGATGCTCCTGGCCCTGGAAACTGACTGCACTTTGAGGACCACTGTTGCCACGTAGCAACTGCAGAGGAACCGAATACCTCCAGGTACACGTTATCAGTTGGAATCATCGAGAAGCCAGCCAGAATCCCCTGTGGTTCAACATTTTTGCCTAGAAAAGCTGCTTCTTCTACTCCTCCCTTTTTTCTTCATCTCCTCCTCCACCCTCTCATCCTCACTCTTCAAGTATATTACTCCTTAAGTGTTGTATTCTTTTAGCCTCAATTATAATTGGGATTATATCTTAATTTCCTTTTTGAAGGAAAAACTGATGTTTATATATGGCTTTTGTATTCTGCAACTCTGCTGAATTTTTTTTACAGGTTCTAATAGTATTTTTGTGGAGTCTTTAGGTTTTTTTATGTATAAGATTATGTCATCTGCAAATAATTTTACTTCTTTCTTTCTGATTGGGATGCCTTTTCTTTTTCTTTTTTTTCCCTTGGGTAATTGCTCTGGCTAGGACTTCTGGTATTATGTTGAATAGAAGTGACAAATAATACATTTGTTAAGAGATTCTGAAAAGTTATTTGATAAATTTCAGCAGAAATTCTTTATAAAAGCTCTGAATAGCCCTGGCTGGAGTGGCTCAGTGGATTGAACACCAGCCTGTGAACCAAAGGGTTGGCAGTTCAATTCCCAGTCAGGGCACCTGCCTGGGTTGCAGGCCAGGTCCCCAGTAGGGGGCACATGAGAGGCAACCACACATTGATGTTTCACTCCTTCTCTTTCACCCTCCCTTCCCCTCTCTCTAAAAATAAAATTAATTTAAAAAAATCTCTGAATAAAATAGCAATAGAAATAAACTGTTTAAATATATAATAGTTAACTTTTAGTAGTTCTGTAAATATTTACTGAGTACTTATTGTGCCAGGAACTGGAGTACAATGGGGAATAAGTCAGAAAAGGCTTATGGTCCCATTCTTGCATTAGTAGTGCTTCTTCTGCAGTAGGCTCTCTTCTAAGGACTTCACATGTATTATTTAATATTCACAAATACATTATGAAGGAGATACTACTAATACCCTCATTTTCCAGATTAGGGAACTGAGGACCAAGATGTTGAGTAACTTGCCCAAGGTCACATACAACTAGCAAGTAATGGCACCAAAATTCAAACGTATTCTGTCCCACTCCAAAGTGGGAATCAACTAGCTACAGCCTACAGGCCAAATCTGTAGGCTGCTTGTCTTCGTACACGATGTTTTATTGGAACACAGCCACACTTGTCCATTTCCCTGTTGCTCATGGCTGCTTCCACATTACAACAGCAAAGCTGAATAGCAATAGAAACTGTAGGGCCCACAACGCCTGAAATGTATATTCTCTGGGACTGTACAGAAAAGTGTGCTGATCCCTGCTGTAGAGCTTAACCCTCAGTCACGTACTGACTCTTTCTAGGGAAAAGACTACATGAAAATCTCACAGCAGGCACCATTTTAATTGGTGAAATAACCAAACTGTGTTCATAAAATACTGGGTGCTGGACAGGACGCCCATTGCCATGATTAGTCAGCACTTTCTGGAGATTCTGAATCATGCAGTGAGACAAGAAAATGAAAAAATTGGTCTCAGATGATAGGGTTTGAAACCTAGAAAATGTAAGGAATTTCAATGTAAAACCACTATACGTATTAACAGAATTAGGATGGGCTGGGCGAGGCCTCGAATTCTGCGTGTGGACCAAGCTCCCCAGCTGATGCTGATCCTGCTGGTCCCCATGTCACACGTTGACTAGCAAATGTATCCATTGTGCACACAGTGCTCCTGGAACAACTCAATAATCATAGTAATGGTCAGGCATGAGAATGATCAGGAGGGTTTGAGTTAAAAAAAAAAAAAAGGAATGAAGAGCAAGGAAAGGGTGGCCTCAGGCTTGGCAGTTTCAGACAGGGGGTCTCATTTGATTTTTGCTGCAACTCTGAGATGCCTCTCGCACTCTTCCCACGTTTAAAATGAGAACGCTCAAGTCCACAGCTTCTCCAAGGTCACACAGCTGGTAGATTAGACAGCAAGGGAGGCAAGATAACACTAAACAAACTCCAAAGAAAGCAATGAGGATAAATACTCAGTGACCACAGACTGAGCCTACCCCAAGCTCAAGGACACAGGAGAGTCATTTTCCCCGCCTGTACCTGGTCTAGTGGCAGAGGAAGTCCCTTTTTGGAGGAGGGTTAGGAAAGGTATGTGTCTTAGAATATGGGCTTATTGGGCAGGTGACATTGTGGTTCAATTTTGAAGAATTCTTAGAACTTGTCTGGGTGCACAAAATCAACCCCTACTCAGATAAATTAAAACTGTATTTATTAGTTTTAATTGCAGTTGACATACAACACTACATTAGTTTAAGGTGTATAACAGGGTGATTAGGCATTTATATAACTTATGAAGAGATTGCCTTGATAAGTCTAGTATCCATCTGACACCGTAACTAGTTGTTATGATGTCACTGTTTTCCCTAGGGATGTACTTTACATCCCTGTGAGTATTTTTTATAACCGGCAATTTGTATTTCTTAATCCCTTCACTTTTTTCACCCACCCCCAAGTCTCCTTTTCAATTGGTGACCATCAATTTGTTCTTTTTATGTATGAGGTTTTTTTTTAAATTTTGTAAAACTGTATGTCTTGATAAGCTCCCTAAAAGTTGGAGTGTGAAAATTTTAGCAACAATTAATATAGTTGAGTCTAGTAGCAACTAAACTAGTTTAGAATATCACATCCTCAAACAATTCCTGTTTGTGTTCAAACATTGAACTACAGGGGATGGTCAAGTTAAGGTCAAGTTAACCTCATAGGGCCATATTGAATCAAAGTAGGCAGAACATTGTTCAGAAATGAGATGAGAAGGAGTGAAAGTTCAGAGGGAACCCAGAAGTCTATCTGTGCAAGTCCCCAAGTCTCATGCTCTTCCCTTGAGAAGCAGCAGCAGGGAAGGAAGGATTCACCGTACCTAGGTGTGTGCTTCTCGTGCTGGTGGGCTTCTCAGATATTCAGTGTCTGTGGTTCCCAAGATTTCAATGGGTTAGACCAATGAGCTAATTTTTATTTTGTGGCACCAACCAGTAGAATTTTGTGATCTTCTTTAGTTATGTTCAGCCTGAAACAGAGATGTTGGATGTTACAGATGTTGGATATAATCCTTGGTCAAGAAGCCAAGGGTAGTGACAGTATTGGCAAAGACTAATGCAAGGGGTGGACCATAAATCTTGGCTGGATGGGGCAGGAAGTAAAGCCCGAAGCATGCTTATTTGGGGGAACTGGAGGCAGCGAGGTAGTCTTGAAAAGGTGGAAGAGTAGTGTTAATGATTATTGCTAACATATACGGAGGACCGAAACATTTACCTCTCACAGCAGTCTTGAGTTATCTTTACAGATAAGGGAATTGAAGCAAAAAGCTTCAATAACGTGCTCAAGGTCATACTGTTGGTCAATGGCAGATCTCGGATTAGACCCTAGATGGTCTCACCCCAGGGGCTGTGCTCCTCACAACCAGGCAAGGGATGAAGAGAAGAGAGGGACTGTGGTCTGGGAATGGTATCCTGTGCTTTAGGTTTTCAGTGCGGACTCAAACAGATATTTACACACCAGTGTACACAATAGCCAGAAGGTGGAAACAGTCCAAGTTTCCCTAAAGAAATGAAGGGGTAAACAAAATGTGGTATATACACACAATGGAATGTTCCTCAGCCACAAAAAGGAATGCAGAAATGTTGGTATGTATCGCCACACGGATGACCCTTGAAAACATGATGTTTAGTGAAGTGAGCCAGACACAGAAGGATACGTATTGTATGATTGCACTTGCATTAGGTACCTAGAATAGGCAGGTTTGTAGACACAAAGCAGGATAGAGATTACTAGGGCCTGGAAGGAGGAGATAGTGGGGAGTTGCTCTTCAGTGGGCACAGAGTTTTTGTTGGGATAATGAAGTTTTGGGTATAAATAGTGGTGATGGTTACACAAGATTGAGAATGTGTTTAACGGCACTGACTTGTGTACTTACACATGGCTAAAGTTGTACATATTATGCACTATATATCTTACCGCAAAATTGAAAAAAATGTTTCAGTGGTGAAGTAGTTCTGGGTGATGACAACAACAAAGTGAGCTGCGGAATGTAGGCCAGAGGTAACAATGGCTGGAGTTGAGAAGATCAAGGAAGGGCAAGGCCAGGAGTTGAACGGGTCATCCAGGAGGAGCTCCGTGTCCTGACATTTATTTGTCTTCGGGGGCAGCGCCTGTGCCATGATCAGACCCGATGCACTGAATACAAGGAGGACGCAAACCGAGCTGGGATGATTCACTTCCACTTCGGCCCCTTCTCCAAACTCGCTGAGGTGTAGATGCTGATTTTCGTGACCTTCCCGATTGTGGACGTGATCAGCAGCAGCAGCAGCAGCAGCGACGCCTTCATTTCTCCGAGCGTCTGGGTCAACCGTCCTCCCCACACCCCCGTGTACTTTTTCCTGGCCAGCATGGCAGCGCTGGAGATCTGCTGCTCTTCCACCGCTGCCCCTCTGACTCTGCTCAGCAGCCTGTCCACACACAGAACCCTCATCTCCCTGTCTGCCCGTGGTGCCCGGATGTTCTTCGCCTTCCTGGGCAGCACAGACTGCATTCTGCTGGCCCTCATGGCTATGCGAGTGACCTTAGAAACAGATCCCTTCCCAGGCAAGCATGAAATAGCACTGTGGCCCAGCCAATGCCTTCATTGCAGTCTTGTGAGATAACTTGACACAGAGACACCCAGGTAAGCCACACCTGGATTCCTGAATCACAGAAGTGATAAGATAATAAATGCTTGTTCTTTCAAGCTGCTGGGTTTTAGGGCACTTGTTATGCAGCCATAGATAACCAAAACAAACTGTGAGGGGGCAAAGCTACAAGTCAGAGAGTTTGTTCTCCATCCTGGTTATTCTCCGTCCTTCCTGCCATGGGGAACAGTTGCTGTGGAGGACAGATGGAATCTTCCCTTCAATTCTCTAGCTCCCTTATCTTTTTCTACTGAACACCACATGCCAGAGACCCTGCCTCAAGGTGCACCAGCCAGAAAGTGGTTTTACCTGTTTCACAGCAGGCTCTGGAGGGTCATTTGGGGTAAGGCTCAGTTCTTTTCTCCCCTGGGAAAGAAAGAGGCTTGGAGCGAGGAGTGGGGAGAAACTGAAGCCCCAAGTCCCAGGAGTCTGTCTTTGGTTTGTGTGTAAAGATGAAATTATTGGCTGATTTATTTATAACCAAAATGCAAACACTTGAACGAATCCTGACTCTGTGTAATGGGGAAACAGCGGTACTAAAACCTGGTGGGTGGGAAAGACCAAGTATGTGTGGGGCAGACTAAAGAAAACACATCAGAGAGAATCCTGAGTCTGGGACCGGAAGTCACTGCCCACCTGCGTGGAGGCCCTGGAGTCCACTCGGGCTCCATATCGTGTTTTCCCCACCAGCCCAGGGACTCCTCCAGCTCAGGTCCCATGTGCTGCAGTTACTTCCTTCAGTTTTTTTTGTGCACAACTAGTAGGTAGATTCCAGACTTCTGCCCGTCAGGAAAGAACAAATATTAGTGTTAAGATACGATTAACCAAATAGGGTTCATCCCCACTGGGAGGCTTAACGAAGGCTTGAAGTCTGTACTAACTCCCCTCAAATGGAATGCCGTCACAAGAGAAGTCTGCTGATGCTTCCCTTCCTGGATTCCTGGACTCCAGGTGCAGGTCAGAGGGCTCTTTACACCGTTTTCAGGATTTAAAAAAATAAAGGGAATCATATAGTTATTTCTGTATGGCCACACAGGCTAACCAAAAGGTCATTTTTTTTTCTTCATGGAAACATCCTCTCATTGGAAACCAAATCCCACCACCTTCAATTTTATGGAGATGTAATCGACATATAACACTGCATTAGTTTAAGGCGTGTAACAGTGACAAGTTTTAAGTATGTGAGTATGTACGTACAGTATTGCAAAATGATTACCGTAAGTTAACACCCATCACCTCATAGTTACAATCTTTCTTATAAGTGCTTTTAAGATCTATTCTCTTAGCATATTTCAAATATATTACACATTGTTGTTAACTATAGCCACCATGCTGTACATGACATCCCCAGAGCTTATTTCCCTAAAGACTGAAAGTTTGTGCCCTCACCTATTTTGCTACTTTCCCCCGAGGACCAGTCTGTGCGATGTATGAATTCAAGGAAACCAAATTTCTTATTACATAGTAAGTGTATTTTGTTAGGGATATGGAGTGTTTCAAAACAAGAGATCCACAAATGAAAAAAAGAATGCATGATATTTTTGATCTTGAAGACTGGTAATCGTTAGTTTTGATCCGCTCCCTTACTTGAAAGATGAGAAAATAGATTGTATGATGTCAAGTGACCGCTGTTTTGTGGCAAAACTCTGTGACTAGGTTCAGGAGACCCTCATTTCTTGGAGTGCAGGGACTCAGCTCTCCCAACAAAGATTTCTTAGGAAGAGGTGGGATATGGTTCTGATTTACTTTTTTCTGTGTACGACCACCAGGGGGCGCAGAAGCCTTCTAGTACCACAGGTGGGAAACTCCACCTAGAGGATAACACCTGCAGTAGAAGGAAGCGTTCAGGACTCACCAGGCGGGGGTTAGGGCTGAGATGGCCGAGTTCAAACAGCCCTGCCGCTCACGGACTGGACAAATATATCCTTATGGGAGGCGATGAAGTCAGCATGGAGCACACGCTGAGATCTCAGAAGAGGGCAAAGGTCTGTTAGAATTACGAAAAATATTTAACCTGAATGCATCGAGCAGATTCTTTTCTTGACTTGAGAAATGAATCTTCGGAGTATCAGTCCCATTTATTGAGCGCCACTCTCTGCTGAGTATGTCATTTGTTCCCCCAGAAGGGGACAAATAAGGAAGAGAGAAGAGAGGGTGTGTTGCGGGAGAAAGAGGCATAAAGATATTCCAATACAAATATCTTTACTTACAGCCCTGATCTATAATTTACTAATCAGTCATGTCTCCTGTGCCACACAGGCCTCACCCCAAACGGTGAAGTATTAGCTCGTATTTATAGATACAGGAACAGTCCCCTAGAGAAAGAGAAACGGTGATTCCCCCAAGGGTATACAGTGACAGGTGTTCTGACTTCAATACTGAAGAGCCTGACAGTTCTCTGAAGGGTCCCTACGGCCAATGCCAACACCAGGAAATCCGAATTCTTCGTTCCCGCCAGCCCCGTCCGCTTCTTCACTTCCAGTTCTTCTATCCAGGGCCGCCCTCTACCACTGTGCCAGCTCCTTTCCTAGAATGCCCTCCCCGCGGGAGACCTTAGTTGCTGTCTCCCCCGCACGTTATGGGACAAATCACATCGTATTTGTCTGCAGTGCTTTGCCCCACCTCGCAATGCTGAGCGAGTCTGTCGGGGGCTGGCTCCCAGCACAGAGCCTGGCACAGGCAGAGAACGTCTGTCGAACGCCAAGGATGGAACTGTAGCCAAACAGGCGCCCTCGCTCTTCCTCCAGCGCCCGGCCCTCTCCCCGGACTTCTCCGCTCTCTCGGGGGACCGGGAGCTGGGGCGCGGGAGTTAGAGCGGCCCGGGGCGGTGGGGCGGCCGGGCTGGGCCCCTTTAAGGAGGAGCGCGGGGCGCGGCCCAGGTAAGGGGCGGGCCCGCGGGCGGATCAGCGCTACGCGCCGGCGCCGGCCCGGGAGCCGGATTTGGAGCGCGCGGCGCCGGCGGGGCCGCAGGGGGCGGCTTGGCGGAGCCTCCCGCGGTCTCGGACACTCCTCCCAGCCGGCCGCCGCCGCCGC
Organism: Trachops cirrhosus; assembly: GCA_028533065.1. Classification (NCBI taxonomy): domain Eukaryota; kingdom Metazoa; phylum Chordata; class Mammalia; order Chiroptera; family Phyllostomidae; genus Trachops; species Trachops cirrhosus. The sequence goes on along the minus strand of CM052543.1, from coordinate 7,837,173 downwards.
CCGCCTCTGCCTCCAGCTCCCTGGCCCTGGCCCGGCCGGGTCGCCACTTCCGGCAGCTCACCTGGGACGCGCTCACCTGCCTCCCGGCGCCTGGGCACCAGGATGAAGGACCGGCTGGAGCAGCTGAAGGCCGTGAGTCCCGCCGCCCCCGGGAACCCGGCGGGCAGGGGGCTTCGGAGGGTGGCGCTGCGCGGGAGAGGGGCTTCCCTTCTCTCCCCAGATCCGGGCTGGAGGGGGCCGGGCGGGAGGCCTGCGCTCCACAAGCCCCAGCCGCATCCCGCGCCGGTTCTGCACTCTCCCCTCCCCACCGGGGTCATGTGCCGGTGATTCATCGCTGGACTGCGGTTTCCCTGGATGCCTCTGCTAGGCTCTCCTCCCTCCTCCACTCCCCAGCTGGACAGCGTCAGTCCGGAGCTGGGATCCGCGGCGGGTGCTTGAACCAAGAGGAGCTCTCTGTGAGGTCCGAGACACCTCACTATGCCCAGGACTGTTTTCCTCCTGGGGGGACGCCGTTCCTGGCTGCCCCCACCCCGGGGAGCAGCTCCGGGCTCCCGGGGGACCTCCCGAGCTAAGTGCTGAGACGGGTCCAGCTCCTTGTCATCCGGCGCTCTGTAATTATTAATTTACCCCAGCATCCTCGGGTCAGTTGTGGTCGGGGCAAGGGCTGTGAAGGTAGCCGGCCTCCAGCCCTGCTACACAAGACTGTAGAACCTTAGGCTACTTACTCTTCTGAGCTTCTATTTCCCTTATCTGTCAAATGGGGATGATCATGCCTTGGCTAGAGCTTTGTTATGCGATCAAATGACATAATGAGACTTAGTATACACAGGTTTTTGAGTCAGATATTCACTGACTCATTCAACAAATAATTATGGAGTGCAGTCTAGGGGCAGGCCGGGGGCTCAGCCCTGGGCCCAGGCTCTGCCTCAATGGAATTTAAAAATCTAGTCCTGGCCACAAAGTAGTCCATCTACCTGGGAGCTGGTTAAAAGTGCTGAAGTGCTAGCTGTCCCGTGACCTCGGATCTGAAGTTTTGTCATCTGTGAAGTGGCTGGTTGTGAGGACTACCCCAGAAGGGCCCTCCGTGTGGTGCACAGAACCCCGGGGACGAATGAATGGCACATGTAATGCTACTGACTGTTAAAGCTTTTGGAAAAATAGAGACCTCATACCAATATGAGGGACTAGCGGGATGATGTCACAGTTGTTTTTCTTTCTCCTCCCTTGCCTTGGGTGAGACCTTCATGACTTTTCACCCTCTCTGGGTAGAAGGATAGCAGGGGAGCAGGTCAAGGGGGAATGTGAGAAAGGAAGGGACAGTTGAGGTAGTGAGCCTCTGCACCTCCCACCTGCTGTCTGTCACCTGGGCATCACAGCGGTTACCAACAGGGCAGAATGTCTCACCACTGTTTCTGTAGGTGAGGAGACTAGAGCTCAGCCTGGGTAGGAGGGTTGCCGTAAGTGACAGAGCTGGTGCCCCTCCACAGTGCTCTTTCTCTGAAGCACCGCTAGTTGGGGAGGCAGAAAGGGAAGAGGAGGGTGGTTTTGAAGGTCTTCCTCTATCAGCATATCCAGCCATCGCAGAACATTGCAAAACGGAACAGCAGGCAGAGGCGGCTCCCTTCCCCTTAGGGATTTCCAGAGGAAGATACCCTGTGGCCTCTTTCAGTAGCCCATTGTCCACAAAGAGCAAAGAGCCTTCACTGAGCTTTGCATTCCTAGTACAAATTCCGTTTGCCAGGGAGCCTAAGCAAGTTCCTTTGCTTCTCCAAGCTTCCTTATTACTCCGTATAGACATGGGGCGAGTGCTGCGTTTCCTCCCTTTGCCTCTTGGGGTGGTGGTCAAGGTGAGACTGTGGCCCGTGCAGCTGTTAGGGGAGCACAGTTCTGACATCACAGGTGCTCTAGCGTTTTGGAGCCGGGAGGTGGGTGGGACTGGGCTGCAGGTTCAAAGGCTTCCGTGGCCCTGCCACTCAATAGCTGTGTTCCTTCGCGTCACTTTCCCTGTCGGCGTCTCTGTTCCTCCTCTGTGAAACAAAGAGTTTGGTTGAGCTTAGAAGCTCCTTTGGCAATATTAATGTTTTCCATGAAGACTGTTAAGGTTTATATAAATTTTGGTTTCTAGTCCAGTTCCTGCCTTGCCCTCCCCCAGGAAAGAGACAGCTCTCACTGCAACAAGATAACCATCTTCTCTCTCTCTGATTTCTTTTATCAAGGGAAGGCGTTTGTTAATCTGCATGAAGCCAGTGTCATGCTGAGCAGCCTGTGCAATTTCTGAGGCATCTTTCTAAACCTCGGGGGAGGCGAGGCGATAACTGCCACCAGATAGCTGGGGGGCTGTCACGTGCCAAAGATTGGGTTCAACTGCGTAGGTACAGGGGGAAGATGTGAAGTTGAGTAGAAATTACGATTTTGCGTAAAGGCACTTTTAGTGGTCAGAGCTGCCCAAGGACCAGCTGGGCTGGTTGGAGAAGCAGTGAACTCTCACCCGTGGGAGGGAGGAGGCAAGGAATCTGTTGGAATGTTGGATGTCGTAGGGATTTGAGCATCTTTGAGGGAGGGGAGGCAATCAGGAGGTTTAAGGCCTCCATCTGCCCTGAGGATGCGTGACTGTACGAAGTGTTTCCTTTCGAGCCTGTGCTAAGCACCCGTTAGGCTCTAGTGTCCCTAAGACAGGTCCCAGAGTTGCACCTGTAAAGCGGATCATCAGCTCTGATAGGTGTGGCTCGGTTGGTTGGGTGTGGTCCTGCAGAGTGAAAGGTCACCGGTTCAACTAGGTCCGGGCACGAGCTTGGGACTCGGGTTCCGTTCCTGGTTGGGGTGTGGACGAGAGGGAAAGATGTTTCTCTGGTCTCTCTTTCTCCCTCCCTCTCTAAAAATAAAGAAATAAAATATAACGTGGCTCATCATACCTTTCCCCTAGGGTCACTGAAAGGGTAAAATGAGATAATCCATGATAATCACCCACCACAGTAAATGTGAGTTCCTCCAACTTGACCTGCCGGGAGCAGCATCCACACTGAGGGACTCACCCTCCTGGGGCCATTGCCACAAGACCATCCGGTCATTTCTGGCACTGCCCCTCCCGGTGGACTTTCTCAGCAGTCAGCGTCTTCAGTGACTAAGACAGGCTGCCCAGGAATGTGCGGTGCCTACACCCAGCCTATCTCACGAGGTGGGTCCTGCTGATTTCTCACTAGCTGAACTTTGGATCTGCTGAGTCCAGATAATTCCTGGCCAGGAACCTCTTGCTTGGCTCTCTTTTCAGCCAGCAAACATTTACTAAGCACCTGTTATGTCCCAGGTGTTTGGGATGGTGCTGGGGTGTAATGGTGATTAATACATTTTCCTGGGTCTTAGGAAGTTCCTAGTTGGATAGGGAGACACACGAGAAACAGACACAATGGTGTCATCCTTGTGGTAAAAGCATCTGCAGGAATACCTCCTGGGCTGGCCCCTGGGAGATGGGGACAGGGCATTAGGGAGTGGGGCTGCTTCCCAGAAGAACTGATGCTTGAGCTCAGATTTCTTCTTCACGTCCTAGTTAAAATCAATCTAATGCCTTCAGAGGCATGTGGAGTCTTCCCAGTAAGGCAAGGATCCTGAATTTTCTCAACCAGTCTCTCCCATTGGTGAGTGTCCACATATACTCTACAGTCTGTGCTCTTCGACCAGGTGGGCTTGCTCATCCTCATCCTTCTAGACCTCATCCTGCTGGGCATCACATGAGCTAGCATTACCACACAGTCCTGGTCTTTAACAGTTAATGGTCATATAGGGAAAACAAAGGACTGTATTTAATGAAGTAAGAACCTCCCCCCAAAAAACATTGAAGGTCGATAATGATAATAGAGATGCCAGTGATATATGGAATAGAGGTCAAGGCCTTGGGACCCTGTTGGAGACTGATCTATGGAGGACTAGAAATGGCTTGGGGTCTATGGGCCCCTCCAAGGCCAGCACCTAATGAAATCAACCACCTGGGGCTCTAAAGGTCAGCCTTACTTTTTGCTCTTTCTGCTCTGTCTTGAGTCCTACAGGACTTGTCTTTGGCCTCCTTCCCCACACGGAGTTCTGGTGTCTCTGCGAGGTCAGAGTTGCTCTGGATAACAGTGATAGTACAGCCCCAGAGAGACACAGCTGAACTTACCCTTTAAAGCTTAGTTCATTCTGTAAATACACAGGGGTCCGGCACAAATAACGCCCCCGTTTTTATTAAAAAATCTTTTATTACAAAATCATAGGCATGTGATTCTGTAACATTACAATATCACTCAATCATATTGTATGACATTTTAGGAGAAATGTGCAAATTAAAACGAAATTATTACACCCATATTATTACCCTACCAGCCACACTCAAGCATTACTCCTGCCAGACCCTGTATTTTGAGCCCCTACTATGTTGGGGATGCTTTGGATCATAAGCAGATCTTAACATCCTGACTTGAGAATCTATCTCTTCACTGAGATCCCATCCTTCAGTGGCAAGATTTCTACCTAGCCAGCGCTTTCTTCCTCAGCCTCTTTCCCTGAGAGGGTTCATTCCCCGGGCGAGCTGTTTTGCTGGGAGCAGATGGGAAGCAGCTGGGATGACAGTGACAGGGATTGAGCAGGGATTACAGACCCATCGGCCAGAGGCCAGAAGAGAACATGCTTGGATGAGAGAAGGGGATTAGTTTTATTTTTATTCCTGTGAGTGTGGGGGAGGCTGGGGAGCTGGCAGGCACTGAGGGAGAAATGCATGCCCACACTTCCCCTGTCCCTTTTGGTGTTCCCTTACCTTTGGTCAAAGTCCCTGCCTGTCTTTCCAAACTGATTCGCTACAGGTGATGCTCCCTAACTGGAGCCTAGAGCATGCTTCCTCCATTCCAGCAGCCCGCACGGCTAGATACTACTTTGTAGCAAAACACCTTTCTTCTAATAAATCAGTGGGGTTGTTTGTTACCATGGAGTGGACTTGAACCCACCTTCCATTTTTTTTAATGAGATGGACTCTGTCTTCTGGGTGCTGTTGTCTTTAAGATGGATGGTTCTATTCTTGTTGCCACCATATCAGCTACAGTTACAAATGATTGTCTCCTGAGCAGCTACTTACTGTTGGGCAGGACTTGTGGTAGGTGCCTTACTTACCTTGCCTCTGATCCCCTCAACCCTACAAGACAAGGTGTTGTTATATTATTCTCATTGCACAGGTAAGGGGCTTGAGGCCCACAGCCGATTGACCTCTCCAGCTCAGAAGTGGTGGGACCAAGAATTGAGACTATCTTTCTTGCTTTTTTTATGTCGCCCTACACTGTATCTGTCCATCTCCCCAACTACTGTAAGCTCCTGGATGCAGTGGCAGAGGGGGTGGTCCTCTGGGGCCCCAGAGCCTAGCATGGTAGTTAGTGACCTATTAAACATTTGTTGACTAATGAACAGCAGCTCGACCCTTACTCATTCCTTATTATTATGATGGTCTTCTCACTCCATTCCCTGTGGGTTGGTGAGTCTTTACTTGCCTGAAGTGCAGCATTAACTCAGGGAACCCATATGTTTTCTAAGGAAGCCAGAGGTCCTGGCTCCACCCTCAAGGACAGGGATGGGTGAGTTCCAAGGCCCCCAGCTATACCCCCAACCCTCCGCCCATACATCATGGAAGGTTGCCCTTGTTCAGAAAGGAAGTGAAGAGATGCCACAGAGAAACTCCAGCTGCCCCATTTCCCCCTGGCCAAATCTCGCACATCCTTTAAGGCTCAGTTCCAACGTCATCGCCGCAGGGAAACCTCCAGACCCCGGGCTGACAGCGTGGACTCTGCCTTCCCTGGGACTTCCACAGACTCTTTTACTTTTGTTGATATAGCGAAGCAGCCACACAGTGTCGCAGTTTCCGAAGCTGCTGGCCCTGTAGTGTCCTGCTCTCCAGGACAGCACAGACCCCACGTGCCTCCTTCCCCTGTAGTGTTCACTTCCCAGCCCACAGCTGGGAAAGCTGTTAACCATACCTTCTTCAGTGGGTGGATGGGGATATTCTGCAGACGAACTTTTCTGGAGACTGTCTTCCCTGGGAGCCGGGTGGTGGGGGCGGAGGGGGGGTGGTGTGCCTTATCTCCAGCCACCGTTATATTAGGCCCTTCTGCAATTTCCTCCCCTCACCACTGTCTCCACTGTCAGGTCAGCCTGTTTGTGGGCATTGGGCTGTTTCCATGGCAACATTCTCCAGTCTCTCTGGAGACTGGGTGACATTCATCTCCCTCCTAAAGGGATCAGTGAATTGTGCACTGTCTGGTATGTTTAGCTGTCTGGGTTAGGGCCGTTTGGGATGGCATCAAAAAGATTTTGCTTTTTTTCTTTTTAAAAATTAACTTTTTAGTCGAGGCTAATTTTAGATGTACAGAAAAGTTACAAAAATAGTACAGAGAGTTCCTGTCTACCCCTCCCCCGATTTCCTCCATTGGTAACATCTTATTACAATGGAACACTTGTCAGACCTGAAAAGCTGATATCGGCACATTACTGTTCACTGACCGCCAGATTCTAGTTGGATTTCTCTAGTTTTCCCACAGATGTCCCTTTCTCTGTTCTAGGAGCCAATCCAGGATATGACACTGCGTTTCGTTGTCAGGTGTTCTTGGCCTCCTCTGGCCTGTGACAGCTTCTCCGTCTCTTGTGTTTCCTGACCCTGTGGGTGTGGCATCTTTCAGAGCTTTGTGAGTGTGTCTCTGTGGCCGGCGATGCAGGCTGAGCTGGGGCGGGGGTGCCGCGGAGTCCCGGGGCTGTGCCACCAGCCGCCCAGGCTGTCCTGGCTCAGGCACCATCGCTGCCTGCCACCATCTCGACAGGTTACTGGTCATCTTTATGTTCCCGTTTCTGAGCTCTCAGAAGGGGAAGGTCCTCAGAAGATTGCTATGAGGTTAAAAGCTTTGGTGGATATGGAGCCCACGTCTTAGAAGAACCCTCAGCGCCTGTAGAGTGCTCAGAAATGGCGTCTGCAGCCCTGGCCTGTGTAGCTCAGTTGGTTGGGGGCGGTCCCACAGACCGAAAGGGTATCGGTTCAATTCCTGGTCGGGGTACATGCCCGGATTGCTGTTTCTCTCCCTCGCTTTCTTCCTCGCTTCCCCTCTGGCTAAAAAATAAATACTAAAAAAAAATGTTATCAATTATAACTGTTAATGAAGTAGCCTAGGAGGATCATGAGGGGGAGGGGGAGGATCATGAAGGGGGAGGGGTTGGTGAGGCCGGCTGAAAGGAAGGGTTGAGGGTTGAGGGTTGAGGAGAAGGCTGAGGGTGGAATAGAGGAAACATTAGTAGCTCCTTCCTCCTTTCTGTATCCTTGAGAACTGGATGTTGTGCGAGTGTTGGGGGGGCAGAGGAGGGGTGGAAGTCAGAAAAGAGGGAAGAAGGCTAGGGGAGGGGAGGAAGGTTTGAAAGGCTCCTGGGAGCAGAGAGAAAGCAGGGAAAAGGTGTGGTGTTCTCACCCCGAGGGCTCTCCTGAAGGTATCCTTTGGTAAATACACTCCGCCTTCCAAATTTTCCCAAGGAGTCACCTGCGCACACATCTCTAATAGGCTTCCATCTTTCCCTGGCTCTGCCTTGCATTTGGGTGAGGTCGGGCCACCGTCTTCTCCTGGACGTACAGCCCTGTGCTCAGTGCTGTCATCCTCAGCATGTGGACTTGTAATGATTAGTGTGCCTGTCTGCTCCCCCCGCCCCCCTGGGACCGTGAGGTCCTGGCGAGCAGGCAGTCCCGAGTTGCATCTGTGTGTCTCCAGTGTCTGTTCTTGGGCTTGGCAAACGACAGATGTTTAATGAATACTGTTGGGTGAGTGAATGACCTTGTAAAGAGAAGGAGAAGGCTGTGGGTGGGGTGGTTGGTTTTGAGACCCCAGAGCCCTTCATTCAGGTGAACTTCCATCCCTTTTCACTGCTCCTTCTCTAGACCTAGCTCAGGTCTTGGGAAACAAAAGCAGATAGGAACCAACATGACACGTGGAGATGAACTTGGGTGATCTTTACGTTCAGCAAATGAATGCAAGATCTTTTCAAACACACATAGAAGATTAAAAAACACTGACCATGTATTCCAAGTATAAACAATAATAAAAAAAGAAAAGAAAAAATACTAACCATGTAATAGGGCACAAAGAAAATGTCAAATTCCACAGAATATGAAGTCATCTAGACTCTGTTCCCTGACAGATAATAATGTAATAAAACTAGAAGTTAATAATACAATAATGGTTCCCTGATGATGACATCAGAAAATTAGAAATGAGCAATACAGTAATAGTCCTCCCCAGATGCTTCTTGCTTTGGAAATTTAAAAACACTTTTCTAAATAACTCGGGTTAAAAAGAAAACAAAATGGGAGTGACAAACTGTTTAGAAATGAACAGTAATGACAATTATAAGTAACAGAATTAGTGCGATTGTAGCAGAAGCAGAATCCACAGGGAGCTTTATTTCTTTATATGCATATAGCAGAGAAATAACTTCAGCAAAAACTCTCTTTGGAGAAAACAAGGCCCCATTTCCTGCTTTAGATGGTATGGTCTTGGGCATTTAATATACACCCAGCATTGCGTTAGATTCTTTCTATGTACCAACTAATTTAACCCTCACAACAATTCTGTGAGTAGAGTACTCATGTTGCAAATGAGGAAACTGAGGCACCAAGAGGTTAAGTCAGTTGTTCACAATCACAGAGCTATGAAGAGGCAGAGCTGATTTCTAACGCAGATGTATCTCTGCATCTCTGCATACGTGCACATTCACGGATTAGATGCACCGGTGTTTTTTTCATTCATGCACGTAGACTAATCCAGTTTAGTTATATTGACATTGCAGCTTCCCCTGCGATAAGTGAGGGTGTGTTACCAAGCCAGAGTGGGAAGGGCGTCTTTAAGTGGAGTGTAGAAAGTGAGAACAGAATCCTAGTGCTGCTATTATTAGCTGAATGACTTTGGATGAACCGTTTAACCTAGTTAAGTGGTTGCCTCATCTGTAAGTGGAGACAGTAATAATTATTTGTCTCTCCTAGGGTTGACGTGAGAATCAAATAGTATATTTGAAACCACAAGCGTGTCTGCAAGCAAACACACACAGGTGTTATCTAGTTAGTGTGATTGTTAGGGCACAACGCACGGAATGGGGTCCTTGGGGGCTTCAGCCTTGGTTCACTTGTCCATCAACTTGCTGGCCTTGGGCTGATTTGGTATTGAGTTTATTCCTCAGCGTCTCATCTTCCAAAGAGGGCCATGCTTGCCTCTGGTGCTCATCAGAACAAACACCTGGGAAGTGAAAGCACGAGGCTCACCTAGGTTCATTATCTGTGGATCTCCTCTTGATTCATCTGACAAGTATGTTGGGGAAGATGCACTTCAGCCGAAAGGGGAAGTTCTCTCTGGAAGGGTTTCACTGGACAAGAAAAAAAAAACACAACAGTGTAGGAGGGAGAACTGGGCAATGGAGAAAGGCCATCTGACTCTAAATGGGGAACGGAGAGCACTGAGTGCCTATTGAGAGCTGACGTGCTTACCCCGAATTTCTGGCTTCTTTTAATCAAAGAAGAGGGACTGGAAAAACCAGATGTCAGGCTGTGTGTGTGTGTGTTTGGAATTTTTGGAAGTGGTGATGTTCATCTTTGGGAATGCACAGACCCTCATCCTAGAGGAAGGCAGTGTGCGGGGAGTAAGCAGCAGGGAAAATAAAACTCATGCCATTGTCTCTTTGAATCAAGTTTTATTGGAAGAAAATCTGGGTTTATAGAGAAGAGTACGTGTCTCCTGTGCAAAGAGCTGTTTAAACATGGAGAGGAAGAGGTACAAGAATTTGTGGTCACCAGCTTTTGCCAGGAGGGCTCCTGACCCCACCCCTGCCCCCATCAGCCACAATCCTTCAACACCCTGCTGCGGGGAGTTAAGGACCAAATGTTCCTTTTCAGTCCAGACTGCTGGTCCCTTCCCCTCTGTTATAATTTCCTTCACCTCAAAATTTTCCCGAGAGCTCTGGGCCTTCTATCTTGTGGGACCCTCTGGTCTTCCTGGGCCGGCGCCTGTGGCAGGCAGAGAACCAGGGAGCTGCTGACTGGTGCCCTCCTCATTTGGGATGGCTTCCATTTAAAAAAAAATCCTCATTGAGGATATATTTATTGATTGGAGGTTGGGGGGAAGGGCAGAGAGAGAGAGAGAGAGAATATGAGAGAATGGGAGAGAAACATTGATCAGTTGCCTCCTGAGCACATCCCTACTGGGGACTGAACCCACAGCCTAGGTATGTGCCCTGACCAGGGATGGAACCAGCAACTTTTTGTTGTATGGGGCCTCATTCCAACCAACTGAGCCCTGGCCAAGGCTGGGATGGTTCCTCTTTTCTTTCTTTGTCACTTCCTTCTCCTCTTGCCCTTCTGATTTGTAATGATCCTGATGGAATTGCTGATGACTTTAACCCCTCGGGCAGCTGTGTTTTCACTTGGAGGGGAGTGAGGGCCCTCCCTGAGCTTTCTGTCTTTAGAAGGCATCCGTTCATTTACTTCGGTGGTTTTCCAGCTGGCTAGCTTGCCGGCTTCCTTCCTTCTTTCTTTTTTCTTCCTTTCTTCCCTCTCATGACAACTGGACTTAATATGAAATGTTATATTCAACCCCAAGGTAAAAAGCAGATAAAAAGTGAAGCTGTGCGGATTGACCAGGAGGAGAGGACCGGTCTGCTTGATTCCACGCTCCCTGACCTCCCTGAGTGGTCTCTGAGGCACATCTCAGGTGTCCTGGGTTTTCATAAAGCCGCATTGGAAAGCTAAATTCTACTTGGCAAGAAAACCGAGGCTTACCGGAGACAAGTGCTGTGCCCAGGGCCCACGGCTTGTCTCTCCCACCAGGTGCTTTGTGCAGGGTGGGACTGTGGCCCTCCTGGGCTGCTGGCCGCTTTGGCGGTGGGCTGCTCTGAGCAGGCTGCAGTGGAGTTAGCGAGAGCTTGGGACACACAACTGGAGCTTGAGCCCCGACTCTTGCAGGCCAATAGCTGGGAACCCTCGAATAGCATAGACGTTCTCTGACCTGCAGGTTCTCAACTTCAACATACAGATGGGTTTTGTCGACATAGTTTATGTAAAGCAGTGTTGTGGCCACTCAGCTCCCACTAGGGACTTGAAGTGGCAAGTATTTTTATTAAAGGAGCTAGTGAAGAGGGACCCACGGTCAGATAGACTGAGGGTGGCAGAGACGGCGGTTGGGAGAAAGACGGTGAAAGTGGAGTGAGAGGACTCGCAGGTGAAATCACTTCATAGTGACTTCTGGGCCCCTGACCTCTTTCTCCTTTCTGTCCAGAGAGGAGGGCATGGCCCCGGCTGCCCTCACTCCCTTACTGAATTTTGGAACACATTTGAGAGGTGGGGGCTAGGTAGGCCCTGGGCTCTTGCTCAGGGCTGCCTAAGCCACTGATGATACCTCCGACCGCCTGGTGGGAGAGGCAGGAGGAGGCTGGGGTCAGGTTGTGGGGACAGGAAGTGGGCCGTTGGGCTGACATACACTTTTTTTTTTTTTTACTGTGGCTGATGTCGCAGCTACTGGAACGTTCCTATTACCACATGCCTTGATTGTTTGATAAAGATGCTGAAGTTTTCTTCTTGGCTGTGCTCAGTCATGTGGGCTGAAGATAAAGGGCTCTTGGGGTCCCTGAAGCCTCCTGGTCTGAAAGGCACCCAGAGCTGGGTCTCAAGGGAAGGAGCCCCAGCTCTGGGATCTGCTAGGTCCCCTTCCTCGAGAAGCACGGTGGCAGTTCCCAGTGTCGTGTGACTCCAGACAACCACATCATCCAGATGACCTGGGAGGATGGCGCTCTTCCCTGAATTGTCTGATCTACACGTGGTGGCTGTTGTTGTTGACGTTCTTATGTATGTGGCTGGAAGCAGCGCACCACGGTGGGAGGAGCCGCCTGGGAGGACGGTGTCAGCAAACCTGTGCTCTCTTCCTGGCTGAATCCCTAACTCATCGTCTGGTGTTAGGCGTTGGTTTGCTCGTCTCCGAGAGAATTTAACAATAGACTCTGTCGGGCTGCATTGACCCTTGCAAGTCCTGTGTCTTCCCTCCCCGCCCCCCCTTTCCTGTTTAAAGGTACTTAGATCCCGGTTAAAACTGTAGAGAAGCTGGAGAGATCTTACACGCAGGTGTTCTATTGAGTTGTTACCCTGTGCTGTTCATCGCATAAGGAACTTGAAGTGGTGTCTTAGTTAATCCTCACAGAAGCCCTGGTAGACACTGTTGTTCCTATTTTGTAGATGAGAACATTGAGGCTCAGATGTTAAGCCAGTGGTTTAAGTGACCAAGGTGTGAAGGGACCCTGGTCATCCCGACGCTGTGAGGTCCATCTCACCGACTGAGCCTGACTGTGAGCACTTCCTGTGGGGGGTGGACTCACCCTTTAGACATCAGGTCTTCACTGCTAGGTGACGGGGACGCTGACGTTTATTTATTAGGCCCTGGAGTGTGCCCAGTGTTGTGCTAGAAGCTCTCTATATGTGATCTCCTGTAACCCGCATAAGAGTGATACAGTGTGTGGTGTGATTACTATTTACAGGGAAAAACCTCAGAGTAGTAAGGGACTTGATTGCGGTCTCCCAGCCAGCAATGGGTAACAAGTGTTGGACCTAAGTTGTGAGTTGCCGGAGACGTCCTTTCCCAGCTCACACGTTCTCTCACTGGACGTGGGCCAGGCTGCCCTGCTGGAACCTGCTGAAAGCCAACAGGTGGCTGTCTCGGAGGTGGGGGATCCCTGCACAGATTCTAGGGGTCTTAAAACTTATGTCATGCTGGAGAGCTAAGTGCCTGCCTCTTAGGCATGCTCAAGGACACAGTTGTTCTCAGCTTCCAGAAACTTCCCTCAGTCCATCCCATAATGGTAGCCTTATCCCACTCTCTTAGCATGCCTGTCTGTTTGAAGAAAGCTGAGTTGACGCACTTGCATGTGTCTGTGGGCTGTGGACACACACATACAGTGGGTGTGTCCCCTTGGCGTGGGTGTGTAGAAGACCTCTGAAGAGAGCAAACACTCAGCAAATGCTACCTAGAGGGAGACTGGGTTCCTGTTTGCTAGTGAGGACCACAGGAATCCTTCGTGGGAGATGCCCAAGTACTGCCCAGACTAGAAGCTGCTGGGTGAAGCCAGGCTGCTAGTCCGTGTGGACACTAGTGATTTATTCAGCGAAAATTGATTACATTGCTGTTACATATGTAGTGTATGGTCAGTGCCCAGAATACATGTGGAACAGATTAATGACAAGTACAAGTATTTTTTAAAAAAGATCTTATTTATTTATTTTTAGAGAGGGGAAGGAAGGGAGAAAGAAAGGGAGGGAAGCGTCAATGTGTGGTTGCCTCTCACACACCCCCAACCAAGGACCCGGCCTGCAACCCAGGCATGTGCCCTAGACTGGGAATCGAACCTGCGACTCTTTGGTTTGCAGGAGGGCACTCAGTTCACTGAGCCACACCAGCCAGGATACAAGTACAAGTAATTTTAATTGCAAGTGGCAAAAGCCAATTCTGCCTAAATGGATTTTAACCACGGTAGAAGAATACTGTTCTGCTCATTGGAAGTGTTTCGGGGAAGGTCTGGAGAGCCTGTGCCGAGCCAAGGCGCGGCTTGGGAAGGACTGCATGTGGGCTGCTCTGGGAATCTAGCAGACATCTCTGTTTGCGGAAGCTGGTTAAGCCTGCTGTGTTCCCTTCACAATTCAAATGCCTCCAGGAGCCTGGGTCATGACTGAGAGCCTTCCCAGAATCAGGTGGGCGGGTGAGGGGCACCTCCACAAAGGAGGGAGTCCTGGGCAGGCACACCACAGTAGATGCACACATACGCACGCACGCACGCACGCACGCACGGCAGGGGAAGGACACTTAAATCGAGGGACAACGCACAGTAGGCGGAGTTGGCTGCTATGGAAGTTTGTACAAAATGCATTGGGAGCTTAGGGAGGTTTTAAATTGTGTGCAGGGGAAGGGTCAGGTAAGGCTGACAGGTAAGGCTGTCCGAGGTTGAGTTTTAAAGGCTAAGGAAAAATTTGCCAGCTGGACAAATGCATTTCAGGAGGAAGACCTTGTGTGACTGTTCAGCAATATGAAAGAATGATGTGTCCCGGAAATGCAAGGAGTTCCCAGTGCCTGGTGGAGAGAGTGCCTCCTAGAGGGAGAGATGTGGGTGGGGCCCGATCTTAAAGGGCCCCACGTACTCTAGTAGGCAGTGGGCATTTTAGTCCTCGGAGGTGAGCTGTCATTGAGTGACTTTAAGTGGCAGAAGGACATGATCATTTCTTAGCTTTAGGAAGATGTTGTGGGGACGGAAGCAGTGCTTCAAATTTTAACTCCTCTGAATGTGGCTGTTGAACTTGGGTGGCTGATGGTTCCAGTCGAGCCACAGAATGAGATGGTGGGGCACCAGTCAAAAGAGGCTCCCTGGGTGACTGCAGAGTCCCAGACTAATGGGAATCCCCAGGAACTCCATCTGTGTTGCAGATCACAGGGGGCAGTAGCAGGCGAAGAAAAGAGGCCCCTAGTGGCTTTCATTGCCTGTGGAGCTCTGAGTGTTTGTGAGTGACGTGTCTTGGCTCAGAAAGCCATAGGACCACTGAAGGTGAAGAAGCTGGTGTAGGGGGTTTACCCCTCCGTACCTTCACTCCCAACAGCCCATTCTCTGTTCTTAGAAACGGGCCATGTGCAATGCAGCAGTGGTCTGGGAAGAACATTTGGGAAGAATGGAGCAAAAGCTTAGGCCCTTGATGCCGGGTGGGAGGGGAAGTCCTTCCTTTCGATAGCCATTTGGTGATTTTGCAGAGGAAACTGAATGAAGTTAAGAAAGCTGGCGTTTCCACGGGTGGCTGGGGGCTGGACGCAGAGCTTCCCTTTCCTTGTAAACATGAACTCGGACAGGGGACGACACCAAGTGCCGTTTCCTTTGCAGTAGGTGCTTCTAAAAACAGGAAGATCTTCACTCCTGCTGTGAGAATTTGCAGCCAGTGTTTGGAGGAATTGTGGCTGGAAGCTGTTCTAAGAGATCCTGGTAGGGTGGCTCATGCACTGGGCAGTGTGGAGAAAGGGCTGGAACATGGGCTCCGAATCCCGGATGGGCTAGAACCCTCCGGTTTTCACATTTCAGCTGTGTGACTTTGGCCAGGTTACTTAACCCCTCTGTTTTTGGTTCTTTGCTTGGAATGAGTTATCCTAATGTCTCCATCACCAAACTTAACAATTTATTGAGTGTTTACAGCACACCAGACACTGTGCAGAAGTGTTTTATCATTGATTATCTTATTGATTTTTTAAACAAGCCTGTGAAGTTAGGAGTGTTATTATTAGCATTTCACAGATAAGAAAACTGAGGCACAGTGAGGATAGTAATGTGCCCAACCTTCCCTCTCCTAACCTACCAAAAAAGCAAAGCAAAATAAAACCTGTAAATGGCGGAACTAGGATTTAAATTCAGACAGTGTGGCCTTGGAGTCTGACAGGTCACAGAGCTGTTCTGAGTTTTGGAGATTGTATATGCAGAATGGTTAATGTGGATCTAGCTCGTGTCCTTGGTGAGCATTCAGTACTGTGACCGCGTTCTTGTGTTTTTGGCCTCACCCTGATCCTTTTGTCTCTTGCAGAAACAGCTGACACAGGACAGCGATGCGGACGAGGTTGAGATTGCCATTGACAACACAGCTTTCATGGATGAGTTCTTCTCTGAGGTAGGCGACCTTCCGCTGCTTTCCTCTGAGTGTACATAAGGAAACACAGCATCCTCGGCAGAGAATAAAATCCTTCAGGTCTTTCACTGGGGTGGGGTGGCCAGACCAAGAAGTTATAAGGAGAGTCTCTCTGATACTTACTTGGGAGGGTTCGAATTTTTCAATCTTAGGGAGAAAGTCAGTAGAAGGTAAATGCTATGTAATTAAAGAGATGCTTTTAAAGTCTTATTCTTATGTGACGTGACAACTTTTTAGTGATACCCTTTTTTGCCTAAATTATGTAACTTGAATACAGGACCAACCATGGGGGCTCAGCCGCAAGGATAAAACACATTGCATTTTCGGGTCTGTGATTCATACAGATCAGATTTATTTCCAAAATTTAGTTCCTTTGACTTAATTCTAGTGGCAACAGAGAGACCAAGAAACCACCAGTTTATATTTCTGCAGTTGAATAGGGTTGGAAACCGGTTGCCCATGGCTACAGACTCACATAGTCTTTGATTTCTAAGGTCCCTGTTGGGAAGGTGCTACCATAGACAGCGAGGGCTGGAATGCTGTGGGGGATGGTGCATCACGGGCAGGGACACAGGCTTTGGAGCCAGGAAAACCTGGGTTCAGATCTCAGCCCTGCTTCCCACCAGCTGTTGATCTTGGGAATGTCTCTTAGCAGGCTTGGCTTTCTCACCTGTAGATTGGGTGGGTAATATAATTCCCTGGAGGGTTATTATCAGGGTTGAAGGGGATAATGTTTCTAAAACATTCCGTGTAGCATCTGAGATATATGTATGTGCTCAATAATGATACTTTGAGACAAAAAGAACAAAACCACAGGAAGTTCAGGCACTGAAGTTTCTGCCACCGTACTATGGTTTCTTTGTATGGCTTTTCAAATTTTTTGGAAAGAAGGCAAGAGGCATCCTATTCTCTTACAGGGGACATGAGGGTGCTTCCCGTCCTCTGGCTTATGGGTGTAGAAAAGCCATCCTCTGGCTCTTGTCTAACCAGACAAGAGTGGAGCGAGGCTTGACGGCTCAGGCCCACGCCTGGGTTAGAGTAATGAGCAGCTGTGAGGGTGCACGAGAGCGAGTGCCAGCCTGTTCGGGAAGCTGGCTGTGGACGGTCCTCTGAGCCCCGCCCTGCCTGTGGGTGGGCCTGTGCTGTAGGCTGAGAAGTCATAGTGAGCCCAAACACCTGCGTTTTATGGGTTCAGTCTTGTTCCAGGTGTGGATCATGGGAGGAAATGTCTTTCTGTTTACTAGTTGGGTTAGACTTGAGATGTTTACGTCACTGCGGCTTGTCCCTCTGATCTCGCCTTGGAGAACCAGATACAATCAAGAACTTAATCTGAGGAGATCAGGAATAAGGGATAAGGAATCTCCTTACCCAAGGACCCTGTTCTGTGTCTTCTCTTAAACAAGTAAGAGGGCCTCTGAGAGACGGTATTCCTTGTGAGGTGGGAAGACGGTGGCATCAGCCTCCGAAGCATGGTCTGTGTCCATCTGTAAGCATTTAGTAACAGCTGACATGGTTAAGTCACTCAACCCGTCCGGGCCTTGATTCCTGCTCTGGAAATCAGGGACATCAGCTCGAAGCCTTCCAGGGTGTTGGGAGGCTCACATGAGGTCCCGCGCCTGGAGAGCGTTATCTAGACTGAAAAGCACTGGGTGCGTGGTGGTTGTTTTTGGAGAGTTGAGGGCTCCACGGCTGCTTTTTTCTTGCTGCTTATTCTTTGTCACATGCTTTTTTGTCACTTAGAAAAAAAGAGCCCTATCCTATTTAGGGTGAAGAAGGGGACAGCATTGCGGGGTGGAAAGAGTATGGTCTTTGAAAGTAATTCCTTAACTGCCATAACTGTGATCTTGGGCTCACTTCTTAACTTCTCTAAGCCTCAGTGGGTTTATCTGTGAAATGGGGAGAAAAATAGTCACCTCACAGATTTGTTGGGGGTTAAAGGAGATAACACCCAGAGAGTCCTTGGTGTGGGCATAGGTAGGTGTTACTTTCCTTCTTTCTCATCAGATGAAAAACATAGAAGGGATAAGTTTTGGAGTGGGACAGAGGCAGGAGGAAGCGGGCCATGGAGAGAGATCAGACGGGCTCCGGCACCATGCAGATCCCGGTCTCAGTCTCAGCTCTGCGTATTACTAGTGGTGTAACTTTGGAAAAGTTGTCTAGCTGCGCAAAAACCCGGTTTCCCCTAAAACAAGAACAGTCCTGCTGGTTATTATAAATATAAAATGAGAAAGTTTATGTGATATTCCTGGCACAGTGCCTGCCATACGCTAAGTGTGTCTGCAGCGCTTTTACTCCTTATCACCATCGTGTTCCCCAGCGTATTTAGAGTAAGTAGGCCACAGAGTTGGTTTTATAGAATCTGGTCTGGAAATGTCCTTGAAAGTGAAGTAAAGTACATTCCAGATGGTGGGGATTTGGGGAAAGAAGGAGGTTTCCCTTCGTTTGCGACTGGGGAAGACACCCTGGACGAACTATGACCCTGCGGGACGCAGCCAAGTAGGTTCCTTGGGAAGTCGCTCTTACGGTAAGACCTGCCTTTTGGTCTCATTTCAGCGAGTAGGTCACCCTCGGCTATTTGCCGAGGACCAGTAGCGCAAATCGCAGGTGGTCAGGGAGGCGTTCGTGAGGTGTGGATGAGGGCATAGGACCAGGATGGTTTCCAAATGTGTTTGCGTTCTGAAACTCCAGCGGGTTCTCCAGCTTCTCGGTTGTTAGAGAAGAGAATTGGCCCTTGGGTTTTCAGGCCTCCTTGGCTGGGTAAGCCAGGGTCTAGTAAATGATAAACCTAAGGCTTTTCTCTAATTTGCAGTTGTCCATATTTTCCTTGCTCTGCTTTCTCAGTTGGCAGAGAGAGGAAACGGAACGGCAGAGAGAAGGCAGGACCTCGAGGGGTTTATTGTTCTAACTGCTGTCATCCTTTCATTGGTTACGTGAGTGCCGCTGTCCTCCAAGAGAGTGGGTTAGGTGCTGGGGAGGGAATGTCCCATGTGATGGTGTCCTTGCCCTCTGGTGTCCCCTTATCTGGTGAGGGTGACAAATTTTTTAAAAGTCGCATGACTGTGGAAATGTTAACAAGGTAGGAGGAATGTGGGAGCCCAGAGGAGGAAACTTCACTTTCTGCTGGGGAGGAGAGAAAGGGAAGCGGGGCAGGCTCCAGTGGTTCGTGACTAGACGCGCCCATCAGGGCCACCTGGGAGCGGTTTGCGCGCGCGCACACACACACACACACACACACACACACGTGAGTCGGAGGGCTTGGAATCGCTCAGACTTTTGAAGTTCTTCCAGATGATTCTGCAGTTATACATGCAAGCCCCTGCAGAGTGATGGGGAGCCTCTGGAGGTTTTACGCAAGGAAGTAATGGGATTAGAGTGTGTTTGGAGGGTCATTCTGGTGGCAGCGTGTGGAGGGGGACAAGCCAGAAACGGGAAGAGCAGGAAGTGGGCTGGTGCGGCAGCCGGGGGGAAGAAAGATGAGAGCCCTGGCCTGAAGCTGGGTCCCTGAGCGGCAGCATGGGTGCCCCTTAGGGGTGCTTTCGAGTGCCTGTGCCTAAAGCAACGAAGATAGGAAATTATTATCACACATGCACGAGTCTGGAGTTAGGGGCGGTGCAGCGGGTTAGAGGTGCTGGGGCTCTAGGTCAGTATCTTTCTGATCCTCTTGGCTTGTCCCTTAGGATCGAGAGACGGGGTCTGTTCTGATTATTGCTGTATAACAAGTCGATGTCACCATTACTGGTGTCAACAGCCCTTTGGTGATGCTGATGGAGTCAGTGGAGTAGGAATTCAGACAGGGCACAGTGGAGGTGGACGAGTTTTGCTCCACAGTTTCTGGTGCCTTCGTTGTGAAGACTGGTGCAGCCAAAGGCTGGAAGCTGAGAGAGACGCCTTTATTCTGGCATGGGTGCCTGGACTAGAGTGACACAGGAAAGCTCAGCAGAGACTGTCAGTTGGAGTGCCTACACCTGGCCTCTTTCTGTGGCTTGGACGTCTCAGCATGACGGAGTCAGGAGTGTGAGCTCGGTACACGGAGACTCAGAGGCCCAAGGCTGGCGTTCCAACTGCAGAAATCACCTGTGCTGTACTCTGCTGTGGAAGCAGCACAGCCCCCCAGATTCAAAAGGTCCGTACATGGGATACCGCCTGTCAACAGGAGGAGTGTTAAAGAATTAGTGTCGTGTTCTAAAACCACCACCGGGGCACAGCTCCACGTGGTCTCAGCCTGCACTAGCCAGGCAGCTAGAAAAGCGCACAGATCTTTTTAACAGGGAGGAAAAGGACCCAAATCCTCCAAGCTGACTTTCCCTTGTTGCCCGTTGGCCGGCAGTGGGTCACATGGTTGTGGTCCTTCTCAGCTGGAAGGGAGACCAGGAGAGTGGCTCCTTCACAAAGGGACAGGATTGTCAGGATTGCCGTAGAACCGGCCACGATTCATCCTCTGGGGCCGGCAGCATCGCTGCCCAAACAGAGTCGGAGTTCTGTTAACAAGAAGAGCAGGGGCAGGTGGGATGGCTGTTCGCTGGATCAGAGCGCGTGTCATGGACGGCAGTGTGAGACACAAAAAAGACTGCTGGGAGCAATGTGTCTGAGAAATGCTTCCTACTCCCTCCTGCCATGGAGATGTGAAAAGCACGTTAACTTACTCAGGGCTCTGAGAAGTCCTATAATAAAGAGACCTGCTTTACTTCCTATTTATTTTCTTCACAGAACCCTTTCTGACATGTGACTTCTCTTAATAAGGATGAACGGATACATTTTGGAAAATGGTATCAGAAAGTTTTCTCTTTTGGATGTGCTTAAGAAAAGTCTGAGACAATCCCGCAGTGGTGTGTGCTTGTTTCCTGTGGTTACTTACGTCCTTTTTGTGGGGCAACACCACGTGCTTGGCGTGGTGATGGGTGTCAAGTTGTCTGAGAGGAACAAGCTGGTCGCTGCCCTTGAGGAGATCTGAGTCAGGTGGGGAGAAGTGAGAGCAGGTGGGGTGTGGGCAAAGTGCTGTGGGGCTTTGGAGGGTGGAGCGAACCTGGTTAGAGAACCTGGGAGGCGAGCTGTCGTGAAAGCATTAGGATTTGCTAGGTGGGCTTGATGTTTGTTAAAACTAAGAACCTCAAAGTGAATGAATGTAACTTGGAAATCCAGGCATGAAGTCAAGTATAGCAGGTTAAATACTCTTTGATTCTTTAGGTACACTGTTTCGATGACCAGGTGAGCTGGTAGGCTCTGCATTTCTGGACTCTTCCCTGGGCAGGCAGGAAGCCCTTGCCAGTCCTTTGCCTATTTGTGCTCACGTCCATCCCCGCCCTTCCTGTGCTCTGCTCTGCATTTCAGGGAGCTCATTTCCCAGGTTCCCTTGCCAACTGGCTTCGGGGTGTTTCACCTCAGGGAGACGCTGGCGGAAGACTCACGGAGGGCAGAAGAGGCCATGGTTTTCCTCCCCAGACCTGTCTTCCGCACGGGCTCAACTTTCACTTGAGGGACCCCGCCTCCACGGTCCCGTTCTGCTGGTCCACTTCACTGTGGTCTGGCTCCCACCAGAGGCCCCGGTGGCCCTGCCTTCCCTCTTTGTCCCTCCAACCTGCTGTTGCTAGTTTCTAGAGTGTCTCACTGTCCTCTCTTTGGCTTCTTGGCCCTTCCATCTCTGTGTAAAGAATTCCCTGTATTCTGTTACTTCACTTAAAATAACTAGATAGGTTTTGTTTTTCTGACTAAATTTTGAGTGTTGCAAAGCCCAGATACACTGTTGATTTGTCTAAGAATACTCAATTTCACTGGTCAGTGGGACTTGGAGATCATTCATGCCTTTTCATTCATGAGAAAGAGTTGAAACACTAGTCCCAATCTTGATAAAACCCTGGAGGGATTTGACTTCTGTTGCTTGGCTGACTAAGACCTCTCTCTGTCCCTTCTCATCAGTGTTTATTTGTTTTCCAAAGCAAAGAAGCCAAGTAGTTGAAGAGAACTTGACTCAGCACTTCTAGTATGAGGACTGTTTTGGATTGTTCTATTTTGGGCAAAAAGTAATGAGTTGTGAAAAGAAGGAGTCATTT
The DNA here is from genome assembly GCA_028533065.1 of Trachops cirrhosus. Classification (NCBI taxonomy): domain Eukaryota; kingdom Metazoa; phylum Chordata; class Mammalia; order Chiroptera; family Phyllostomidae; genus Trachops; species Trachops cirrhosus. The sequence continues at coordinate 7,815,405 of CM052543.1, read as the reverse complement.
ATTTGACCCTTACAACTCCATTACTTTTGTCACATTAAAGGGTGGTGGTGCATAATATAAATGCCTAACTAGAGAGAGATACAAGTACATGGAACTTGGGGAAGCAGAGATGTTTTAGGTACAATGGACAAAGCTTTCTACCCTAGCCCACGACATCTGCCACTTCTCCAAAGTATTGCAATAGTACTTCCTTTGCTTTCCATTGTCTAATTAAATTCCACTGGCTACTTAGGTCCAGAGGGAAGAGGCCACCCATGCCTTGAAAATAACTCTCTCCTTTTAATTAGATGATGGTGATTAGTATACAGTGGTAATCATAATTTATTCCCCGAGGCAGACACCCAACTTGAGGAATGTCAACTTGGTGTTCTTACTTAAGTTCTGTGGGTAGCTCCTGACGATACCACAGAGCATTTTGTTAATATTCGGAGTGGTGTGAGGGTTAAACGAGATGTCCCCATGTAGGCGCAGCATCGTACCTGGCATAATGAATGTGCAGTCACTGCTGGTTATGATTGTGTCATCATCACCATCACTCAGTGTTTACTGAGCGTGCGCTCTGGATTAAGCGCTTGACATGTATTATCTCATTTAAACCCCACAAAAAGTCTAGGAAGTGGGAACTATGATAATTCTCATTTCACAAGTGAGAGAACTGGGGCTGGCGGGGGGTGGTAAGGGGCTTGTTCAAGGTCATGAAACTGCTAAGAAGTGGAGCTGAAACTTGAACTTGGTGTATTGGATGCTTATATTCTTAAACTATACTATCTGGACTCCCACACTGCTGACAAATAGAAAGTAACATACGATAAGCAGGCATTGAGGATGTACTAGTTGCACATTTAGTGTGGAGACTAAAGAACCTGGTTGGCCCCTGCATCAGCATGTTCCATGAGCACACCTTGTGTGGAGAGCTCTCCATAGGGAGTGTTGGTCGGAGAACCAAGGAATAAGGCCCGTGGTCTCAGTGAAAGGCCACTGTGACCCTGACTGTGACCCCGTCCCAGAACTGTGAGTCAAACATGCACATAACCCGACCCAGGCTGATGTGCGCGGGCCTGGGAGAGAAGGCGGAGGAGCCTCCTGTAGGTGGTTCCTGCACCTTTGCCTGGTTCAGGAGGCAGGGCTTAGTATACAACGGATGCTGCGTTCGAACCTGGATGTCACCTTTCTGCAGTCTGGCCTGCGGTGAGTTTGTGTAGCTGTTTGAGCCACCATGTTCTCATGCGTAAAAGGGGGAGAGTGGTGGGGACTTCACAGGCAGACTTGCAGGCCCTTGTTTCTGATGCAGGTAGGTGTTAAAGCAGTTACAGTTCTTAAACACATTACTGTGCAGGGTAATGTCAGTATCCTTAAAACAACCCCAAACAAACACACAAATGGCCTTGAGCTGTTAGGTTCAGCCCCGCTAGGTTCCCGGTCCTGGGCCCTCCCTTCCCCACCCCCACGAGCCTTTGGTTATCTGGCAGATGCACAAAAGGAAATGAACTGCATGTCGCTGCCACTGTGAAATACCCAGAAAGTCACCTCTGAGGAAAACCAACACTTCCAAGAAAAAGTAAAGACACAAAGTTCAAAGGAAGAAAGCTTTACGACTGGCCAGTTGCCCACCCTGAAGCTCTAAAGCAGGGGTGCCCCACCTTTTGGCGCCTCTGGGCCACACTGGAACAGGAAGAGTTGTCTTGGGCCACACATTAAATACATGGTGACACATAATCACAGAAAATCTCATGTTTTAAGTAAGTTTACGATCTTCTGTTGGGCCACAGTCACAGCCATCCTGGGCTGCATGCGGCCTGTGGGCCGCTGATTGGACAGCCCTGGGTCTAAAGGGTGATGATGTGGCACACTGACTAAACTACTAAATCAGTTTCTGAAATGCCTCCAGAAGGTGAGGTTGGTGAGGACAGAGGAAGGAGCAGCTACAGTGGGTGGAGAATGAGTGGGGCGGGGAGAGGAGGCACGTGCTCCCCAAGCTTGGGAAGCCCCACAGGCAGGTCGAGGACGGAGCACCAGGGCTCGATCCTCCTGCCCACAGGGCTGGACAACCTCCCTACCACCCAGTCTCCAAATGTCCGGAGCATTCTGAGCCTGAGGCCCAGCCGTCTCATCCTAGCAGGTTCTGGTCTCGTTTTTTATACTATTGACCAAACTTTGGGTCATGATGCTTTTCCGTTTATGAAATAATATTCCAAATATATTTTCTAAGACATCTGATCCATTGAACATGCAAAATCTAAGGCCTCTGGCTTGTTAAAATATGTTAAGTTCATTTACCAATGGTTAGTGTATTTCATTCTAGAAAGCCTCCCCCACCCCAGTCCTGTTTTATGTAATGTAATTGCTTTGGCAAGATAGTCACCTGCTGTGATTCAATGACATTTTATGAGTTGGCAAGAGGAGCCAGTGTCTGATAGAGAGATAACGGGGAAGGGTAAAGGGGGCAATTTCTGGTCACCCAAGGGCCTGATTCCGAGGTGGCTGTGCCTCTAAGGCTGCCAGATTTCACAGGTGATAACTTGGGCCTTTTTAATAGGTGCATAGACTTGGGATTCTGCTATAAGTGAAACAGTATGGAAAGGCCAGACAGTCTCAGGCTGCCTCCTGATATGGTCACTGTGGAGTCTCTCTCTCTTCTTTATCTTTCTCCGTTTCTGTCTTGCTGTTCCTCTCATTCTTCTCTCCATTTTTCACGCTCTAGGTGGGTTCTCTCCCTTGCACTTCTTTTCTTTCCTGCCTCCCCTTTTCCCCTCTCTCCTGCCCTCATTCTCCCTCTCTCACTTTGGGGGGTGGCGCAGGTGCAGGGTGCTAAAGGATCTGCCTGATCAGGTGCGTTGGTCCTTCTCTGATTCCTCTTCATGGCTTTTCCTGTCTTCTCTTGGCTCTGGCCTGAGTCTTCCCGTCCAAGGTGGGCAAATGTGTTCCTCTCAGGGAGCAATGACATGGCTTTTCAATGACTGCTGTGTTAAGATGACTTTGTCCATGAAAAGCAGAAGACAGTTTAGTCATCATCTTCTTCCCCAAACCCAGAGGGCGGGCAGCTTTCACGGGGAGCTCTGCTGAGCCTTAATCTCAGTCATGGACATACTCTTCCTCTGATGACAAAGGCCGTTGTCTTTCTGATGACAGATCGAGGAAACTCGGCTCAACATTGACAAGATCTCTGAGCACGTGGAGGAGGCTAAGAAACTCTACAGTATCATTCTGTCTGCACCAATTCCAGAGCCGAGTGAGTGTTTACCTAGGGCTGAGTCACCCCGTGGTGGCCTTTGGCACTGGAGCCGAGCCAGTCTTGTTTTTCCTTCCCTCTGTGAACAGCAGGGGAGTGTACGTACGCATTACATTCCCCCGCTGTGCGCGTCATCTCATCCCCCATTCTCCTGTGTCCTGTCTGAGGTCACCCCGCCCAGCCACGGGCAGCTCTTGTCTTCACGGCCCTGCATAATCCATGTAGCCAGACTTTCCTTCCCCACTGGTCACTCTCAGGACTAGTAGCGACCCTTACTGCTTCTTACTTTCCTCATCTCTGCCCTGCCTCTGCCCCTTTGACTGTGCTATCTCCTCTGCCTGAAATGCTCTCCCCAGCCCTCTGTCCAGGTCCTGCAGATCACGTGCAGGTTTTTATGAGGTGCTCCAAGGTGGTTCAAGTTCACCTCAGTCCCTCCCATCACGAGTTTCCTATTTGGTACCACCACGGAGGCAAACTTTTTCCCCCCTGATTATTTCACATTTTTGGAGTGGAATTTAGGGCTATATTTTGGATTCCATAAGAACAAGGAACAAGCTTGATACTGTTATTTTACGGTTCAGATTTTTCAGTGACTCTCTGTTACCTAAAGATTAAAGTTGAAATGTGGTAGCGGCGCACCTGGGAGTTGTCCTGGCCACCTCCCTGCCATCCCCCCCGCCATCCCCCCCGTGTTACCTACACTGGAGCCAGGCTGAACTCTGCTGCCCAAGTGCTGCTGGTGCCCACGGGTCTTTCACAGACTGTCTCTTCTCCCAGAGACTCCAGTCTTAGTCTGGGCGATGGGTGCCTGGGGGAGCTCCTCACCTCCTCTGTTGACTGGTCTGTGCTAACTGATCCTGCCTGCCTTTGTTTACCCAGAAACCAAGGATGATCTAGAGCAGCTCACAGCCGAGATCAAGAAGAGGGCCAACAACGTCCGGAACAAGCTGAAGAGTAAGAAGGGAGCCAAGGGAACAAGCCCGCCCCCCACCCCCATCTGTCTCCCATCCGCAGGGTCCAGCTCTTCTGGCCCGGACCTCACCCCCACGGAAGTGACGCCACTTGTTCCACCTTTGCCTGTGGCTTGGGCCCTGTCCCTGGAGTGACCTGTTACAGCCCCAGAAATTTATCTGTTCTTGGTCACGAGTGTGGTTGAAAGACTGCAGGACTGAAGTTAGGAGATGGGAACTGACGTATGCTCTCGGCCACTGAGTAGTTGTGTGACTTGGTCCTGTAACTCAGTCCCTCGGCCTTTCTGTTTCCCCAGCACCTACATACATTTGAATAGTAATGGCACAGATATATAGATGCAAAATATATTATTTAGTCATAGACACTTTTGGGGGAGGGCAGGTATATCACCTCCCAGCCCCACCCCTTCAGTTCTGAGCATTGTTCAGTGAAGCCACGGTCAGAGATTGGATCCCTCTGGGGGCCCAGAAGGTCTCTTAGTTCCATGGCTACGGTCTGCATTCTTGTGCAGTGTATTTGGTGAATGCATGCTATTGGTCAGAGAGTGAAATCAGCATTGCTTAGCCCAAGTTATTATTTCTTTCCCCCAAACAAGTCACAATGCCTGTTTTCATGGGGGCGGAGGTCGGAGGTAGAGGTCACAGTAGCCGCTTCCAATAATAGCGATGCTAGTGTGTCTGCCACTGGGCCAGGCACTCTGTGGGCAGTCCCACTGAGTCTTCACATCAGGGCCGCGAGAGGGGTGCTGTTGTCCATTCCATGTTTATGGGCGAGGGAACACTAAGAGAGGTGAGGTGGCTTTCCCAAAGCCACACAGCTAATTAAGTGGCAGGACAAGCGTTCCAGGCTAAGTTCCCTGGTGACAAAGACTCATGCTGCTAACCACTGTGCTAAAATGCAGTCAGAGAGGACCCAGTAGCAGTAAAGGGTGTGCAGTGCCAGTCCTGTGGTGCACACGTAAGCTGACGTTTTGAGATTGTGCCTGTCTGGTGTTCCATCTGCACGGGCTGGCTGTTTGAGGACGAGCAAGGAAGTTTCAGCTGGACCGTGTGTGTCTCAGAGGAGAGCAGCAGGTGTGTGGCTAGAATAACCTCTCTCTCCTCTCCAGACATGGAGCGGCACATTGAGGAAGATGAGGTCCGCTCATCAGCAGACCTTCGGATTCGGAAGTCACAGGTAGGACTTTCTCTGGTCTAACAATCGTCTGGTCCAGTCTTTTATTCTTTTTCATAGCTCAGGATTTTTTAAAAAATACACTTCTTACTTGGAACTCAGTTGGAGAACTGGTAAGGGGGAGCTGTCCAGGGTAAAGCAGAGGACAGGGGTCCAGCCCTCCTGGCCCCTCTCTCACACACTCCTTCTCCAGGGAGGCCCCTGAAGGACTTCCCAGGGCTCCCAGAGCACAGCTTAGGATTTCGTGTGCCTCTTTGTTTCATGGGCAGGGAAACTGAGATCTCTCTAAAGATTATTTGTCATCAGTTGTCCAGTTTGGAGTTAGGCTGGTTGGTGGTCATCAAACACAGGATCCTTGTCCTTAAGGAGCTGGCATGACGTTCCGGTGGCATAAGGAACCTACTGTGTAAGACCTGACAGGGGAGCAGTGTGCGAAGACGTAATCTAATGCTTGTGTTCTCAGCATTAGAAGGTCTCAGGAAGAACTGGGGGCAGCCAGAGGAGCCTGGGCCTTGGATGGGTAAGAGCGCCCACAGGGACAGGCTCAGGGATGGAGGTTCTCCCAAGAGGCAAGGGGACTGGAGCAGGGTGTGTGTGTGTGCGAGTGCACGTGTGTGTGTGTTGGGAGCAGCAGTACTGGTGACGGGGCTTCGGTAGCAGTGAAGGGCGGACACGAAGAAGGGTAGCCCATCTGGGTAAAAGGCTGTTGTGGGATAGTGGACATTGAATTTTTGCTAGAGAAAGTAGTACCATATTCCACAGGCCCTTGACTGCTTGTCTGATTACCACTGAGCAGCCTGGGTGCATTTACTTCAGGCTGCAGTCTGCTAGGAAGGTAATCTGGTAGGTACTGCATGTAGGAAGGGAGTCTGGCAGCGTTAGAAAGCAAGCCAAGGGTTGTGGCAGAAAAATGCTCCCGGTGCATGTGGGTGCAGGGCTCTGAGATGCACAGGTTATCTTGTCTGGCCTCACAATCACCATATGACGCCAGCAGGGCAGGTAAACAGATGCTGAAGATGTACTTTGGAAAGGTCAGTGGTCTCTTCCATTACTGTAAAGTTGGGAAATCAAAAAGTTGAGTTTTATACGCTGGTCTTTTTTTTTCTTTATTATTGTTCAAGTATGTTATCTCCCTTTCCCCCCCACCATTCCCACCCCCCATCCCCACCTCCCACCCTCGATCCTACCCCCTTTGGCTTTGTCCAAGTGGAACCTCAACGAAACAAATAAGCAAGCAAAATATACATTGGTCTTTTGATTCCAAGGCCAGTGCTGCTGGAGACCAAGCTGTAACAGTTAGCGACCTCCCACCTCCCTCACCTCCTGGGGCTTACGGCATTTGACATTATTCCCACAGCACTCCGTCCTCTCCCGGAAGTTTGTGGAGGTGATGACCAAATACAATGAGGCTCAGGTGGACTTCCGTGAACGCAGCAAAGGGCGAATCCAGCGGCAGCTGGAAATCAGTACGTGTCTGAAGTTTGGGGATGCTTTTCCATGTTTTCCTGCCACGTGGCAGTCCGTCCAGGTCCTGAGACCTGGGGAGAAGGTGTAGCAACCGTGCTCGTGGCTTCCGTCTCACATCCTGTGGCCATGCCCAGGACAGGTGTTCCCACGCTGGCTCTTCCTGGATGCTGGTTCTTGGGCTGCAAGGAGGCTCCGTGTTTATCAGGCCCAAGTGATTTTGTTCTTGTGGGAACCAGCATTCCCTATGCATAGAGGAGAGACACCAAACAGTTGCGGTCGGGGGGGCTCATGCCATTTTTTGTATCTTTTTCATCGCAAAGAACATTTATGAAATGGAAGGTACAGCTTCTTGCTGTGAGGAGTGATGACGTTAGTGGAGCCGTGGTCTTTAGAAACTGAGTAACGTGGAACGCAGGGCCCTGTGGGGTGGTATGCCCTGTAAGTGGAGGAACTGTAGGAACAAGGGTGTAATCAGAAAAACGCAGGCCTATTTAGGAGTGGCAGGTTGTCCAGGACCTGGGAAAGCGTGCATTTGGGAGAAGCAGTGTGAGGTTCACAGGGATGGAGGGAGGGCTCACCCAGCAACCAGCTCATTGTCCTGAGGGCCTTGGGCTGCATGGTGTAGTGATGGGCCCAGTAAACGTTCTGAGATGGGAAGGAACACGGTCAGGTGTGTGCTTCAGGAAGGTAACTGCTAATCGTGTTAAAGATGAATCGGATTAGGAGAGAAATCAGAAGTCAGATGAGTCAGGAGACTGTTGGCAGAGTGTTGTTAAGGCCATGGTCTTTGTGGTAGAGTTCCCGTAGCCTTAATTTCCAGAGAACTTTTGAAATGACGCGCCTTGACCTTGTACTTCATGCCGTCTTTCTTTTGTTATAAAGCCGGCAAAAAGACAACAGATGAGGAGCTGGAGGAGATGTTGGAGAGTGGAAACCCTGCCATCTTCACTTCTGGGGTGAGTGACTCGGGAGCTGGGGTGCACGTCCCTCCACAGAGGAAGGAGGCCACTGGGGAGTTCCATTCGGGTAGTGAGTGAAGGGTGGGCTGCAGGCGAAGGGAGGCAGGGGAGGTGAGGGGCTCGGCAGGAGGGTGTGTGAGGGCTTCAGCAGGGGACGGTGGCTGATGGCCTGTCTTTGTGTGGCCGCTTGTAGATCATCGACTCTCAGATTTCCAAGCAAGCCCTCAGTGAGATCGAGGGACGGCACAAGGACATCGTGAGGCTGGAGAGCAGCATCAAGGAGCTTCATGACATGTTCATGGACATCGCCATGCTGGTGGAGAATCAGGTGAGCGGCCGTGGGCGCCAGTGTGGCGGGGAGGACAGGGGAGCTTAGGTTCTCCTGAGAATGGTGAGGGAGGGACTGGGAGCCAGGTGGGGCGAGGTGGAAGGATGATCAGAATTTACTTAATGGAGAGACAGAATTCCCGTATCCCAGGGAAAGGAATGCTCTCTTGACCCCTGATGCAAGTCTCGGCCTTGTCATTCTTTCCTGGTACTTTGGCCTCACAGTTGTTTCTAGTTAACGTGGGGTTTGATGTGTCTGTCAAGTGCCTAGTTCTGTCTGGAGTCAGGGTCTCTTTATTTTTTTAATTAGAGACTTTTTTTTTTAATGATGTTGCCTTAAAACAGTCCCCTGGTGTGAACTGTTTCACTAGTAATAATGAAAACATGTGATCTTTTCTCCACTTAACAGTGAAAAGTTAGGTTTAACAGTTTTAATTTTTCTCCATTTTTGTTTTTTATTCTATATTTTTTCTTCCAAAAATGTTGACACTTTTTGCTCGGGAACAAGAGCACCCAACACAGTGAATGAGGGAATAGCACAATATTTTCATAAAAACTCGAAACGCTCATGGAGCTTAGCAGGACAGCGTGTTGGGACCTGGGTGCACTTCTCTGGGGTGCGAGTCTTCGTCCCTGGGTGTGGTGTTAGTGTCACACTGTCAGACGGTGCCCAGTCCTTACAAGGCGGCCAGACGCGGCCCAGTGTAGTGGTGTCGCCACCGTCACTGTGGACCTGCAGCTGCTCGGCCAGCTGGACGGGACTGAGAACTCCCTCGGGAGGAGGACGGCCGAACCTCACCGCCGCGGCCGCAGCACTGCCTGGCTGGTTGTTGACGCCGGTTCCCTGCTCAGGGCTCAGGGGCCTTTGGCCTTTGAGGCCATGTTTCTAGTCCCTCCAGCCCCGCTTTTCTTTCTTCTCCCCACACTGCTTTGCCGAGGAGCTGGTTTGAGAGTCAAGTGCTGGTAAGTGCCTTCTCTGCCTACGGACTGCCGTGAAGCGAAGGGTTGGGCTGAAGGAAGTGTAGGTAGGTGAGGAGAATTCCCATCCTAAGACACCAGAAATTAATTGGAATGACACAACCTCCTGTCAGGAAGTGATAGCTGGGAAATGGTTGGGAATCTTGTTCGGAGACCACTGTGTCTTAGCCACGTAGCTTGGGTGCACCCTGTGTATCACCTAAGGGGGGCCTGGGAATATCTCTTAGAGAAAGCACATGTGCCCAGCCTCAGATAGTATACTGAGTACCTACGGTGTGCCAGGCACCATTCTATAGTAGTGAACAAACTTAGTTCAGGACAAATGAACTTGGTTCGGGTCCGAATGGCCAGCAAGAGGCTGGGACGCCCTTGGTAATGCCCTAGGAACATGGTGTTACCAGGCATCTAGGCAGTGTTCCAGGTGACCAGCCCAGTACCTGTCACAGAGAAGTGATTCAATGAGAGTGGCCACCAAGGATGGGAACCGTGGGCAAATCACTGGGGCGGGAAGGGGAAGTGTACCTTCTGGAAGGCCGCACTTCAGGCTTCCTGGACGCGCCTCCTGGCACTGAAGTTTGTAATGTGGGGATTAGCTAGGAGTGCCCTGGGGGGTGACTGCCTGTGACTAGTGTCTGTTCTTTGCAGGGTGAGATGTTAGATAACATAGAGCTGAACGTCATGCACACAGTGGACCACGTGGAGAAGGCACGGGATGAAACTAAAAAAGCCGTGAAATACCAGGGGCAGGCCCGGAAGGTGAGACTCTCCTGCTGCCTTCAGGGAAGAGTCCATTTGGTGCGCTGTCTCTCGCTCTTTCTTCCCTCTGCCTACCACTTTTTCTGCTGCTACCACCTCTTGCACCTGGGGCAAGGGAGCCATGATTGACCGTATTGAGAACAACATGGACCAGTCAGTGGGCTTCGTGGAGCGGGCCGTGGCTGACACCAAAAAGGCCGTCAAGTATCAGAGCGAAGCTCGGAGGGTGAGCGCCTTCGTCCCAGCTGCTCCTACTGGCCTCTCCTCTCTCCGGTCACCCCCACCCCAGTCCTCGAACCTGTGCCTTCGCTCCTTGTCCCGGCCTCATCCAAACCACTGCATCAGCCTTGCCTAGAGACTAGCCGTCCTCCCCTCCCAGGTATGCCTCGCATGGATCTGGCTCCCAGGCTCTCACTCAGGAACCCACCCTGAACGCAGTTCTGTAGCGTGGCTGTATCACGCGGGTGTCGCGCTTGCACAGAGCTCGTCGTCCCTTCAGATGCCACACTTGACTCCTCTGTCTTCAGAAACCTTCTCTTCATTGTCTTCTGCTCCAGGAGGCCCAAGCTCTGCCCCCTTTTTCTCTGCCATGAACCCAGTGCTGTGCTGGTTGCTATGTAAACATCTTATTCCTGTATCTCAGGGAGCATCTATTACTTCTTCTTCGTAGATGAAACCGTGGAGGGGCAGGGGTGAAGTGTTTCAATAATTGGCTTCAGGCCATGTAGTCAGCATAGGAGCTGGGGCTCAGGCTCAGATTCCAATCATGCTCTTTCCACCACACCGTCCTCTCTCCCCACCCCCCTTCCTGCTGGTGACGCTGGAGGCCTTCCAGCTTCTCTGCCCATGACTGGTAGCCAGCTCTGTGGCTTTTGCTTTTTAGACCGTTCTTTTCTGTGTCTCCTGGGTTCTGATATTTTTGATCTTCAGCTCCTTGTTTTCCTTCTAACTTTACTTATTGCTTGCGCAGGGATTTAGGATGCGGGGGAGTTATTTTACGTGATGGACCCGGGCTGGTTCACAACAGGACCATGATCACACATTTCGATCCACAGCCACAGGGGCGGTCTGGGGGCGGTGCACTTTATGGGAGAGATGGACAGAAGTCTGACATTAGGACTATGTCAGAATCATCTTTACATTCCTTCTTGAAAAGGAGAAGTGAGTCACTTTATATCTTGGCCTGTTGCTACTTGGTGGCTCTGTGATAGTTGCTGTGACGTCTGTCCACATGTGCGAGACCGCAGTGTGAGCTGAGAGCTGGTGGGAACTCCGTGTTTCTATCTGGAATACTTCGCTAGCCAAGAAGTAATCTAACAAATATAAAATATCTTAACAGATGGGTCCATGGAGAGAGGTAGGCTGTTTGCTTTGAACTGATAAGATGCTTTCACTGTCGAGGAGAGAGGGGCTGGGTTTTGGATGAATTACCGTTGCTCTTTGGTTGTTTGTAATAACGGCTTGTGTTTGTTTCTCTCACCCCTCTCCAGAAATTGATAATTATCATTGTGGTAGTAGTTGTGTTGCTGGGCATTTTGGCATTGATTATTGGACTTTCCGTTGGGCTGAAGTGAGGGCGGCCTGAGAGGCTGCTGCACTGAAATGTAAGTAAACGGAAGGTTCTCAGACCCTGTGTTGGCTCCCTGGGTTCTTTCCCATTAGCCTGGGATTTCAGATTCCACTGCTTCCGCCTGGTGATTGTCCTCGCACACCCTGAGCTCTCTGAACCTTGCAGTTGCCTGTGCATTCTTGAATCTCTTTAAAATTCTGTTCTTGGGTTCCAGCTGCAGTCCATGGGCTGGGTCTCCTGTTCGTTACTATCTGGTGGGTTCTGCCTCTGCTCTTGTCTGTTATATGTGTTTCGCCACCATTCCGGTCCTGTCTGAGCACCTCATTGGCATGCTCCTTCCCCAGCAAGCATGCTCCTAAGCTGAGCACCAGTGGTGTTTTCAATCTGGGGATTGTCTTCTGAATTCTTACTGGATTTCATGGATGTTGGGCTTTGCTTTCATCTCCTGTTCAAGTAAATGAAGCTTTGAATTGGAATTGGGGTCTGTAGGGGTTTGCAGCTCACTGGTGGGATTAAGAATAACTTAGTATTTAACGTTTTTGAGTGTTGAATTGTACCAGACAATATACTCAACACCATATACACGTAACATTGACTCTTCACCTCTATGAGATAGGCACTATTATTATCCACATTTTATAGATGAAGACACCTCGGCTTAAAGAGAAGTTAAGTAACAGAACCAAGTGTGAACACACAGATAATAGTGGACCTAGAAGGGTCCTTTACTACATCTCAGTTTCTCTTGGTACAACAAGGTAGCTATTTACCGTTGTCTACAAAGTCTAGCAGGACAGTGGCTTTAAAATTAGCCTATTAATTTCTTGAAACTCTGGTAAAAAGAATACAGCTGGTCCCTGAATCAGGATGTCATGTGTATAGTGGTAACGCAATAAGAAAGATTCAGTTATTGGGACTGTTAAAACTTAAGACTGTTAAGTCTGTGACTTCTTGAATATTACTTTTTTCTGAATAAAATATAGTATTTTTTGTTTAAAAACTCGTAAAATAGAGAAAAGGTGAACAGAATTAATGTTTAATACCATGGCCGATAACCTTGTGGCGTACTGACACGCTCAGATGCAGTCTTACGCAGTTCAGACTATGGTGTTCTAGGTATAGTTACCTGTAGTTTTTTTAGCCAGTTACAAAATTATAAGCATCATTCCACACCACTAAAATCTCTTTGTAAATCTGTTTTTCAACACAAGGTTGTGAACATACTCTGAATTATTTCACATTTTCCCAACGTTGGAGTTTGTTATTATTGTTCTGCTATTACTAACAGTATGGCTAACTTAGAACATAGTTTTCTCATTTCTATTTTGTCTTTATTATAAATTCATAGAAGTTGGATTACTGAGGTAAATAGAAATATTTCTTTTTTTTTAAATTCTTTTTTAAAAAATATTTTATTTATTTATTTTTAGAGAGAGGGGAAAGGAGGGAGAAAGAGAGGGAGAGAAACATCAATGTGTGGTTGTCTCTCACTTGCCCCCTACTGGGGACTTGGCCTGCAGGCATGTGCCCTGCCTGGGAATCGAACCGATGACCATTTCCTTCGCAGACTGGCGCTCAATCCATTGAACCACACCAGCCAGGGCAGAAATATTTCTAAGACTCGATATGAACTACTGTGCTGATACCCAGAACTGACCCTTCACTTCATTTCTCTCTCCCTCCTTCCATGTGACCGGAGGGTCTGGAAGCCACATTACAGCACTAACCATTCCCCTCCTCTGGAGAGATAAGCAGCAACGAGGCAATCGACACGTCTTCAGTAATTACTTGATTGGTTCTTTATTCCCCCAGCATTTGGCATCTAGCCCTTTATTATTATCAGTTTTTTGCTTTTAAAGTTCAAGTTTTGTTCTGACTCTCATTGGAAAGGATGTTAAAATTAAGCAAAGGCATAATAGTGGATATCTCCTCATATCCTTGGGTGAAAGATTTCTTGCAAATCCATAATGCCCTTTACCAATCCTAATTCCAGGAATTCAGAATGTAAATGGATCATTGACATGCTAAGTCACCCAGCAGTTGTTGAGTTGCTTACCATGGTGTACGCCGTATTTCCTAATGAAATCAGGACGGATTGTGACTAGGTCTCGACTCCTCTCTGTCTCCATGTGACCTGAGAGAGGTGTCTGAATGGGAGGGAAGGGAGACAACCTACGTTTCTCTTCCCTAGTTGTGTAGCAGTTACTGCTCTAGAATAATGTTACCCCCTTTTCAGAAGGGAAAGTTCTTTGAAGCTCAATAAAGTTAAGAAACTTGCCCAAACATACGTAACTAATAAGGTAGAGTAGCCATAATATAACCCCTGAACTGTTCCATGTTCTTTTCAGTGTGCCTTTCTGCCTTCTAAGGAAAGTGGAGTGTAAGGGGAGTCATGGAGAAGATTCGAGTCCCAGAGAGCTTCTGAAGCGTGTATTTGAAAGGCACTGATGTGGGCCCCACAGACAGAATAGGTGTTTTTTTTAAAGATTTTATTTATTTACTTTTTAGAGACATGGGAAGGGAGGGAGAAAGACAGGGAGAGAAACATCCATCAATTGCCTCCTGCATGCACCCTGGCTGGGTACGGAACCTGCAACCAGGCAGGTGCCCTGACCAGGAATCGAACTGGCGACCTTTTGCTTTGCTGTACAAGGCCAACCGAACTGGGCCACACCAGTCATGGAGAGAATAGGTGTTTCAGCAAGTGGTTGTGCCTCCCCACTGACAAGTCCTTCCATGGGAATGTGACAGCCTGTGTGAACGGCTAGAGAAGGCCCAGAGATTTTTAAAATTTGCCCTCCTGTCATAGGGCTTTGCTTCTTAAGCAGCGGGACATCGAATTTCAGGTCCTGTCTTGGGCATGTCTATTGGATTTCTCAGGCTTAGTGTTCAGTTTCTCCAGTGTTCTCCTTTTTTTCAGGTATTTCTGAGTTTTCCTCTCCACCTTCTAGGTCCGTGGCTGATTCATAATGTCGCTCTTCACTGTCACCCTGTGTGCTGATCAGCTCCCCCTCCCCCTGCCTCCCTTACAGCCCGATTTTACTCTCGCCTGGTGTGGCCACCTTGTCTTCAGACGGGAATGGACTTTCAGTGGCCTTCCTGAGAGAGAGTGGGACCCATTCCTCTGTCTCCTGTAACCGTCCGTGGACCTGACCCAGCACACCATCCAGCCCTGGAGGAATCCGATCCACCTGACGCAACCCTGAGTTTCCCACAAACCCTTCCCAGACCAACCTGGCTTCTCTCTCTTCCCTCTGCTGTGTCAAATTTTGCCTCGCACCTTGGGAAGCCAATGATTTCAGACCTTCCCAAGGTGGTGTATTTTCTACCTCATGGAGTATTCTTCTCCCAAAAATTGCGTTGTGCATTTTTAGGAGGGTTTCTTTAACAAAGCAAAGGGATTCTTCCAAGTTATGGCAACAATAAGGTTTGGACTCGAGTCTTCTACCTGGAAGGATCCCAGTTCTCACAGTTTGCTATCCCTGTGTCCTGAGAACATGAGGGATTGGCAGATGTCGTTTTGGTCCGGGAGCTGACTTGTCTGAAATTCAGCCTTAAATTAAGCTCGGCACGTTCAGCTTGGTGGCCACCCCCAGTACTCGTCTGCGTTGTATCCTCACGTTTACTTTAGGCGGTGCCAGCGCGATGCTGTCATCCGAGGGCACCATTCGCAGAGGCTGAGAGTAAGGGATGTCTCTTTTCACGGTCAAGTCTTGGAAACTGGTCGCTCGGTGTTAGAATCATGCTTTGTGAAGCCGCTGCCTTGAAGCCAAATATGTTTTGCTTTAAGAAAAAATTTTGGCACTTAAAATTGGGCCAGGAACAAGGTGCTCGAGTCTCCGGCTCCGGAAATGCTTCTGACTGGTGCCAGGCTTCAGTCACTCATTTCATGTGTTCAGAGGAATTTCTCTCATTCTGTGTGATGTAAATATTTTCATGTGTCTCCCATGAAGTAGGAAGCTAGAAGTGGAGGACATTCTAACCTCAAAAAATAACCTTGATCTAGGCTAAAAATTAGGTTAAGAGACATTTGCTTACCTGCAAATGAATCGTAGTAGTAATACGATCTTCCCGTGTCATCCAGAAACCTGCTGGTTCTGTATGAGTCCTGGGAGAATCACAGACCTTTGGGGTGAGGACTAGGTTGATCTCCATTAAGTCTGTCTGCTTAGCAGATAGGCTTGCCAAGCTTTGACCCCTCCCCCTACCTGCTGTTGGGGCTGGGCTTGCCCTGAGAACGTTCCAGAGCAATTTGGTATCATTTGTGTGACCTTTGGAATGCCCTTTCTCCGGGGCTGAGTCAGTTGGGGGACACTAGGGACTATTGAGTAGCTCTTCCTTCTACCGGGTTAGTGAGCTTGACAGGTTCTTTGTCCCCCCCAGTTCTTGTCAGGGAGGAAGCAAAGCAACAGCCAGGACACTTTCAAGTGTAGTGACTCTGCTGGCCCAGTGGTGAGTCTTTTTGACTCCCCGCTGGTCCCTGCCAGTCTGATTTACTAGTATATTTCAGCATTGATTTTAATGCTTTCCAAGCACAGGGTGTGCACCCTCTCCCAGGCACTGCCGCTGGCTTCCTTTGCAAAGGCTGCTTACTCCCAGCCATCGCCCAGTGCTCAGACGGAGCCCCGGGGACACCCTCGTGCCTGTGGCTGTGAAGTTGACCGCAGACTGGTTCCAGCCAGGCCAGGCGAGCTCTCATCACAGGCTTTTGCGCGGCTGAGACTGAGCTCTAGGCCTTGTAGTTTGGGATACAGTAAGTGAAGGGTTTTGTTGTCTGTATGTTTTTAAAAATGTAAACTTGATTATTTTATTGCTATTTAAAAATAAATGACTTTGTATTGATTGTGAAACAGTTCTGGCTCTATTTCCCTGCAAAGCACTTAGTGACTGGGTGCCACCGTGTGGTGGCTTTTGTTTAGGTTTTGGAAAGGGGTTTAAATCTTTGTTAAACATGTGCTGGCTCAGGTGGATCAAAAGTTCTAATTTTTGAAAATGGCTCGACTCTCAGAGTGCGGTGTAACTGTATTTGAGTTGCAGGGCTGAGTGCTCCCTGCAGAAGAATGTGGTCCCCTCATTGAAAGTACTGGCTCCAGGGGCAATGGGGTGAATCGGTGTGACGGTGTCTAGACAGCAGGACACCTGAAACGCTGTCCTCAGAGAGGGCTGTGGACGGAATCTCTCACCTGGAAGTCACGTTCCTACCCCCCGGGCTCTAGAAGCCAGATCCATCTCCCCTCCTTCGTGTCCTCTCCCACGTCCAGACCCACGCTGCCTCCCTTCCTCGGGACCTGGACCTGCATGGTGACGTTATTTCTCATGTGCTTTTTCTTTCCTTGTCTGGATAAGCAGAAGAAGGTCATGATCATGATCTGCTGTGTCATCCTTGCAATCATCTTAGCTTCTACCCTTGGGGGCATATTTGCCTGAAAAAGGTGAGCCGTCTGTGGGGAGGGTGAGGCCTGCCTTCGTGTGCCTGACACGCTCGTGTCCTTCGGACATTCGTTGCCCGTCACCAGGTGCCCTAATCTGGGCGGGATTGGGTGTTAGTAGTGATGAAGGTTGGAGAAAGATGAGAAAAGAGATGCTTCCGAGTGAGAAAAGTGAGCGAAGAATGAGTTGGTAGTAGGTAGACAGGGAGACAGAGGTGGAGACCTGTGCCATACCAGGTCTAGTGGCACAATGCCTTGTTAAGGGTGGTGATCTCCTGTGGCAAAATTTGGGCCATGCCATCTGGGAGTGGCCGAAGGATAAAGAATCAGTTCTTGCATTAGAAGCACCCTGAATTCTTTGGAAGAGGGCCGCACAGTAAACGGGATGTCAAAATATTTTCTCCACTGCAAGATTAGGACAGATTAACGTAGCCTTGTGAGCAGCCTTTTGCCTCTGCAGGAGAGGGATTTGTGATCCTGATCTCGCACACCTTGCTGTATAGTATTTGATCTTTCCCCTCCACTTTTCTGTGATCTCCTTTAGCCCTCGCATGGATCCAGGACTGGCACTTTTAACCCTCCCTCCACCTCGGTGGTGCCATCACTTCCCACTGCGGACTCCTCAACAGCGACTCCTCTTTCCATTACGAAACCTCTTACGACACAGGGCATCACCCATCAACCACCTCCAGAAAGTTATGCAGGGGGAGCCTTCTGACAATGCAGGGCTGGGTGGCGGGCGGGCGTGAAGGAGCAGAGTGAAGCACCTGGCTGCTCAGAAAGATGGCTTAAAGGAGCGGGCTGCAGGCTCACAGGCGCCGTGGCCAGGAAGTGAAGGCAGATGTGGCGGCACAGCCGGTTCCTCAGGATCTGGGGCTCACTGCTGCAGGTTCACCGGGGTCAGGGCACTTGTTACTTCCTTCAGGTTCTTCTGGGTCTCACCCTTCCCCAGCCCTGCGTCTGCCTCCTCCTTCAGGCTCCACTGGCCCGCAGAGGGGAGTGCTCAGTGCTGTGTCCTGTGCTCAGCAGTGCCTGCCGCTGACAGGCGCTCCACTGTCTGTCGACTTAATTACCTGTAGTTAAGATCTGGTTTCTGCTCATGGACAAGTCCTTGGATTTGACTCTCAAACCCTTTAAGGCACCAATGGGAAATGGTTCAGTAGTACCAGAGGCTGCATAAAATGCCCAGAATGGGCTGATCTATTTGTGTAAAAATGAAACAGGATCCCCCTTACAGCAACTTACACTGTGAAGTCCTCTCCCTGTGGGTGGCGATGGTGGGCTTCTATCAGTGGCCTCTCACTCTAAGATGCCTGGCCCCAGCATGGTGGTCCAACGAACTAAACATGGATCCAGAACACAAGTAACAGGTTCAGAGCACGGCTGGACCCACGGCAGCAGCAGTACCGTGCCCTGTGGTGGAGGGGGTGAAGGTGTTAGGTGGGAGAGGTGAGGCGAGACTCTCACTCACACCCCCTTTCCCTGGTGCACGTTGCTAGCTGAAACTTTGTCGGCCAGCAGTG
Organism: Trachops cirrhosus; assembly: GCA_028533065.1. NCBI lineage: Eukaryota > Metazoa > Chordata > Mammalia > Chiroptera > Phyllostomidae > Trachops > Trachops cirrhosus. The sequence goes on along the minus strand of CM052543.1, from coordinate 7,797,022 downwards.
CGCCCCCAGAACTGTTCCACACACTGTCCCCAATTCAAGGTTCATGTTCGTTCTGTGCAATTTAGTAATTAATTATATTTCAAGAGGTTAATGAAACTTACACTAAAAATAGGATACAACTTTTGAGGACCACACAACTGTTGAGATAAATGTGTACTTTTGAAAGTGAACGACTTTCTTTGCAGGGGATCTTTTAAAGAAAGCGGGATGAAAACATTTGACATTTTAGTCAGTGTACGGTCTACCCACTTTACCCACTTTCAAAAACAAGTGGTTTAATATTTGTCAATTTGTATTTCCTTTAGTTTGATCAATGGATAGAAAGCTACTGCTGGCTACTTCTGAATAGCTTAATCTTGGTAAAGGCAAAGGGCGCTGCAACCTCGGGTCCTCATTTACCCAGCAGTCTGTACTCGAGTGTGGTGTGGCGCATGGCACTGGACTAGGACCTGCAGGGACACAAAGGCAGAGCCACTCTTCCTTCTCAAAGAATCTCAAGCCCGGGCAAGGCCACACAATTCCTACTTCTATCAGTTCCTTTTGCTAAGAGGCCAGGGTGTGTTCCTAGACATACTGTCCAATGTCCCCGCTTCTGAGATTGAGAGAAGATGCTGGGCATAAATAAATACCTGTCGGATTAACCTATGTACTGTCATTTTTTCTTTGCTTTCCCAAAAACATTAGTTTGTTTTTGTAAATAGTAAGATGTTACAGAAACTGGCTTCTGAAACATGTGCATGTAAAGGTTGGTGTGGATATTAAGTCCGACTTGCACCAGGGGTGGGGGATGCGGCCGCCTGCTGTAGCCCTGTAGACGCTCTCCATACAGCCAGGCAGGGTCCCTCAGGCCTGCTTCTTCATCATTGAAGGGATTAAGGTGACCAATGAGAAGGTACAACCGGAGCTGATACTCAAACTTTATTTAATATAAACTTAATGCACTTAAGTCAACAGATACGGTACAATTTTCCAGAAATCGTCCACAGCACTTGTACGCTGCTCCCTGGTTCTGACGCCAGAGCTACCCACAGACTCTCAGGGCAGGCCGAGGGGACACAAACGCAGAGTCCTTCTCCCTGTGCCTCTGTCTCATATTCTCACTACACGCGCTCGGGCAGGTAGAACTTGCCCCAGTACCGCCCCTTCTGGGTCAGGTCGTAGGGGCTCAGTACCTTCCGTATCCCCAGCATGTTGGCAGTGGCTATGCGCTCAAAGGTCCAGGGGTTTTGGTTGTTACGTTCTCGTTCCTCTTGGTCTTTCCGCATCTTCTCTAGCATCTCACGGCTCACCGCCTTTGCTGGGAAGGGCAACTTGTGGGCGACCTGGCTGAGGAAACCTTGCACCTCTTCGAATTCACAGCGCCCCCCCATCTCTACTATGAGGCGGCCAGTCTTCACGGGAGTCACGTAGTGGTCAATGGCACCTTTGCCTCCCCCCATGCGCTGTCCCATACTCTTGCGGGTGATGGGCTTGAAAGGGGCTGGAACTCGCCATAAAGCAAACATGTTCTTGGGGTCCATAGAGCGGTTGATGGTCAGGCGCATCATTTCGAAATGGCCCCAGTGGAGGTAACCACCACCCAGTGCCTAAAGTGAATGGAAGAACCAGAAGCACATGGGGATTTAGAGATCCTTTATGGGCTCTATCCTTATGTCTTTTATAGCAACTGTGGCTTCCAAAGTACTCATGAAAATAAGAGTTCTAATAAGTACCATGGAAAGCCTAGGACTGAGTAACAAGTGAGAACAAGGGTGGACCCACTTCATGGGTAGCCAGAAAAGGCCTCTTTGAGGAGGTGGCATTCAAAGCTGAGGCCAGACCAGTAAGAAAGAGCCAGAGGAGGAGAGAAAAGTGTTGCAGGCAGAGGAGTGGTGTCGGCGAAGGCTCGATGAGTTGGAGAGGCCAGTGTGGCTGAAGGAGAGTGAGGAATGGGGCTGGGGGCTGGGGACAGGAGGTTCTGAAAGGCAGGCAGAGGCTGATCATGCAGGCTGTGGGGAAAGGACTTTAAAGCATCGCTCTGGATGCCTGATGGGAAATAAAGCCTAGTCCACACCCATTTGTGTAGCTACTGACATTCAAGCCTTCGTGGAAGCTACTGAGTAAGGGAACAGCTGTCTCACATCCTAAATACTGCACAGTTTTATTTTTCCAGAGGCCTGAAAAGATCTCATAGCTGACTATGGAGTAAATTAGGTAGCCTCTTTCTTGCCCTGCTTTTACATTATTTTCACTCTACGTTAAAAAAAGATTCATAACTCAAATGTTTACTGGTTACTGCATATCAGTTTAAAGAGCGACAAGTGGCAGTTTTAATAAAACCAGTGAAAGCAGAGGCTGAAAGAGTGTGAGATTATGTCGATCCCTGGCTCCCACCCTGTAGTTGCCTGATGCGGAGCTCAACTCACCAAGATTGCAAAACTGCCTTCTGTGAACTCAGTAGCTTCAGTCGAAGGTCCCTGTATGTCACGTAAGTTTTTGGGTTCTCTTCTGACTTTTGGCACAAGTGGTACCCTTTCAACAAATCTCAGCTTCGGCCTTTCAGGAATGGAAACATCTGGAAGGAGCACAATTAAGGATAAATGAACTGCCCATCTCAAAGGATTCATTTCCTTCCTAGAAAGATTTGTAGCAACCAGGAGAAAGTGTTAAATAAAAGTTACTATGGAATAATAGTTCCAAAATTATGTTAGTTTTTTCTTGTGGATGCTGTTACTGACACTGGGATCCTCTGGCTCTGACAATGGCTAATGTAAATGTCTTCGAATCCTTGAAGATAGCAAAGTTTTAACCTTTAAACCCAAATGCATTTATTAAATGCCTACTCTGTGCCTAACACTCTAAAGGGACCATCTGGGGCAGTACAGAAATATAAGACTCACAGAAGAACACTAGCCAACATTTTTTTTTTTAACTTAGTGCTAGAATTGAGCTGAATGCTTTACATGCATTATCTCATTTAATCTTTTAAAACAACTTTATAGTCTTGGATTTTTTTTAGGGCTTCCTTTTTAAAAGTTTTGAACTTTTTAGTTTTACACACATATATCAAAGGGCCAAGTAAAAAACCATACAGCTCAGTGAATTGTCACAGAGTGAATGCTTAAACACACCCACATAACTACCACCCAGATCAACAAACAGAACATGAGGCAGGTAGTATTTTTAATCTCCATTTTACAGAAGAGGAACTGGAAGCCTAGAGACATTTTATCATTTGGTTTAGGCCATCCAGTTAACACAGCAAAGCCAGACAGTAGGACGCTTAAAAAACAAACCTACACCGCATGTGTGGGTGTTAACGGGGGTGGCGGAAAGAATACTACACTGTACCCGAAAACACCTCAGTTCTCCTGCTCCGCCACATTCTCGCTGGGCGCCTTACGACCTAGGACGCCCGAGGTCAGTGCTCCCCCCTCTCCTCAGGCGGGGTGCTCCGGCAGAGACCTGCACACGTCCTGCCAGATGCAGGTCAAGACACCCCACGTCTACCATGTCTGGCGTTTTGGGAAAAAATTTAACTTGTAAATCACTTAAAACATTCTATAGTAAAACAAGCATGGCTCTACTGTGGAGTCAAGTATAAAACGGAAGACTTCAAGGAAATACCAAGTTATTAATGGGCTGTTCAGAGTTACAGAAGCTGCCCCCCACCCCCCAAGTTTCTATACGAAGCTAGAGAGAAACAGTGATGCTTTCTCCGGCCTACAGGCCCGTATGTACTTCTGGAGCAAGTAGTAGTGTAACAATTACGTGTAGAAGACAAGGCTCTCAGGGGCCCAGGCCCCTTGCATTTTTTTCGATTTCCAATATATTTTTTTTTAAAAAGGGAAATTAGATTTACAAAACTGCAGCTTAACTTCAATATTTACATTTAACAAATTAATGCTTTTCACATAATCTTGTTAAGTGGCTGCATATATGTAACCTCATTTGGCGAGAACATCTACAGTCTGGATATGACCCCCACTGGCCCTAGCTGAGGGTGGACGTGGGGACCATTCCCATCATGCATTTGCTCCGTAAGAGCAGGGTCCTTTTTGGGTCTGCTTTGTCCTTTAAACTAGAACACTGCTTGGCATATAGAAGGCCCTCAACGCATATTTACTGAATGAGTGAATGGAGATGGAAAGCACAAGAACACCGTCTTCACCCCAACCCCGCGCGGGGTTCCACCGGACAAACCGCTTACAAACACGAAACGGACACATCAGCTCTCACCCTCAAAAGTCGGCACCGGGAGCAGCGTCTTCAGGCCAGCACTGGCGGGCGGCGCCGCCCAGCAATCTGTACAAAGACAAATGAAATTAAACGAGGAAGGCGACAAGGCCAGGGTCAGATACACTCTAGGCTAAAGGCAGTCCTGATGGAGGTGTCTTGAGGGGTGGGACGCAGTTCCACTAAATGGGTTAGCAGGCTCAGGCGCCCAAAGAGACCACCCAGCCGGGGTCTCTGGGCGCCAACCCCCCTAGGCGGCTAGAACCCTTTTGCACGAATCTCATGGCAGGAGGGTCGGCAGCAAAGCGCAGCCCCTACCGGCGCTTCGGCAACCATCCGCAGGACTTCGAGTTTGAGCGATAAAGGATAGGGCATGGAGTGGAAAAAAAGGACTGCCTGTGGGACCGAGAGGACTTCTGACCTGATAAAGGCACCCGCAGGAGGGGCGCGCTGGCGCGAGCCAGCAGACGCCACATGGTCACGCGGGTCCAGCCGCGCCGAGCTCCCACAGCGACCACGGAGGTTACCTTGACCCAGAGCGTGGCACGGTAGGTCCCTGCTGGAATTCGCTCTCACCTATCTCCGCCGGACCGGAAGTTGCGTTTGCGCGGGTCCCTTCCGCAGAGAGTCCCCACGGAAGCAGAAGAAACCCGAGCTTCTGGGCATGGGTTCCGGTGCTGGCTCCTGCTGGTCTGGAAGGGCTCCCCGCTTTGACGCTCTGGGGTCTGCATCCAATCTGGGGTCTTTTCCTAGATGAGGGTGGCAGGAAGCGGAGTTTTCTCCGCGGGTTACTGTGCTGAGAAAACCTGGATTCACATAGCAATTTGATTCTGTTAACCGAAAAGTTAAAAAGTTTTGGCGAGAGGCAATAACCTTTGAAATCCAAAAAGAATTATAATTTTGCGAAGCAATGCTTTAGGAAGAAACCCAAATTATATTTAAATTGGGAGGTGAAGGCAAGGGGTATTTATGAGAAAAGGAAGGGAAATGATTACGTGAATAGAAGGAAAGACTTTATGTAGGTACAGAGAAAGGACACAGTGACGCTAATTTTAAATGTTTTAAATTTCAGGTCAATGTTTACAATATCCGCTTTCCTGTTTTCTTTGTAAATAGTTGTTTGCAATACAGAGCTGCTGTAGGCCCAGTACAAAAGTTATTTTGCCTGGTTTTGACCTTCCAAAGGTTTGAGGAGTAAGAAGTGCAAGGCACTTTATCTGGGATTTCAGCTCTAACTTCATTTTAAAGTGGCTTCATTCATGTTACATTTACAGTTCCTTACAATTCGCTGCATTACACCATATTTCTAGGGTATCCCTCAAAGTCTGATTCATCATTGTATTAACATTTACTGAGCGCTTGCCATCTGTCCAGCATTTAGTCCTCCCAACAAACCCGCAAGATAAGTCATTACACCCATTTTTTGCAGATTTCCATCCTGAGCATCAAGGATTTAATTTTCTCAGGTTTGCAAACAGTACAAGTAGAACTTGAACACAGTCTGTGTGACTCCAGAGACTCTAGTGATTGGAGAATATCATAACTTGATATCAAGTTAAAATTGTAATTATTCTAGGAGGATATTGGGCAAATCATTGATATGGGCCTAAAGCTTTTTAATATTTAGAACAAGAGTGGATCTTTTTCTAAGCTTCTAGGACACAACTGGGATTAGCAAATTGAGACAGATGTCTATTATATTTAAATTGCATGTAATTTTTAATGAGCAAAAAGTACTTGGTAGCAATCTTCCTCTCTCCTTTGCGTCTTCACAAATTTGCAAACCTGACCGCACACCTAAATGAAATTTAGGCGTTACCAGCCATGGCCAGTAGAGGTCACAAAAGCACTTCTTATTAGTCACTGAAACAGCTGAAATGCGGTCTTGGGCTCTATGCCTTCTGCAGTAATGACCATCGCTACATTTTATTAGGGCACTACTCAAAGAGGAATTACAACTTGTCATAGTAGATCTCAGGTCAGTGTCACTCCCCTGTCTCCCAGTCCTGCAGATACAGATGAACACACGCAGAATTACTAGGCACGTAGCTAAAACAAGGTTTTCACGCATGAAACCAACCTGGGACTGTCTCCCTCTTCACTGTCTCCCAAGTGCTCTTGTTCCTCCAGTTTCTATCATTAGAGCAAAAGTTGGGGGCAGGACAGTTTTTAAACATTTTTTCAATTATAGTTTATTGATTATACTATTACACTTGTCCCAATTTCTCCCCTTTGCCCCCTCCACCTATTACCCCTCACTCCTTCAGGCAATCCCCCCCCCCAACCCGCACCATTGTTTATGTCCCTGAGTCATTCGTTTCAATTCTTTGGCTACTCTTTGTTTCCTATACTTTACACCTCAATGGCTATTCTGTAACTACCTATTTGTACTCCTTAATCCCCTCACCTCTTCACCCCACACTCCCTCCCATCTGGCAACCAACAAAACCTTCTCTGTATCCATGCTTCAGTCTCTGTTCTTCTTGTTTGCTGAGTTTGTTTTTTTAGATTCAGTTGTTGATAGATATGTATTTATTGCCATTTTATTGTTCATAGTTTTGATCTTTTTTTCTTAAATAAGTTTTCTTTAACATTTCATATGATCATGGCTTGGTGATGAACTAATTCCTTTAGTTTTTTCTTGTCTGGGAAGCTCTTTTTCTGCCCTTGGGGGCGTAACTCTTGTGTGTGTGTGCACACACATGTTATTTTCGTTGTCTAATTTATGGTTAAATAAGAAAAAAGTCTTTGTTTAAAGTAGTTTTTCCCATTTTCCAGTTGTTCCTCATTATGTATTGAATGGAGAAAACAGAAAACAGAAGCAAGCAAAATCAGTCATCAATAATTCTATCACACAGAGATAACCACTATACCTCTCTGGTATAGGTGTAATTATATAATGCTGTGCCATCTGCTTCCTTCACATGAATGTCTTTTCATGCCAGCAAGTGTTTATTTTCTACATGAGTTTTAGTGACTTTTAAGTATCCCACATATCTCCTCTGGTACATTTTTTCCACGTTATAAACATCATGTTATGCTATGAGAGATCACTATTCACCACTCCCTAAGGTTTCCTTCATTATAGTAATAGTCCTGGCCTTTTGGGGGGATATAGTGACTTACCTAGTAAGTATGTTTAGGATGGGGACCTGGTCCTGTGTGGTTCACACCTCTCTCTCCCGGAGCCAGACTGGTACCAGACCGCAGGTCTTTGTTCTGAGATGCAGGGATGGGGGTGGGGGCGGGAGATCTGTGACAGGGCCGTTAGGTCTGTCTGCTCTGGGGTTCAGAGTGTGTGTGTGTGTGTGTGTGTGTGTGTGTGTGTGTATACTGCATATCTAAGGCATAGATATACTGTAACTACATATGTAAGGTTCATACTTTAATCGTCCCATCATTTTGACTCTTGTATATCTGTGTCCATTTATCATTCTCCCTTTTATATAACTTTCAGAATTGGGATTTTTTGGGGGGGTCAAAGTTGAGTGTATTCTAGGTGTTTTGATTCAAATTTTTCATATTCTTCTCTAAAAAGTTTGTGCCAGTGTTGACTCTTAACAGGAGAGATTAGAATTATGATTGTCTTTTAAAGCTTTCATGTATACATATGCCAACACATATTGTGGATTTATAGATTTATCTATATTTAGTGTATAAAATTATATATATTTATATGAGGTGGGGTTATAGATATACATCTACATTTACTATCTAAAATATATTAAATTTTGTGTTAAATATTAAATACAAATTATACTTATATTAAATGTATATTCATATAGAAATTGTATAAAAGTATCCATTTACACTTGAATTTACCCAGAACAAATATTGGAAGTGGAAGTGGAGCATTATGACATTAATATAGTTTGCCTCATTCTGAACCATCTGGGGGTCTCATGAAGTAATTTTGGCCAATTTGTGTGTATATGTTCAAACAAGTGGTTAGAAAAAGAGTACTTGTTATATGATGCAAAAATAGGAGTTTCTAAAATATATTACTTCATTTGCAAAAATAAAGGAGTGCATCGGTTGATTAATCAAGCTCAGATTGGTCCCCCAGAATATCAGCCAGGCTGTCCCATCTCCCGTCACCCTAGGTTTGACTGACAACTGGTGGTCAGTGCCTTGGAGAAGCCAGATTTTGTTTTCACAGGTCACAGATGTTAAGACTCTAGAGAAGGAGACTTCCGGCCAAGATGGAGGCATAGGTAGACGCACTGTGCCTCCTCGCACAACCAAGATAGGGACAACAAAGATATAGAAACAAAATAACAACCAGAACTGACAGAAAATTGAAGTTTATGGAAGTCGGACAACCA